>OX451393.1:13581777-13977138 GCA_949629135.1 Eremobia ochroleuca
AAAGTTGATTGGAAAAATTTGACAGTTTCGGGTAGCTTGATGTGCTGGCATAATCAGCCTATAAAGTTCCCACTGCTGGGACACAGGCCTCCTCTCTGTGTGAGGGAATGGGCCGTAATCTACCCCGCTGGCCCAGTACGGCTTGGTAGATGTCACATGTCTTCGAATTTTGGGTTCTCAGACATGCCGATTTCCTCACGATGTTTTCCTGCTCCGTTTTAAAGAGCAATGGTGCTGAAATAATTTACACAAAGCAAAGCGTCTGCCTGGGTTCGAACCTACGACCTACAACTTGTAAGTCGCGGTCGTTACCACTGTGCCACCACTGCTCCCTTATGTGCTGGCGTCTGTACCCAATAGGGGCGACCCTCTGGTCAATAAAAGGGTATCCGAACTCCGGGCTACTACTAGGAAGTTCGTAATGGAAAACCTAATAATATGGCCCGGCGCGGGAATCGTACCCCAGAACCCACGCTTAGCAGTCACGCTTACAACCACTGACGGCCCTCGTTAATTGTCTCTAAATATTACTTGAAGTTTTTTGAACGCGTACCATAATTCTATACCTACCCAGACAAACGCGAAGTAACTCCAACTGGTTGCGCGGACTACGACCGCGTGTGTCGCGAACGAGCTGTGCTCACACGACAGTTGCAGGAAGCCAAGATGGCGCTCGCTGACGTCAAAACATCTTGGAGCGGACAGATTGCTTCGCTGGAGACACAGGTACAATCACTTTACGAATTGCTCATCAGTTTTGGATAATACCATATTGAAATCGTTTTTTTTTTTTATATGTTTGAAGCTGCCTTTATATTTTTGTTGTTTATGTCTCATTTTTAAGTTGTTATTTGCATCGTATAATACATATGACTAGATCGAAGTATGTTCAAGGATTTTGTCAAGGACTGCGCTACTGCCTGAATTGGCGTCGGTGTGAACGGACCATAATTCAAAAACAAAAAAAAAACAGTATCAAGCTAGGGGCTAACCCCTACCTTTTTTTTTTTTTGTAAGGCTAGGCTAGGTAATCCCCAATCGTTCTACTAAACTTACTTTCTTTGTTTACATATTTTTTTTTAATTTTTTTTTTTTTTAATATAGCCAGTAATAGTTTACTGATTACCGTTAGAGTCGACAAAAATTGTAAGGAAAAAATCACGTTGTTTTTGTGTTATATTGACGCGGTCGTTCTACATTTGAGTTTGAGTGGGTGTTTTAGTGATTCAGTTTCAAAGAGGACGTTTTTTGTTACTCTAAGATTGACTCCGTGTATAAGGCATCAATCGCACATATAACTTGTATATAATCTTGCCTGTAAATGTGCATGTGAAAGGCGTGTGCATGAAGCATGAAACATTACTAAACACACCATCCAATGTACGCTGTTTTATTTTAATACTGTCTGAAGCCAATAATAATAATTGCATCTAACAGTTATTTAATTTTTTGTACATATAATTATGATGTAAATAAAAATATACATTTAGCATACACTTTATTTATTTTTAGCGAGTTTGCTTCAGAATCGATTTTTAGCTGCCGTTAATAAATTCTAATTTAATTTTTTTAATTTTTAATATATATTTTTATAACCTGTGACATTATAAAGTTTTAGGTAGGTACGAAATTCTGTATTTTTGCTAAAATTTTATATACTTGGTTAATTTCAAATCTAACCACATCAGAAACTTCGTTTTAAGGTGGGTAGACATTTAATTGTTACATGACACCAGAAAAAGAAACATTATTATTAGTGTCATAAATAACGTTTTTTTTTTCTGGTGATAATTACGGAAAAACAACTCGTGTTTTCCGTAATTATCATACGAAGTTGTAAAACATAGGTGGCGCGGCTATCGCGGCAGGCGGGAGAAGAAGGCTCAGAGAGGAGACGAGTAGAGATAGAAAAGAGAGAGATGCAAGAAAAGCTGCAAAATGCTGCCGCAGAGCTCGAGAAGACCAAGCAGAATCTAATTAACAGCGAGGCTAAGGTATACAGTTCGTGTGTTATTATTATTCGTTATACAGCCAGAAGTATTTGGTATAGGTGTTCTATGTCTACTAACTCCGTAGTTGTCTTAATAGTCTTCATATTCCTACATTTATGATTAGTTATGTGTCGTCTATCTTAAATTTCTTGCATGTAGAATTCATGTTATTATTTCCCGGAAACATTTTGACAGTGTCGAGCCCTATAGTCTGTTCCTAAAGTATCTCATGAAAATGTAAACAAACCCAGATCAGGTTAAATTCTTACGCAATCATTCACTAAGGGCTGATTTTACCAAAGTCATATTTTATTCGTGGAATAAAATTGACTTATTCTAGGTATAAAAGTTTGGTGGAATACGCCCTAAAAGGATACCTAACCAATTAATATATATTTAGAAAGGTTTCAACTTAACTACTCTTCGCTTCTTCATAAAATTATTGTTTTGATAACATGATTAAATTGTAATTGAAAAATCATCCACAAAATTGAGGTTATAAAATTATACTTAATTGTTAAATAAAAAGAAACATCTTTAAGGTGATGGTTTAAGTATTGAAATAATGAAATCAAAGCACTCAATTTGTACGTGCCACTACAAATTATAAAGATATGGCATCCACAGGTGCGATTTCTGATCTATTTGTTTACATTTTCTTCAGATAGTATTGGAACCGACCATAAGTTACCTTTGACTCCACTTGTCGCCATTTTAGCCGACATATTTGCATGCCATAATTATTATACTAAAATAACTAACCATAATTAATTTAAAGTCTCTCGTGTTACTCGATTTTGTTTTCATAAATTACTTGAACAAGGTCAGCACGATATAACAAGCAGTGCAAATTTTAAATTCTAAGAAAATTTGATTTTCTACTTTAAGTATCAAATTCAGAGTTTAATTCCGGTGAAATAATTGTAAAGGGTAAACAACTTACACCTGGTTTCTGGAACGAAAATTATGGACAAAGTTGAACGAAATCCAAGTGATCCGATTGGCTGTTGGTTATTCAGTCAATCAATCACAGCAGTTGACGAACGCTTGACAATTTGTTAGCTGATTTTTGAGTTGATTTTCGTTCCAGAAACCGGGCGTTAGAGTAGGTCCCTGGTCTATTCTTGTGTTATGGCAATCTCTCGTCGTATAAGTGATCTAGTTAGAAGGTAGTGCTAATCTGTCGGGCAGGTGGTGCGTCTCAACAGCGAGGTGCACACGTTGGCGTTGGAGGTGAAGTCTCTTCGCAGCGCCGCCTCGCTCGAGGCCGTGAGTCCCAGCCTTTACACCATATAGTAACTCTAGTCTCGCATTGATAGTGAAGTTTCCTTTATTCGCCTTATTTGGTAAACAAATAGCAACATAATTTAACTGAAAGACATCCATTGCTAGACATATGTAGGCGATACAACGACCGGTCCTGTGTTCCCACATCCAGCAGATTCTCACAAACAAACAACAACAAATATGGCGAGTTGAGATGGTGAAAATCGAGATCTTAAAATGCTGAATTGAACTTAAAATGTGAGACAGATGCGAAAACTCAGTATTTTTCGTTTGTTTACCGATTATGACAAGTAAAGTGAATACACTATACATAGGCCTACACTGCGTGTTATGACGTATTACTAGTGCTGTACACATGAGCTTTTAGGATCGCTTAGTAGTTAACGATAGCGGGGAAGGTAGCAAACGGATATTTTACTCTTAGTCTCATGAGTAATAATTTAATTTAAAATAATTTCTTTATTTAAAAAAAGTGACAACATTGTTACAGACAACACATTTGCTACACACAGAAGTAGTATCTTAAAAATAGGTCTCTTGGCTCCCAAACTAGGTTTATACCTGTGACTTGGGAGTCAGTGTAGAATAAGGGGAAAAAATGTTTTCATTGTATTTTGATGATGATAGAGAACTAACCAGCTTTGTTCTGCTCTCGTATTAGAATCTTGAACTGCAATTCGCTATTTGTCCCACGAAATAGAAATGGCAGGAATAGACTTGCTTTTAATTTCTAAATAGATCCACGCTTGTTGCAGTTTCTCTGTTTTCATTTGCACTCCCGCGTTATCGCGTAAAGTTAGCTTGTTATCTGAAACCATGTTTAATGTGATATAATATTCAGAAAATTCTTGTTTTATTAGAATTCTAGTTGCTTTTTCAGAAACTAGTTGAATGTTATCAAATATTCCTGTTTGTTCATGTTTACAGTAGATAATTTAGTTTTGCGTCAATACATGTGCAGTTAGAATATAATATTATGTAGTCGTGTATTGATTATATTGTTTGCATTTAGAGATTTTATTTCTTAAGACTTTAGTCGAACCTTTGTGTCTCTATTTTTATATTTTTCAGGTAATGCATTGTGCTCACTGTAACAAAACTGTATCAATATGACAGTGAGCATATGGATTTATAATAACATACAAGGTCAAAGTAAATTAGTTAGCGAAACTTCAATTACGGGATGGGATGGGACCAATATTTTTATCAACACATTTTCTTTTTGTTTTATCCTTTTGGATATCGATATCCACCACTTTATGGAGTTTCGCTAGCTAATTAAATTTGACCCTGTATTATGAAAAATGCACTATTGGCCAAGCTTGCTAGCTTTGTGTGTATAAAAGAAATGATTGAGATTTTTTGTTTCATTGGCTTGTTTTACTGTTTTGTCTTACAAGTACTTACTTACTTTTATTATAGAGTTAATCCTAGAAATATTCATTACTTAAAGTAAATTTAATAACAGTGAAACAAGTCTGTAATTGATATGCAAACGTTGCAGTTTTTACAGTGATAAAATACATTTCTAATACGACGTCTAACGCCGAACCCAATTACCTATCTAACACCAGTTTTGGCATACCGGAGGTAGAAAAACCTATCTATCTGTTGTTATAAAGTCCCAATAATGTATATTAGTAGACATCTTTATGTTTATATTATACTGGCAGTTATGATTATACTCGCTGCCATCAGTAGCGATCTGTCTTTAACTGAAAATACATAGGTTTATTTATTTATTAATACTGGGTGATTTTTTTTTCAGGCTCCCAGTTTTTACAGGGTCTACTCATAAATATAAACAACTCACTATGGGACCAACTCTGAAATCAATAAAACAAAATCAGTTGTTTAAGTCAAGTAGGTATTGAACTTTTGTAAAGTTACTAGGTACCTACTTGACCAAAATGTATGAAACAGCAAATTTTTTTATCGTGCTCTCAGAGCTGGTTCCATAGTGAAGGTTATTCATATTCATGGGTGGAACACCCTGTAAAAATTTGGAGCCGGAAAAAATGCTGTATATACTTTATCGTACACCACAAAAATAAATAGCATAAAAAAAATACATCGAATACTAAAAAATCTACAATGGCCGCCTTATCGCTTTCTGCGATCTATTCCAGGCAACCTTGGAATGGACAGTGATTTAGTAAGAGGTTATTGGGTTCGGCCGTAAATGTTCTATGGAAGCCGTCAATATGAAACTGCTGTGAAAAAAATATCAATAATTTTCATAGGTATCACTGCAAATGCTGTATCGTGGGCACACGGGCCTTAAAATTATGTTCCTATATCGAATTATTATATAATTAGTTATTACTTTTATTATTTTTATTTACAAAAATAGTGTTTATTTACAAACTCTTCTTATTGTGACAAAATATGTTAGTTATTTCCAAATATATATATTTTTTTTTTGTTATTGGGCTTAGGTACGCTGGTAAAAATAGTATTGCACCAATTTAAAGTATGTTTTGTAGTATTTACTTGTTTTAAGAGGAATGAAGATATACGTGTTGCTGTGCTGTGCAATCGTGAACATTGGCGGTTGATCAGTTTTCACCTTTATGCCCATAGTAATTAGGTTAAAAACCGTGGTCGACTGGCAACGTTCGCCTACATACAGTACACTGCCTCGGAAGTGCTTTGGGTAGAAGAAACCTGACCTAAATAGGTGCAAAACTTATTTTGATCAGTGTACAAGCAATATTTTGAACTGTTAATGGTAGCTTTCAGATCTAATTATTCTGTGATAAAGGGGGTGAGTTGGCTGGTTGGCTCACTTTACTATGCAGCTGATTGATTGACAATTGTGTTTATGGAGTACACCCGGTTTCAGGAAGCTTGTTCAAGTCTCTGATTGATGGATCTGCGGTCAAATTTCATGTTTGCTGGTGTGACGAAAAGGTGATCTACTTCGTCCGCGTGAATTTTCTTATTTAAAACGTGAGAAGTAAACAGTGAATGAATCATTATCGGAATCGAATCAGTAGCTCCGAAAATTTCCCCCATACATACAAACTCACAAAATTACCTCTTTATAATATTGGTATAGACGACAGCAACCAATGACATGAGACTTGATGACAGATTGAATTGGGTTTCAGAAATCTGGGTCAAATAGATGAATTTAGAATTTCGTATCCGTTGTTTGAAGGATAATGTTTATAAATGTCTCGCTATTATATTGAATCGCAATTGGCCATCTCACAATATAGTTAGCACATCGCTTGCTTTACAATGCGGGTTAGTTTCAATATCTCTTTGTTTTGTTATCGAGACTCGCGTTGATAAATTGATTATGTACACCACACGTGATCTTTTGATACGACCAAAACGTACGAATGGTTAGTCATACACTTTGCACAGGTGACGGTACACCTATTGTTTACCGAAACGGGCTTAACACTTCGAACATAGTATAGTTACTATAAGTGATACATATCCATTCCACGTAAGTACATAGTTTAGAAAAAAAAATACAATTTTATATCATTAAAGTATGTACAAAAATTATTAAATTATACTTACACATTGTTAAATTTGTTTTGATGTGATGCACGGATTTGTATAAATAAATTATTTTTGGTCAAATTTGAATGTTTCTTTTGATGTTTCCCTCATTTTGCATGGGTGTTGCTTGGCTAACAGTTAGTATGGTGTGCTGCATGTTACCTAATACTTATCTTATCTTGAATTGGGATCTTAACCTTCCTGTTTGATGAGATCATCATCGGCCTAGTCTTTTCCCAACTATTTTGGGGTCGGCTTCCAGTCTAACCGGATGCAGCTGAATACCAGTATTTTCCTGCTTGATGAGATGAGTGAAGATAAAAACAGTAATATTCATTGAGTGGTTTGATAAACATATCTATCTAATCTGCTACACACACGTTAGGAGCCAAATATAACGTTTCGCGTTTATACTAAAACAAGAACGTGCTTTCAAAATAAATTAACATTGAACTTTCATATCAGTTCCGTTAGCTTGCCAGTGATTACGTTTTATATGTAAGCTATTATAGTATTATAATTTATATTGGCATGTGATTGTACTGACCGACATTGCGACAATTTTCAATGGATTTGCACGGTTGGGGTAACTATCGGATGGAAGTAAAAATACAGTAGTTACTATTGCCACAGAACCGGTACTATTGGCGAATGTTTACATTACATTAGGGTACTTAGTGCCTTGTTGTCTGTCGAGGCGAGCGCTTGTGTGAACGGCTGCTAGAATGTTCGTGATTACAAGATTGGACCGCTAAAAATAGTTCATAAAACGGTGTATAGAAATCTCTCAGTGTTCGAAGAAAAAAACTGTACTTAGATAAATTAGAGCGTAAGTGTGTTGATTCAGTGCTGTTAGCCGTGTTTATATAAAGACTGGAACAATAACAGTGCGAATTCACTTAAATATTTATCGTGTATCTTCGTTTGGTACGTAGATTTCATAATAAATTCGTCGATGACTCATCAAAACAGTCATGTTCTTTATCACACACACAATAAACTAAACAAATGTTTTAATAACTAATCTTTCAGTTATAGAAAATGCACAATGTTTGCCACGCTTAAAGACTGCTCTACTAGAAATGAGGTAGTCGAGCATCTTTAGGAAAATACAACATATGTTTACAACTTAGTTAACTATATTTATGGTTAATATCAGACGCCAGTAGGATATCAATGACGTTGAATTTGTATAGACGAGGAAAATAATTTGGCTTATAATAATATCGCCTTCGTTTTTAATACGACGGTTAAAGTAATTAATGAAAGCGTAATTTTATTTTGAGTTTTATTATGTCAACAATAGTTCCAGCTTTTAGCTGATTAATGGGGATTTCACGGATTTTATAAACAAGGGAAATTTAACCTGATATTCTCTTGGTATAAATTTAGGTACGTATTTCAGGATAAAACGATGGATTTCGAAAGCCGTATCGAAAGTCTGACGCAAGAGAACAAAGAGTTGTCGGAGGCACTGGAGAATGAGAGGACCCTAGTGAAGATATTGAGGGAAAAGGTGGACAAGTCAAACCTGATATGTGACGAGAGCAAGGCAGAGGTCAATCACCTGAACTCCATGGTCACGGAAATGCAACACGACTTCTTGGACATACAGAGGAAGTTTGACAAGTAAGTGTGTTTTGATATAGTAGATTTTGGGTCTATTCACATATCAAGGTCAATGTATTCCGGGCTTCGGTCCGGATTGTCGAAATTCAGTGTCTCGCCAGGAGCTAAGTAAATTTTGCCTGCATTGGTTGTTTTGTGGAAAAATATTCACACGTGGCCAGGCCCTCGAGTGTTCCATTACATGCTAATGGAAAAACAGCCCGTCGTCCCGAAGCCTGGCAGGTCTGACCCGGAACTGTGTGGAATTATCGACAGAAGATGTCGATATTTGGGTGCAAATATTATATTATATTGCGAGCATAAGAATAAGAATATTTTTATTTGCATTAAAACATGGTACCATAACTAAATAATTTAAAGAAAACGTGTTATATTTATATAGAATCAATAATAACAGTAGGTAGGTATAGTAAAATAGTCTTTATTTATACCCTAACAGACGATTTCTTTACCTCCTTAACCCACCGAAGTACATTGAACGAGACACAAAGAAAGTTTTATTTTTATTACGTCGAAGGGCGTAAGTGTCCATTTCTAAATTGATATTTCGAAAAATCAAACTATTGTTGCACCTCCTCTTATAAATGAAATGGTGACAACTATCAATTATGGGTACAATCCTTAAGAGCCTCTCTGTGCAGCTGTTTGCACACAAGATACGTAATTGATAAGTCCTCTTCTCCACGTATCTTTCTTTTGCTCTGCCTGACAGGGTCCATGATTGTTTCTTTTAGCAAATATTTACCACCTAAGCCTATATTGTGGAATGCAATAAAGAATTTATTATTGAGTACTAACCGGAGCTATTTCTTTAATTACCTTGAATGGCAGCGGCACGTGTATATGTCATTATAGCATAACCAATTTTTCGAAGGTCATTCGCCACGTTTGTAGATCCGGTGACTTTGTCGTCAAAATCATGTTTCGAGATAAAAAGTGTGTAGATAGCACAATTTAACACACATGCAATTCTCATTAGAAAGTAAGTAAACGTCGTTAATTGAACGCACGTTGTTATAATCACCACGCCTAAAGGATTGACTAATGAACGCAGTATGTGTTTTTAACTGAACACTATGCTAGAAAATTACGCCATAGTGGTAGTTTTACTTGATGACGGCAGTGACTTAAGAGTTGCAGGTTCTAACCCAAGCAGGCACTTTACTTTGTGTTAATGATTTCATCACCACGGAAACACTTCTCAAACCGTTATGGTGGGTCCACACGATACAGACTTTCATACAGACTTCTATAGAATTTTGTCTGTGCGACTTTTTATTGCACTGACATTTGTCTGTACTGCTTAGTCGCACAGACAAAATTCTATAGAAGTCTGTATGAAAGTCTGTGGCGTGTGGACCAACCATTAAAGGAAAACGTGAGGAAACCGGCATGTCCTAGAAATAAAAAAAAATCCCAGACATGTGACATCTACCAACCCGCATTGGGACCGCGTGGTGGATTACGGCCCACTCCCTTTCACACAGAGGACGCTTGTGTCCCAGCAGTGGGAACGTTATATGGTGGTTAATCTGCCAGAAGCTAAACAGCTGAAAGTTGATCGAAGTAAAGTCAGTGTATTGGACACTACTGTCCTCAAATTTGATATTAGGTGAATCAAATATAAACAGGACTTTTTTTATTACTGGTCGCTGAGTGAAGTGACGCGCTTGGTGTGTTGTATGTGTTAGGGGGGATCATCTAGGGGAGGGGGGTATACTGCTCCGGCTCACTTTAGTTTATTGCGCGCCAGTAGCATCATGTATGAGCAGGAAATAAGTCTGTTGAGCAACGACTTATCATCATTTTTTTAACACGGGAGGGCATAAAACCTTCCGAAATTTTGCATCCATTGACTCTACAGTTCGATAAGAATACGCTTTCAAGAACTGAAGTGTAGGAATGGCACAAAAAAAAATTCAAGTGGAGGACGCCGTTTTCACACTGACCAGATAGTGGAATCATTTGTGTGCAATTGGCTAAAGGCACGACCGACTACATTCTTCGATACTGGCATCAAGAAACATCCCCTGCGCTGGGAAAAATGTGTTAATAGAAGGGGAGATTATGTAGAAAAATAAAATATATTCCTTTTTTTACGAGTATAATAATACGTGCGTATTTTTTTTTTACTTAAGTCCGGTTTATATTTGATCCACCCACGTATTAACATTTAATTAATCTAAATAATTTCTACAGGAAACTAGCTGGATATTTCCACAAAACAATTTTTCACAAACATGTGGTCCATTTCAGAGAAAAGCGAGAGAAAGACGAAGCACTATTAAGGAACGCGCACATGTCCCAAACGATAGAGATGAGCCAATGTAACGTGCGCTATCACGAGAGCGAGATAGTGGATCTGAAGAACAAGATCACGGAGCTGGAGGGACTCATCGCTCAACATAAAGAGGTAATATATTATGTAGGTAGTGCCTAAGCTAGCAAGTTCCCCTATCAAAAGTATCCTCTGTCAGTTTCCACGCCTTGTTTAAATTCCTTTAAAATCGAGGCGGCAAAATATTTCTTTGCGCCAAACGAACAGGCAAACTTTCGTATTTATAATAAGAAATTATAGTTTGGTCCTTGGCGACTTAGAAGAGTAATTATGAAAATTATTCATTGATAAAGTCATATTATGTCGGTCAACTAGATTTATGCGATGGTATGATGAAATGAAAAGTACAGTAACTTGGCTTAAACGCTATAATATCTCATTTAGCATGTGATATACTTGTTTTACTTATTTTTAATGCTGTTTTGGAGATCAGAGGCTGGACACTGTTTACATTAACATTTTATACGAAAACAAGTTTCCTCTTTATTGCGTGTTTTAAATTAAATACTGTAATTAAGTCGAGAAACAGGTAAAAGAAGTCAGGATACAATATAAGAAAAGATGTTTGGAGAGATAAGATAAAATGAAATGTGTTCTTTTTCCGGTCGAAACTAAAACATTACAAGCACCGCGCCAAATATCTTTGGTTCATCTTGTACTTCTGAAATGATAAATCAAAATGTTATTTTTCTTCACATTGTCTTTACACATTGCTAGAATCAAAGTGGGTATGATAAAAATCTAACCATATTTTTTTGCTGAGAAAACTTTGAATTTACTTGCTATTATTATCCACATAAACTTCATTTTGCAACAATCCCAATTTTATTCATAATTATTGACTACCAAAAGTATTTTTAAACTACAATGATTCGACTTTGGCCTTAATTAATTTCAGAATCAAGCCACGTGTATGTTAATAAAAGAGAACGAGGAGGCGCGCAAGCTAGAAATCGAACAACTAAAGAAGAAGATCGACGAATTAATAGAAAACGAGACTGCACTCAAAAAGACTATACAAGACTTAGAAACTGAAATCTGTGATAAAACTAAGGTAAGCGCTAATTAATAGAAGGCGGTCTTAAAGGTGGACCGATGATGTGGTGAAGGTTGCAGGAATCCGCTGGATGCGAGAAGCATAGAACCGGTCGAAGTGGCGGTGCTTGGGAGTGGCCTATGTCCAGGAGTGGACATCTTTCAGCTGAAATGATGTCATCATCATTAAACTCTGGTCTGTCGTAGATATACGTTTCGATAATTTACGGATACAAAATTTGGCGCGTAGGTCTACGCTCCGACATACTAGAGGTTAAGCCGAAAGACTTCCACTGATGCAGTAATTCAGGAATGTTTCTGGTAGCATAGATCCCTACAGCTCCCAGCACAAGTTAGTTGCCCCTTCTTTGTTAAAAGGATAAAAATCAGCCATGAGGTATTTCGTAAATTGCGTAATACAGAAATTACAAAATGTTTGAGTAACAAAATTGTAGACTCGTCACTACTACAAGGTTTTTCCGTTACAATATTTTATTTTTGTTTGTTCGTTTGTTTGGTACACGCACTTGTAAGATTTACAACTTTGTATTAATTTACAATTTTATGGTATAGGGCCCTCGTTTCCTAACGATGATTTATTCTTCTCCGGTGTCAGTAACGTCATTATATTAAAAATCGGCACGCTCTAGCGTCATAAAAAGTACATAAGGAAAACAGACATGTGTCTGTCAAGGAAAATAATGTTTTGGAATAAATATTGGATAACACATGCATTCTAGAACAGCCGGTCGATTCTGGAAAATCTCACTATGGTAACTAAGGTGAAGTGAGCTTAGAGTGAGCTGTGAGTTTTGCAGATGTTAGGGATTGACACTATTGACGACTCACTTCACGCTCACTTCACCTATGTTTTCACAGTGAGACATTTACAGAATAGATAGACTGGGCTCAGTTTGGAATCTTGTTATACAGATAACAAGTTTTGTTAATAGTTTTTTTATTAATAAGCTCATCATTATTAGTCTATTAATATAATATTAGGTGAATCCAATATAAACAGGACTTTTTTTATTACTGGTCGCTGAGTGAAGTGACGCGCTTGGTGCTGTTGTATGTGTTAGGGGGGATCATCTAGGGGAGGGGGGTATACTGCTCGGGCTCACTTTAGTTTATTGCGCGCCAGTAGCATCATGTATGAGCAGGAGGTATATAAGTCTGTTGAGCAACGACTTATCATAATTTTTTTAACACGGGAGGGCATAAAACCTTCCGAAATTTTGCATCCATTGACTCTACAGTTCGATAAGAATACGCTTTCAAGAACTCAAGTGTAGGAATGGCACAAAAAAAAAAAATCAAGTGGAGGACGCCGTTTTCACACTGACCAGATAGTGGAATCATTTGTGTGCAATTGGCTAAAGGCACGACCGACTACATTCTTCGATACTGGTATCAAGAAACATCCCCTGCGCTGGGAAAAATGTGTTAATAGAAGGGGAGATTATGTAGAAAAATAAAATATATTCCTTTTTTTACGAGTATAATAATACGTGCGTATTTTTTTTTACTTAAGTCCGGTTTATATTTAATCCACCCACGTAAAATGCCTATTAACATAACTTGTTCTTTACTGAAAGGTTTCATTTCAGTCCACCACTTATCTAGCAGATAATGAGATATAAATTATGTTTGTCTCAACTCTTTCGGGCTTGAGTAGTCGCACTGCTCCTCTTTTAGAGTTATTTTGTAATGCTTTTATAATGTATTGTTTCGGAGCTTTGAGCACGGTGTTGCCATCATTGGCTGCCGTTTGATCGCATCTTCCTTCATGCATATGAGCTTGACCTAGAGTCCTTGCTCAGGGTTCCTTATACAACGTGTAACGTTAAATGCGCAAAACCTCAGACACCCCAATTGATTTTTAATTCAATTGACCTATTTCAGAGAGAAAATAAGTCATTAAAAAATTGTAAAGGTTTTATGTGCTGTTTTAGTTTTATTGGCCACTACCGACCCGCCCCGGCTTCGCACGGGTGCAATGCTGATCACTATCACTACATAGTATAAAACAAAGTCGCTTCCCGCTGTCTGTCTGTCTCTATGTATGCTTAGAACTTTAAAAATAAGCAACGGATTTTGATGCGGTATTTTTTTAATAGAGTGATTCAAGAGGAAGGTTTATATGCATATAATATATGCATAATAAATTAGAGAAACACTGATAATTTTAGAGCCATTATTTCTCTTAAAAAGTATAGGATAAAAAATGGTTATTGTGGGTTATCCCTAAGAGATAGACATATGACATATGAGATAGACATATTTTTAAGGTGTACAATACTGTACTACATTATTTTGATCTATCTCGTAGGGTTAAGCCAGCGTTTGCAATGTAAGCGCAAAAAAATGTGTTTATTTACGACATCACATTAGAAACCCCTAAAATGATCAGTGTTTCTCTACTATATTATGCATGTATTATACATATAAACCTTCCTCTTGAATTACTCTATCTATTAAAAAAAATCGCATCAAAATCCGTTGCGTAGTTTTAAAGATTTAAGCATACATAGGGACAGACAGCGGGAAGCGACTTTGTTTTATACTATGTAGTGATTCTAATCGTTTCTTGCGTCTGCGACGACGCTTTATCGAGGGAGGAGTCGTCACCGGGCCGCTGCGCCGCGCTGACATTGGCTTGCTTGACCTATTAATAATTAGACACGACAACGTTTTTAATGAAGATTTTTTGAAAAATGTGACCTATATTAAAAAGTGGTTCAATTAATTCTGCTCGTTATTCTGATCAAACTATTTTCAGGTTTTGCGCATTTAACGTTACACGTTGTATATCAGGAATATCTATTCATACACGAAATCTCTTGAAGGTTCATTGTATTCATCATTACGAACAACTTTTACTATGGGACCAAACCTGAAATCACGAAACAAAAATATTATTATTATTATTTATATTATTATTATTATTATTATGTTCGCATAACTCGTCAAAATTTAGGGAACAACTGATTTTTTTTTCGCGATTTCAGGTATGTTAGTATATCCATAGTAAAAGTTGTTTGTAATGATGAGTACAATGATCCCTTCAGATATATATCTTGTATGAATATATAGATTTTAGATAGGGTGACTGGTAATTAGTGACCGGTACTTAAACACATGATTCTACTCATCAGTACAAACAACTTTTATTATCGTACCAAATCCGAAATCGGGAAAAAAAAATCAGGTGTTCCCTATATTTATGTTCGTACGAGTCGTCAAAATGTAGGGAACAGCTGATTTTTTTTTCGTCATTTCACTTTTTGTCCCATTATAAAACTTGTTTGTTGTCACGAGTAGAATCATGTGTTTAAGTATCGGTCACTAATTACCGGTCAGCCTATATAGAGCCTGAAGGCAGCCAGGGCTGCCTCATCCCGCACGATGAGGTGTAGAGGCGACAGTCCAAGCATTGCCTGTAGGGCAGCGATGGGTGTAGTTCTCGTGCAGCTGGTGATTGCCACACAAGTGAATCGCTGCAGCTTTTCGAAGTCTCTTTGGGCTGTGCTCAGGTCAGTTCTGGGCCACCAGACTAGTGAGCCGTATGTAATAATTAGTCGAATGACTGTGTGTCGCAGGCCCATCTAGAAATATTATGACAACTAATAACGCTTTCCGAATTATGTTTTCAGAAAATAAAGACGTTAGACAACAGAATATCAGACATGAAGAAAACGTTACAACGTGAACTACAGAGCAGTAAGTCTGACCTCTCATCTGCTGAGGAACAAGACATTAGTAGAAGGTGAGCTGTTTTGCTTTATATCTGTCTAAAATATAATAATGCGTCTGTATTTGTTGAAAATAGGCAGACATGCAAGATATACATTTCGCCAGTAATGCTATAAGACTCGATTAATAGGGAGCGAGGTTATTAAATCAAGTCATCTAAATTCCATTAACACTAATTTATATTTATAAATACTATACAAAAAAGTGGAATTAACATATTCGTGCTGAATTGTGAATTAATTCATAAAATAGTCGCTTTTTAAAAGTTAAATTCCTCTTAAGTGCGTAGACAACTTTTCCTACAAAATTGCACTATGTACAGACACCAGCACAGAAAGCTACCCGAAGCTGTCAAATTTTCCCAATCAACTTTGAACCTTATGCTTTAGCGATAAAGTTGAAAATCTATTAAAGAAATTTGACAGATTGTGGTAGCTTGATGTGCTGGCGTCTGTACAATCCCAGTATCTCAAAAAGTCCATCAATTAATTTACATAACATCACGCCTGCATTTCCCGAAGGGTTAGGGCGCGTTCCCACTATGTCGTGACGACAGATTATCGTGTCGTTTAAAGTGTCGTGACTTGTGTATTTAAATGGAGGTGTTTACATATAGAACGACGCGATTTACTGTCGTCTACAACATTTTTTACAGTGACAACAGATTGTCGTGACAGTGGGAACGGCTAGCACGACAGTCGTAAAACGATAAAAAATCATTACGACTAAATAGTGATCGCAAATCAACGATAAAATGTCGTCGCGATCCAACGGGAACAGCTAGATATGATAGTCGCTAAACGATAAAAAAATTGGACGACAAACAATCGTATTAATGGGAACAGCTAGAGACGAGAGTCGTCCAACGATAAATTAATCGTTACGACATAGTGGGAACGCGCCCTAAGACGGAGATGTACTTTTAGTACGCTCACATAGTTATGTATAAGGGAGCGAGACTATTGCCATTAACCGGGCACAAATCCAGGCCCCGGGATGCTACTGTGAAATTCCAGCTGGAAAAAACCCAATAACACTGCGCGACCAAGGATTCGCACCCACGATCTCACGCTTAGTAGTAGCGCTTGTGACCGCTAGACCAATGAAGCATTCAATTAACTTCTTTTAAACTTACTCATTCCAGATACTTGAAACACGTGGTGCTTCGTTTCCTGACTGCACGCGAGTTAGAAGCAAGACAACTGACCCGCGCGCTGGCGGCTCTGCTACGCCTATCAGCTCACGAAGAAGCATTACTTCGGGCAGCCCTACCGCCCCGCACTGGCCTGGCCGCTTGGTTCCCCTCCCTCAACACCTGATCCGTCTGAACAGACCATAGCAACGTGTGTAAAGACATTAGAAACGTGTGAAAAGACCATAGAAACGTATGTAACCGTTATGGAACTACGAGGATCGTTGTCTATGACAATGAGCAAGTGGCTCGCGTAATATAGCCAAATACAGTATTAATATTGAATGTGGCATTGTCAACTTGTATATATTTTGTCAAAAGTCCTTTGCAAGCAGCGCTTCGACTTATTTGTGTTAACGCCACGTTGTTTGCAAATTGTCGTAGCCTATAATTTATTTTAGACAGATTACACAGGCTTTTGGTTAGCCAAAAGCCAGTTTAAACGCAGATGTTATCCGAATCACTCGTAGAAAGACATCGATTTAGCAACTTAAAAATTTAGTACAGATTATACAGCCGTGTGCTAATAAAAAATAAAAAAAAACTGATTTAAATTGCCAATCAAATCATGTCGTCTATACTATACTATACTAAACTGCAAGACTCGTGGTTGTATAATAGTCATAAAAACTGCAAGCAAGACGGTGTATGTTTAGTATGAGGTTTCTGAAGATACTTGTTGTCTCGCTCTAACGTTTTATGACCGTGACTGCCACGAACGTTCGCATTTAGTCCACGTAGCAGGATCTTGACTGGATTTTATACGTTCATGGTAGCTCTCTACTTTAACGCCAGCATCCTCGTGAACTGTTTACTTTTCGTGTGCTCGAGGCTTTAAATTCTACGGGTGCGTTTATTTCTGTTGTATTATTATATGGTTTACTATAAGAACGGTTCGGAGTTTGTATATAAAATATGTGCAGGTTCAGGAAGTTACAGGAACTTGAAACAGTCCTTGTAAGACCGTCGTTTCGATGACGTAAACCTTGACGCCGAAGAGAAAATGAGTTTTTTTAGTTTTTTTTTTAGTTCTGTAATTCATAATTTTAAGTTAAAACAGGACATACACAACTGGCGTTAATATCTCGGAAAAGTGACACTTTATGGGGTTTAGTCTTATTGTGTTTTCTATCTATCGATTTATGAAAAAACAAAATGGTGGACAGGTACAGGTATGCCAGGCTCCATATAAAAATCTTCAATCCCCTTTCTTTTATTTCACGTACTCGTAGACATACAAAAAGAGCGTGTAACTTACGTCACTCTGATTGGTCGAATACATTACAAGCGTATACTCGCAGGACTCGATTCCCATGTCACGTCGTCACAAGGACTGTTTAATATGTAAAGACTGCAGTCGATTGTATTATAACAATATTTATGTAATGAGAGATAAGAACAAATTACACATTGTCCTAAAATTGAACAAGTGCGTTTTAGAATCTCCATTGAAGAAGAATATAACATTCCGTGTTAGGAGCAGACACGAAAGTACTTGTGCTATTCTCGTATTTCTGCATACACGGTGTCTCGAATTATTTTTTTATGAATATGACAATGAATTTTTTAATAACATAAAGCACAGTGGCCGCACGTCAGTGTTAACAGCAGCAGTGTAAATAATTTCATCACCAAAACGGTGAAGGAAAACATTGTGAGGAAACCGACATGTCCATAAACCAGAAATTCGAAGATATGTGACGTCTAACAACCCGCCAAATTGGAATAAGTGTAGGAGAATAATGAAGAAGGCAACTTATACTGGTTTTGTTCGGTACGATTGACGTGCGGCCTACTGTACGTATTAGTACCGCAGTTCTCGATTATTTATATTGTTATCTATTTTTGGTATTCCTTTAGTTTATTGTAGTTGCGATGAACGACGTTAAACAATGTACTATTAGGTTTTATGTTTATATGGTAGACGATTATTGCATTCGAGCAAAAGTTTGAGCCGAGCATTTGATATCAAATTGTTATTGCACATCGCATTGAGGTAATCACAAAGATTTATGAGTTTATTCATAAACGTTGCGTAAAGATAAGAGACATTTAAAGGTCAAAGTCGCTTATGATTTCTAAACTTTAAGTAACGTTTGTAAATAAAGGAGTTGATGTTAGCATTAAAATATGCTTATGACAAGGGCTATCACAGCTTGAATTCCCATTAAATGGTGAACACATAAGTTGCACGACAGCATACAACTCATAGAATATGATAATTAGGTTATTAAATCTACTAAATATCGGTATTAGTAGGTACCCGAATAAGCAAATGTCGTATTACGCGTAATTGTAAGTATTGGAATCTTATTGTATTTTTGAACAACATTATTGTAATATACATTGTGAAAATTTTATTAAAGTTGCCTTAATAGTTGCTAGTCATTATTTAAAGAATTGATTGTATTATATTTATGATGTAAATGGTTATTTTATTTTGTGTGCGCGTTGTGTTGTTAATTATTTCGCAACAATGACACTTCTTCGATCAACAGTAGTACTAGATTTCCGATGAGCGTTCAAAACCGGCCGGAAAAATACGACCACAAATAATGTTGTGGCCTTATTTTGCAACATCATTTTTTCAACCCTATTGCGTAGATATTATGTTTTATTTTCCCATAAATATTTTTGTTCTTATTTTAAAAATACGTTTACTTTTCAATTAAAGTAGTAAATATATTGCAAACGATGATAAAATTTATGTTTGAAAGTTGAAAGTTTAAAATCAAGTTATACGCAATCGCGGTCACTTGAGCGACGTGTTTTTGTTCCTAATTCTTAATCTAGTGCCATTGTTGAAGCAGGACTTATATATTATTATTATTATGTTGTTTTGATGCATCAATGTGACATTGCTTCATCAAGTTGTATTAGAATTATGGTCTGAATAATTTAGAGAGATTTAAAATAAATGTAAAGGAATATATTCAACTGATAAAATATGATAATTACTACACACTGCCCCTTTGTATTTTGTACATTTAACTAAGCTTTCGTTAGGTAGAAATGCTGAAGATACAATTATGAAGGTTTGAAGCCATGCAAATTTCTACAAACATTTTGTCTTGGTAGGTCTCATTTAGTGCTAAATATTTGTTCATTTTTATCTTCAGCGTTTTCTCTTAGACCACGCTACTGAACAGAAACATAGCAATAATGGCAATCGCTCAGTAATTTTGTGTTGTAGTTATTTCAAGGACGAATGAACTGTAGACGTGCTACACTCTTGTTCGTATAATCGACACAACCCGGAAGCAAAATCGAATATTATGTACCTAGTAATTAATTCGGTTCAGCTTTGTTGTTCAGCAAATACTGTCGGAATCAAATGTACCGACCCGAACGAGTGTGTAATACGCCTTACCTCGAGTCTTTTTTAAAATCAATCGCCACGCGAACTCGCAATCGTCGCGTGCATAAATTGTGCGTCGCTTTTTGTTCAGAAAACTGGAAATGTCTCTCGGGGCGACCACGCGTTCAGGTTCACCGAACAAAAAGTGGCTCGCTTGTAAATAGGACGTGCCCTTAGGCAGCGCAGCAGCACATACTACTAGGTAGATCACTCGTATCTACCCATTTTTCACTTTTGTAAGAATTTATAATAAAAGAAAGCAAAATTTCGTGATGGGGACAAAGTGTGAAGTCATATGAATATGAACGGCAGTTTGGGTACATGAAAAAGTGATTTTTGTTGCTTAACAAGATACGAAGTATTGCGAAAATTTCACACAAAGGGCTAGTAGTTAATTTAAAGGACATGATAGTTCAACGTTTGTAAATTAAAGCATTCCTAATAATCAGTGAGCAGCAGCACTCATTTGGAGGCACTTGTATGTATGTAGATATGTGTTCGCAGGATCTATTGATGTAATGTACATTGTCTAGTATTAGCTTGTTTAAAAACTACTATAGAGAGTTTATTAATTTTGACGTTACAAAGAACGTTATTTTCACAGTATTTATTTAATACGATGCCTATCACGTAATTTAGTAAATAAACATAATACGATACGTGACAGAACGATGAATATATTTTTATTTGTTATTTTATTTTTTTGTTTAATATATACATATTTATGTTGTTATTGTAAATTTGAATAAAGTTACAATAAGTCATGTTTTTTCTTTTTGTTATACTACCCGCGCCTCGTCATTTAGATTGTACGTTGTACACAATACATATGAGGGTACTGGAGTTGTATAAAATAGATGCAACTCTGAGCACCTATCTATTGTCGTGTATGGGGCGATGGAGGACGGTTCTTCGCCATTCAAGATGTCGGAATATCCAAGGGAATAGCGAACTGATAAGGATCAAGCAAACTTATATCCTAAAATTACACTTTGGCTGTACACCGCAGTGATCCGGCCCATGATCACCCACGGGACTGTGGTCTGGTGGCCCCGCACCAATCTGGTTACAGCCTCCAGCAAACTACAATGCATGCAGACTGGCCTGCATGGCGACTACGGGCTGCATGAGGACTACTCCGACTGCGGCAATTGAAGCCATCCTGGGACTTCCACCGCTCCACCTGTTCATACAGCAGGAAGCGACGTTGGCGGCAGTACGTCTCAATACACTAAACCTCTGGGGTAAGAGTGATACACCACACGCTACGCTGCTTGAGGGACTTCACAAGGAGTTCCCCACCACGATAATCACCAATGACCGGGTACCCAAACAATTTATCTTTGATGAAAATACAAGATCGAACTTCACGAGGATCGCCGATGCGAGGGGCTGCGCCCTGCAGAGCTGCGAATATTCACGGATGGATCCAAAACAGGTAGTGGCACAGGTGTTGGAATCTTCTCGGAGGACTTCAACATACATATAGCCACACCATTGGGCGTCCACAACACAGGGCCGAATGCATGGGCATCTCTCTGGCCGCTTCAGCCGCCATGGCCAGGGAAGTGAAGGATCACTCAATCAGCATACTCTCAGACAGCATGGCTGTACTGCAAGCGCTGAATAGTAATGCAGTCGACTCTGGGCTAATATACGAGTGCCACCAGCAGCGCCTCAACCAGGTGGGGGACCTCAATAAAATAACCATTCAATGGATAAAAGGACACAGCGGTTCGCTAGGCAACGAAGCAGCCGACGAGCTTGCCAGAAGGGGGTCGAGCATGGCACCAGTGGGACCTGAGCCAATCGTGCCACTCCCCTTCGGGTATCTACGCGCTCTGGTAAGGAAACGCACCAGAGATCAACAAGACACACTTTGGACGGACCAAAGCGAGTGCAGGCAGGCTAAGGAAGCACTTCCCGCAATGGATGGCCGCCTCACGAAACAAGTTCTCCGATGTGCATCTGGATTGAGGGCTCAATTTTTCAATGTCTTTATAACATAGTGAAACATTTAGGAAAATTAGTAAATAATAGTAAAAACCTAGAACAAAGGTTTAAAAATTTCTAAATCTTAAAATAAATGTGTTATCGCCCTATGAAGAGAGCTATCAGTTCAGATGCTAGAACAAAACAAGATATTTTAAATCTCAAAACATAACCTCTGTGGCAACAAATTTTATCTCAAAATTTATTAAACAATTTCTGAAATCTTTTAGAAAAAATTCAACTCCGTAGACTGACAATTTACAGATTGATGGCAGTTTAACTTGAGCCCTCAGTTCAGTACTTGTCTGAACTGAGGGCTCAACCAAAACTCAGTTTGGCTGAAAGAATTCGTAAAAGAACCTTGTGTATATTATAATATATGTTAAAATACAATTAATAAAACATAAACAATGGTTCGAAAGTAATCAGTTGCACATTACATTGAATTGAAATTATAGTGAAGTATTTGAACTGAGGGCTCAATATTTTCGTGTTTAGTTTAAATACTCAAATACATAAATCGAAACAAATTAGTTCATACGATTTAAGAATTATTTTACTAAAAATTGGCCGACGTTTAATTATCCTACACGCCAAAATTAAGAAGATCTGCTTTTTCAATACATTATTAACAGAAAAAAATGTAGGGTACATACGTTTTTGGTCATTGTTTCGCGGATATATATGTACCTTCATCATAGAATTTGTTCAGTCGATTTCCCAATGTATTGCGGTGCATGTGCATGGATGTAGAAATCAATAATTTAATAGTGCAGTGTATCTACTATTGATAATTTATCATCACAATTGTTTCCAGTTCGTGAGTGATTCTTGTAAGTACAATACAATATTTACGTAGATCGGTTTAATTACATTTTTAAAAGCTTTTATATGTTTGTGGAAAATAAAAAATTTTATATATAAAAAAAACAACCGACTTCCAAAAAAACACTACAAAGTGAAAAATAATTTTAATTTTGGAAGTCGGTGTCGTTGGTTCCGCATTTTGGTTTTTTGACACCGACTTCCGAAATTAAAATTATTTTTCACTTTGTAGTGTTTTTTTGGAAGTCGGTTGTTTTTTTTATATATAAAATTTTTTATTTTTCACTTTTTAGTTATATCTACCCCAGTCAAATTCATATAAACACTACTTGCTATGTAAATATCAGTGACAGGAAGCTGCATCTGCGTTTATAGGGTACAGACGTGATTTTATGTTGTGCGATTGCGTAATTATTATAATCATAAAAAAAAATTATAACCTTTGTAGTGAGTACAGGCGTGATATTATGTTGTGTGATGGTGTAAACAATGCTTAGATATGCTATAGCAACAATCGCGGTTAATCTGCTGTTATTTATTGAAGAGTTCCCCCGATTTCTACAAGATCCCATCATCAGATATTGAAATGGTGACAATGGGACCACACGGGAAGCACCAGCTTTCAAATAAAAAAAGAATCATGAAAATCGGTTCACCCAGTCGGTTATTATGAGGTAACAAACATAAAATAAAAAAAAAAAAAAAAAAAAAAATACAGTCGAATTGATAACCTCCTCCTTTTTTTGAAGTCGGTTAAAAAGGAAAAGAACAAATACAAAATAAGGTGCAACATTTATCTCGTCTAGATAACTAATTATAATATAATTAGTTACACAAATATTAGCTATATTACAGCTAATATTTGTTTCAATATTCCCATTAAAAAAGAAAACATTTTAAAATGTGCGCAACAATTAGGTACCCACAGAAGCTGGGCAACAAATTATCTGTAAGATTTAAATGACTATTTTCGACATTGTTTTGCTGGGGTAGTGTACCCGTGGTTTTGATTAGATTAGAAAGCTTATCGACGTAATCGTTGGATTTGACCTTGAAACTGTTTAAGGTTAAATTGTTTTGATATTTATGTACCTAGCTACTCACCTTCTCCTTTTTTCTTTTCAAATTGTGTTTAATGGAAGATTAAAACCTGTTAAACAATTAGTAGGGATTACTGATGTACAGTGCAGGCCAAAAGTTTAAGACCACTTTAATTAAAGTAGGAAAATAAAATAAAACTCCAATAAAATATTAAAAGTTTAATTAACCTGTTTAATCATCTAATAAAACACTGATTGACACTGTTTAAAAGAGTAAAGAAATATTAACAGTCCATGCCAATTAAAGGCTATACTTAGTTAGCTAAACCGATTTTTCATCAAAAAATCCTCCTTTACATTCTATGACTTTTTTCACAAATCTCGGTATGCGGTCAATCAATTGATGGTGTCTTGTGATATACTGCTCCAACTTTCGCATAAAGCATTCCACATTTCTTCTTGCGAGGATGGGCCACGATTACGGACGTTCCTATCAAGCTCTTCCCACAAAACTTCAATGGGATTGAGATCCGGGCTCTGAGGCGGCCAAACCATGTTTTTTAACACCCCTTGTCCCTCTTTCTCTTCTAAATATCCTCTGCATAGTTTTGAGGGTTGTCTATTGTCTGCCCGAAGATTATATGCCATAATCATCATTTTCCCGAATTTCATTTACCCGAATTTCATTTGCCCGAATGTTTCATTTGCCCTAAAAGACATATGACATACTTTTAATTGCCCGAATTTTAGATACCATAAGATACGAATGCCATAAGTATTGTTTGCCTTATTTTTATGTGCCATAATAATTATTAGACATAATACATATTTAAATGGCATAATATTTAAATGGCATAACAAGTATTTTTTTCCTGTGCATGGTTGATGGTGGGCTAGGTCGACGGAGCCCCGCTTCGCGGGGCTCTTACTTCTGTGTGGTTTATAAAAAAATAACCACGAAGGGGATGGCGGGGTCTATTCGCTCGCTCACACGACCCCGCCATCCCCTTCTAACCTAACCTGTCCGAGTCGGGGTGCCCTAAAGTCCCAATTGCATCCAATTTCTCTTGATATAAACAACCGTTACACACCCGATGTCGATGGCAAATTATATTATGGCATATCATAATTATGGCATGTGATAATTAGGGCATGTGATAATTAGGGCATGTGATAATTAGGGCTTACAATGATTATGACAAATGATGTTATGGTAAGTGACTTTATGGGAAACAATGATTCTGGCACGTGACTAATATGGCAAATGAGAGTAGGGCAAATGAGTATTATGTCGTATGATATTATGGCTGTTGACTATTATGGCAAATGATATTAGGGCAAATAAAATTCGGGTAAACGGCGGTATACCAGTTTTGAGCTATGCTTTGGATCATTATCTTGTTGGAAAATGAATCCATCTCCAATTAATCGCAACCCGGAAGGAACGGCATTTTGCTCTAATTTTTTTTTGTACTGTTCCTTTTTCAAAATTCCATCAATTTTGATCAAATCCCCAGTTCCTTGGCTAGAGAAGCAACCCCAGACCATAATTGAGCCATCACCGTGCTTGATTGTTAGGACTACACAGTCTGGCATCATCTTTTCTTGGGTACTGCGTCGAACGTAAATTCTTCGTTTTGAACCGAATAGTTCAAACTTTGATTCATCGGTCCAATGAACTTTTTTAAAATCTTCTTCAGTCCAATCTCGGTGGGCAAGAGCCCACTGCATTCGTTTTTTTCTTATTTTGTGCCCTTAGCAGAGGTTTTCGAACGGCGACGCGACCATAAAATTTCGCATCTCTCAGTCGCCGTTTTACCGTAGTCAATGATAAAGGTTTAACTCGGGTTTTGTTTACTTCAACGCGGATTTGTGGTGCTGTTAAGCGTCTATTTCGCTTGCTGGTGACAACAATGAAATTATCTTCACTAGACGTGGTAGCTCTCGGCCTTCCCGAGCGTGGACGATCTTGAAAACTGCCTGTATCCCTGTATCGACTTATTGTACCATAAACACAAGTCTTCGATAACTTCAGTTGTGAAGCAATTTCACGTTCTGATTTCCCTTCATTATTTAAAACAACGATGGCAGAACGCACTTCACTGCTAATTTCGCGTGCTTTTCCCATTTTAAGACGTCTTCACTGTAGAAACCACAAGTTTAGATTAATTGAGATTGTTTGTGAACAAACCCAAGTAAACTCAGGTATATAATATAATAAGTCGGAAACACGTGTTTTCAGAAGCTAAATAATCCTAATTATTGACCAATGCGAAACAAAAGCAAAGTAATTAGTAATGAGCACATCATAAAAATATTATTGCGACTCTACCACCTGGCTCTAGCGCAGCGTTTGTCGGTGTTTGCAAACAATAGATGTTTATTGTCCAATAACTTGAAAGCAAACAAAAGAATGACTTCTTTAAAATTCGATATTAACAATAGAAAATCCCATAAGATAAATAAAAGAAATACACATCTGTGTATTTCTTTTATTTATCTTATGGGATTTTATTACAATTGATAGATAATTATGTTGTTTAAGTGCGGTCTTAAACTTTTGGCCGGCAGTGTATAACAGGGTATATCGGCCATTCAATCTAAAAGCTTATGTCTATGTACTTAGCTGTACTTTTGGTATCAACACCTACCTAGCCCCAAGGTAGGCTTAAATGTTTTTATAATATATAATAAATTTCTTACATGTATTCGTTTCAATTGTACTTACAACAATTACATTTTTGGTCGGTACTTACATTACTAGAACACTGGAAACAACTTCATAGTCACCCTACTTTTCTCTCTGTATAAAATGTGTGAAATATGCATATCTCCTGAATTACGGCATGTAGGTTAATTGAACTTCAACCAAGTTTTAGTAAAATAATTCTTAAATCGTATGAGCTAATTTGTTTCGTCGTCGTTTGTTGGTGTGTGTTTTGTTATTTAAAATAAACACGAAAATATTGAGCTCTCACTTCAGACGCTTCACTATGATTTCAATTCAATGTACTGTGCAACCGATTACTTTCGAACCATTCTTTATATTTTAGGAATTGTATTTTAACATATAATATATGTTAAAATACAATTCCTAAAATATAATGTATATTATAATATTATTATAATAGACAGTAGGTGGCTTTACGAATTCTTTCAGCCAAACTGAGTTTTGGTTGAGCCCTCAGTTCAGACAAGTACTGAACTGAGGGCTCTAGTTAAACTGCCATCAATCTGTAAATTCTCAGTCTACGGAGTTGAAAATTTTCTAAAAGATTTGAGAAATTGTTTACTAAATTTTGAGATAAAATCTGTTGCCACATTGTTTACTAAATTTTGAGATAAAATCTGTTGCCACAAAGGTTATAAGTTTTGAGATTTAAAATATCATGTTTTGTTCTAGCGTCTGAACTGATAACTCTCTAATCTATGTATTTAATTTAATTGAATTGTGACATTTATTTCATTTATTATCATTTATTTTTTGTAATGGATTTTAATTTTAATTTTTTTATTATGTATGGACTGTCTGAAATAAATGAATTTATTATTTATTATTATTATAGGGCGATAACACATTTATTTTAAGTTTTAGAAATTTTTAAAACTTTAGGTTTTTACTATTATTTACTAATTTTCCTAAATGTTTCACTATGTTACAAAGACTGAAAAATTGAGCCCTCACTCCAGATGCACATGTTCTCCGTCTAACTAAACAAAAGCTGCGTACGGTTACTGCAGCTTTAACTGGCCACGGGTCATTTAATATTTACACCTCTTTGTCATAGGAGTAACAGACAGTCCGCTGTGCAGGGTCTGCATGGAGGATGAGGAACAGCGGCACATGTGCTGCTGAGCTGCTGGGTGGTCGCCACGTACAGCAAACGGAATATCCGAGTTGTGTGGTTAGTGGTAAAGGTACATCCACACCAAACTTACTTTTTGTAGAGCAACATGATAACACTTAACTTTCTATAACTTTTAGTAAGTTTAATAGATAACTTTTTGTTGTCCGTCGTTGCTCACTAACAGTTTGTTTAACGTTGCTCCACATAAAGTAACTTCAATGTGGATGCACCTTATGGGGTAATATGCGTAGATAGTAAAACAAGAACCAGTATCGACATTTTAATCATTTATTATATTATTTACAACTTACGTAATAATTTTGTTTAGGAGTAAACTGCAAAGTTTTCCTAGTCTACACTACTGTGCAGCGATTTTCGTTTCAAGGCACAAAAATCCAAATACAAAGTACGTATCGCGATTAATTGCCATGGATTTAAGTTATTTGGTGTCTGCTTTGCTAGTAATAGGACTAAAGTGCCCAAAAACAATACTTAGGAACTCATACATTTAAAGATAAATGAATAGAACACCTTATGTGACTAGATGGTGGAATGTCATCTAACATACTACATACATTAAATGTTTTTGTTAACGGTTTTTTTTTTATTTTCTGAAAAAAAATCTGTATTAATAATTAATGCTAGATTGATTTTGTGTATAATGATTTTGCTTTAAAGGAAAAAGCTGGAGAATAGGTATAATAGGATTCGATTTTAAAACCGGAATCATACAACTATAATTATTTAGTTTCCAACTGTAAAAACATGAGACAACAGCTAGTGTCTATCCCCCCCCCCCCCCCCTCACCTACGGCTAAACAATTGTATTATTATAGACTTCTTCAAGTGTTTCAAGTAACAGCCACACGTGACGTCACGACACCGACACGCAACGCACACTAACGTCACACCTGTTTACAACGAGGCTCGTCCGATAGTTTATTAATTTTAAAAAAATAAGCCTATTGGTATTCTCACATTCCTTTCAAGGATACACATGACAATTTAATTTGTGTCTTCACACTCCCCGCCCACCATTGCTTTAACTACAAATGTATTGAACAACAATTTACGAATTCTATACTTATGTAAATTGTACCTAAAATTGCTAATATTTAGCTGGATGAAACAAAAAAAAACTGCCGGCGTTTTAGTGCAAAATGTCTGTGATTTGGTCTAGCTATAACTATGCTGCCTGTGCAGGCATTTTCTCATCGGCCCATCAAGGGTGATTAATATTACGGAAAATTTAGACAGTTCGTGTTTCACATGTGCCAATGTCTATTGGCTTGAGCGGTACCGAATGTTTGTAGAACTGCACATAACATAATTTACTTTGATTGACCGACGCATAGTACAGGCAGGACGGCAGTTTCACTATCAATTATGTTTTCAGCAATATTGAACGAGGATTAGCACCTGTATGGCACGAGAAAAAGCTATGAAAAAAATCGAGCACCGTACTTTCGGGACTGACAAGCCTTTCTTTGTTTCTCAGACCAGTGAATTATAGTGTTACCGGGTAGCAGAGTTGCGGAGGTCAGATAGGCAGTCGCTCCATGTAAAATACTGGTATTTAGCTGCATCCAGTTAGACTGGAAGCCGACCCCAACATAGTTGGGAAAAGGCTAGGCAGATGATGATAACAAGATCTTGTGAAACAACTAGGTATCTAGGCACTAGACTGCCTACGTGTGTCGATTATAGACAGAGGGCATCAGATAAGCACAAGATCACCATCCTCTTGTTGATGAATCTGTGGCGACATCTACATCGCCACATGCAAACTACGCATCACATTGACGCCACGCGAAATCTTACATCGCGCAAGCAGAGTTTACCGCGCAACTAGAATGTATACAACGTCCCGGCATCAATCGTGCGCTTAGACTGGATAGTAGTGTTAATGCGGTTAGACTGGAAACTGATCTTTCAGATGATGATTTCTTAGATCTTGCCTGTTGACCGTCCTTGCCTGTACTGTGTCTGTTTGCCTAACAGCGGTGCGTGCCTACAGCTTGAGCTTGCCGGTGCAGATGTCCGTGTAGAGCTGCGGCGTGATGGGCACGAAGTCCTGTCCCGAGCGGAAGTACAGCGGATCCTTGATCACGTCCGGGTCGAAGCCTTCCTTCTGGTACTGCAGCTTCTTCAGCTTGAACGTGCCTGGAAATTGAAAAATCGTGTTATCAGGGTTTTAGATGACCTCATTTATCTACCTTTCAGATCAAACGCCATGAGATATTTTTTCGTGTTCATAAGCGATACTTAGTGAAGGCACGTCAATACCACGTGGCGCGATAAGGAATCCTATCTGGTGGCCTGACAATGAATCCTAATCTGGCTTCAGAGCGTAACCATTCCAATTTAGCCTCGCAGCGTGACGGAGAATGGCTCAGCAACAGAACGTGAAACGCAACCATGCCACACAGACTGACAGGAGCCTAAGTGAGCTTAATACTAAACTTGGATGCAACAAGGTGCCCTGAATGGTGTTAATCGCGAGTGATTAACACGTCATTTCTTTAGTTAGATAGTCTCGCCTAATCATATACCCTAAAGTTTAGGAATATTGCACACAGAGTGATTAAATGGACACTTCTAAACACTGGATGCGTTTTTTTTTACAGGGTGTTCTACTCCTGAATATGAACAGCTTTCACTATGGGAGCAACACGAAAAAAAATCAGCTGTTAATTGTATTGTATCGGTATTGAACTTTTGTATTAAACAGCTTTGAAATTGTTTATTGAAATAATTGATTTACATAAATATTTACAGGTGATTTTGTATTCGTAATTTCAGAGTTGTCATGTCTTATTGTTAGATTTTTTAGGATATGCCGATTTCCTCTCGATGTTTTCCTTCACCGTTTTGAGAGTAGTGGTGTGGAAACAATGTTGTGTGGTACTGACCAGTAATCTCAATGTCGTTGATGAGCCTGAGGAACAGCGGGCGCGCGTAGCTGGGCAGCGAGTCGTCCAGGTCGCGCGCCAGCCGCGCCAGCGCCAGCGAGCGCGCCGGGTCCGCGATGCACGCCATGCCTGCGCGACCTTCCGTCATGGGGATCTGGAATGACATTAATAGGGTTGAACTAGCAGGCTCTGGACATGAGACAGACCATTAAAACTCAACTAGCAACAATGTCTATCGAAAAGGTCAGAGCAAAATCACCCCTTTTATTGTTTGCTCAATTTTCATGATTGCACCTACTACTGTTTGTCTCTGCATCACCCAAAGGTTGAGTGGTAGGAAATGCCTATGGCATTAAGTCCGCCTGTAACAAACGCTTTCAGTCTCATTATAAAAGGGTGATTTCATCACCAGCATCGACGAAAAAATTGTATAGCAGCTTAGATGATCAATTATTCAGAAGCGTCGTCAGCCTTGTAGACCAGTGCCGGACTTCTTTTGGGAAAGCAGTGGTATGCCTAAAAGAAGGTGTTCATTTTGGCGACTACTAATCGCCAGGGAGAGTTCTAGATTTGCTTCTCAAACTATCACATTGCATGGCATCCTACTGAAGTATGTCCCTAAAGATTTACAGAGATCTGAGGAAACAGTGTGTAAAGTTCACTCATCTCTTTCTGCTGATTCTCTATAGAAAAGAGAGGATCCTACGACCATACGGGTGTTGTGTCTGGTGGGCAACTGCCCGACGATTGATGCCAGGACGTTGTATACATTCTAGTTGCGCGGTAAACTCGATTTCGCGTGACGTCAATATGATGCGTAGTTTGCATGTGGCGATGTAGATGTCGCCACAGATTCATCAACAAGAGGATGGTGATCTTGTGCTTATCTGATGCCCTCTGTCTATAATCGACACACGTAGGCAGTCTAGTGCCTAGATACCTAGTTGTTTCACAAGATCTTGTTATCATCATCTGCCTAGCCTTTTCCCAACTATGTTGGGGTTGCCAGGCTTCAAGTCTAACCGGATGCAGCTGAATACCAGTATTTTACATGGAGCGACTGCCTATCTGACCTCCACAACCCAGTCACTGGGTAATACGATACCCCTAGGTAAGACTAGTTGTCAGACTTTCGGGCTTCTGACTACCCGTAACAACTGTCAAGATCTACGAATGACAGCCGGGACCAACGGCTTAACGTGCTTTCCGGGGCACGGAGGGGTCTCGGTATGTAATGGTCACCCATCCACAGAACAACCGCGGCAAGCGTAGCTTAACCTGATCTATCGACCTGTGCGGCTATTATTATTTAGCCACGGGCCCCTCTTCACAAGATCTTCTTATCAAATTTTATAAACCAGAAAGGGGATTGCTTCTACAAAGGTAAATGAAGTAATAAACACTTACAGACACGCCATAGACGACACACGCCTTCTGCTGCAGACAGGGCGACATGGCGTTCTCGACCTCGGCGGTGGCGACGTTCTCGCCCTTCCACTTGTAGGTGTCGCCCGTGCGGTCGCGGAAGTACAGGTAGCCCAGCTCGTCCGACACCAGGATGTCGCCCGACACGAAGGCTGCGTCGCCCTTGCAGAATACGTCGCGGACTAGTTTTTTGTTGCTGTCGTCCTGGAAATAGTGCAAAGGGACTAAGTAACTGACGAAACAGAAAGTTTATTCAGCTGCTTAAGTTAACACCCACCACCCACCTCTCTGATAACATACACAACTACACACACACTCTACACCCCACATTTACTCACCTCAACTGTTTTGCATGTTTATTCTATGTTTGCACATTTATTTTATTCTAGTTTCTTTTTACTTACCTACTTTATATAGCTAATTATGAATTAATAAGATTAATAATGAATTATTATGAAATTGTCAATATCAATCTTGCGCTAGCTGAACTGATTCAACTAGTAATTTTGTATAGTGTTTGGATCACCAAGATACAGGCTGTGTATAGTTTGGGACCCGCTGCTAAATCAGTCTAAGCTTTCTCTTGGTTAAAATTGCATGCTAATACTATGTTTGTGTACTATGTGTAAGTTTTAATAAATGAATTTGAATTTGAAAGTTGAAACTCTGGACGAATGGTGCGGTTTATCCACATCCACACGCGAAATTCCGCACTGCAAGTCCTGAAGGGATACTGGATATGGAGGACCGACACACATCGGCTGGTGACTCTTGCCAAGCCTCTATCGCCGTCACCGATTACGACGGCTAATTGCAGGCTTTGTAGTTTTAAATAGATTTTTTTTCAAATGAAATTCGGAGTCAATTCATCATCTATCTGCTCCCCAACATACAAAATACAAGACTTAGAGAATACTAACACGGCTAGAGTGACAATGCACTGTTTAATTTAAGCACTTTCATGCAGCCCCTATACAACGAGTAACGTTAAATGCGCAAAGCCTGAAAATAGTTTGATCAAAATAACGAGCAGAATTAATTGAACCACTTTTGAATATAGGTCACATTTTTCAAAAAATCTTCATTAAAAACCTTGCCGTGTCTATTTATTAATAGGTCAAGCAAGCCAATGTCAGCGCGGCGCAGCGGCCCGGTGACGACTCCTCCCTCGATAAAGCGTCGTCGCAGACGCAAGAGACGATCAGAATGGCCAATAAAACTAAAACAGCACATAAAACCTTTACAATTTTTTTAATGATTTATTTTCTCTCTGAAATAGGTCAATTGAATTAAAAATCAGTTGGGGTGTCTGAGGTTTTGCGCATTTAAAGTTACACGTTGTATTTGGCTATTAGAAGCATTTCTATTTTATTTATCCCCTATATCCAACATTTCAAAAATGAGACATAATAGCGAGAAACCGATTTTAAGAGAATTCGGTTCTATTAAAAACTCGTTGGAAAAAATAATCTTGTAAGCATACCTTGTCGACGTATCCGTAATACTCTCTGGAGGCGTTGCCCTGAGCGATCAGCCCGATGAACATGCCCGGCTCATCTGAAACATAGCGATGATTGATATCACTCAACATACCTACATCATAATATAATATATCAGCTGTATGATCATGAAACAGATGGCATGCATTTAGAGCGGACATACCAAATATTAGGCACTTCCGCTCTTAATACAATATGACATTTATAGTGACGTTTATGTGGGGCATGTAGGTAGGTCAGAGACGATCAGTCTATCTGCCTGGCCTGTTATAAAAAAATGTATTTAATACAGAATATGAACTAAGGACAGTCCATATTTAAATAAAAAAAATGATGTAAATACTTGCAGTCCAGACTGATTGACAAAGTTTTGTCGCGTCATTATCTCGCGACGAGACATGCGTGACTTCCGTGTCCTAACCAAAAGCGCTCATCACACGAGCAGTTTTTTTTGTACTTTATTTATCGACGCTACCTTTTGTATGACTGACAAACGCGACATTATTAATTGTGCGAGTACGTCATTTTCATCTAAAAGAGTGCGACGATCGCTTTCGGTTAGGACGCGGCCTGGGATTATGTGTACGTAAACATTTCGTATATAATCATGTCTTCTTTCGGCATGAGATGTTGCAAGTTGGCCTATCTGGACTATTAAAACTATGGATTAATGAAGTCCTACCATGGTCTGCAATAATGCGGAATAAGTAGGTATGGTCTGTCAGAAAGTACCTATCTGATCAGAATGTAAGCAAACGGATCAGAAAACATAAAACATACCCGTGATGGCCACTTTCTAGTGCCACTTACGATTTTTCAATCACAATTTAATCATGTCACAATACTAAACTAACTACTAATTTGAAAACTAGTATTTTAGTTGTCAAAACATTACTACTTTGTGGGATATTAAAATAAAATAGCAAAACAGAAACTTGTTCAGAATATCAACTTTGCTTTTTTTTTTCTTCTCTTATTTTCCTAGGTTAAAACCCCACAAAATATTAATGTTTTGACAATTAAAATACTAGCTTTGAAATTATATAAAATGATCAATAGAATTAGCAAAAAAAATATGACTAAAATCTCGATTATGATTGTAAATGTATGCTTGGTCAATCCCTAGTATTAGGTGGGATGACACTGACAGTTCACTCCACGCTCACTTCACCTAAGTTTTCGCGGTGAGATAGATGGTTACAGAATCGCACTGCAGTGCGATTCATTCCGAACCTCCCTGCGATGAACTTGATCGCCTGTTTAAAAAAATTAGGTAGGTATTCTATACATCGTGACCGATTTTGTTTTTAGAACTCGACGAAAAATTTCTACTGAATTCATGATTACAGTTTGTGCGTTAATGTTCCTGCCAACCTGTATACTGATTTCTTAGGCTAGGAACTCACGGAGCGATTTTTAACCGCACCCGCCGCGGTTGCGTTCCCGCAGATGCTGTAGAATGAAAATATATCTTTAAAAAATTAAAGCACATTTCACGACGCGTTTTACGCCCGCGGTGTGCGCGGTTGTATGCGGATCCCGCTGTACAGGCGGGCAACTAGTAAAATCGTGCGGGCCACGGTCGCCCGCAGCCTCGGCGGGTTGCGCCCGCGCGCTCTGCGATCGGTCCGCAGTGGCCGTATCCATGGCGGTATGGACTTCAACTGTTCGTTAACCGCCCGTCTTGCGATCACCACCCACCAAGTTTGCGGGCGATGATCGCAACCCCGACGCCTGCGTAACCGCACAAGCAACCGGTCTCTTGAGTTTAGAAATAAAACAGAGGTTCCGCCACCGCGGCGGGCGCGGGTGAAAATCGCCCCGTGAGTTCTTAGCCTTATCTATCCATTCGTGTAATAAGTAGTTCCTGATTGTAGTAAGGTAAGTATACTGACTGGGCTTGCAGCGTATGCAGTAGCCGTCGCTCCCGCGCAGCAGCGCGCCGGCCTCGTCGGCGCGCACGAGCGCGATGGGGTGCAGGCGCGGCGGCACCAGCTTCGGCAGGAAGCCCACCGCGCCCACTGTGTTGTCCACGTTAACTGGAAATAAACATAATGCTTTGTATAGAAAACTGCATTTATAGTGTATGACATTCACAGTATGTAGGTATGGGACTCGTGGCTAAATCGATCTGGTTACGCTTGCCACGTTCGGTCCGTGGATCTTTACATACCGAGACCTCCTCCGTGCCTCGGAAAGTACAGACGCCAGCACATCAAGCTACCCGAAACTGTCAGATTTCAACTTGGAACCTTATGCTTTAGCAATAAAGTTGAAAATCTATTAAAGTAATCTGACAGATTGTAGTAGCTTGATATTGGTTCCGGCTGTCATCCTTGGATCTTTGACAGTCGTTGTGGGTCGTCAGCTGCCCAAAAGTCTGACAGCTAGTCTTACTAAGGGGTATCGTGTTAGTTAGTAACTGGATTGTGGAGGTCAGATGGTAGCCGCTCCATGTAAAATACTGTTAATCGGCTGTTTCCGGTTAGACTGGACGCCCACCCCAAAAAAGTTGGATAAAGGCTAGGCAGATGATTCACAATATGTCGGTATATTGTGTGTTTTTCGTTCGTTTCGGTGTGTCGTTGTTGTTCTGTTTCGTTGTTTCATTGCAAATGAGTAATCGTTAATAGGTAGAATTTGAATGCTGAGCAGATAAAGTTTTGTCTCAAATTCTTTATTGCTAACTAAGTGTACAGGATTTTGAAGATGTTAACAATAGGTAGATTCTTAGGAATTAGTTGCTTGTTATGATGGTGGGTCCACACGATACAGACTTTTGTTCGTACAGATATCTGTACAGACTAAAAAGTCCGAGTAAAAAATCAAATGTTGACATTTGTCTGTACTGCTTTGTTGCACGGACAAAATTCTATGGAAGTATGTATCACGTGGACATTGCAATTTAAACGGTTATAAATATAAAAAAAGCATACATACTCAATATTATAGTTATACAGTGTGTGTGTGTGTGTTGTGTGTTAAGATGATTCGACATAGTCGTGACCAGACCATGTCTAACAAGAAGACAATGCATTATGAATATGACTTGCAAAGCAAGTAGTTCAAATTAAGCAATAACTATGTACCCATTGTAGATATAATTTAGGACCTACACTTACAGTTATCTACGTTTAAAAACTCAAGGTAAGTATAGCATAGCATTTACTTGTAACAGACCATCGAGCATTCGCCGTTTTTAGGGTTCCGTACCCAAAGGGTTAAACGGGACCCTATTACTAAGACTCCGCTGTGCGTCCGTCCGTCTGTCACCAGGCTGTATCGCATGAACCGTTATAGTTAGACAGTTGAAATTTTCACAGATGATGCATTTCTCTTGCCGCTATAACAACAAATACTAAAAAACAGAATAAAATAAATATTTAAGGGGGGCTCCCAAACAACAGACATGATTTTTTTGCCGTTTTTTTAAATAATGGTACGGAAACCTTCGTGCACGAATCCGACTCGCACTTGGTCGGTTTTTAAATTTAGTCAAACCGCATTCCGAACAGGACGCTCAATGTTTTGTTACAGCCTGATTCTAAAAACCAACGAGCGTATTGGTGTAACATTTTATAGAGAAAAGGCACGAACGGTACCTGTAGGTCCAACATTTCAACAATAAACGCAAGGTAGAAAGAAATGTTACCTGAAATTCGCTCTCGCCGTGAGCGTTACGTCGAATGCAGCGTCGCTCATTTGCAGAAACGTTACAATACATGGAAATGATTTTGGAACCTGAGCTTTTGGCTGTATTGTAGACGCCAGCACGCCAGCACATCAAGCTACCCGAAACTGTCAAATTTTCCCAATCAACTTTGAACCTTATGCTTTGGTGATAAAGTTGAAAATCGAATAAAGAAATTTAACAGATTGTAGTAGCTTGATGTGCTGGCGTCTGTACCATTCGTAAGAACGTTACATTACATGGGAATGGTCGAGAAAATGCTTTAGTTTATACTCAGCTACTCACCTTTTTATGAATTATGTTTTAAAAATAAGAACTATGGACAAATTCCAACTGAAAAAGTTAAAACATAAGCAAATTTCTAAATGCTCCCATTCATTAATCGTGTTAAAGGAAGCATTAAGCAATAACCAACAATATTATCGAAACGGCGCATGACCCGGTCGGAACACATCCACAATTACAAAGTTAAATGTATCGCCGGCACGCTGCATATTGTATGTAAATATGTGTTTCATGTATGTTTGTATAAATAAACTTTCACTCACTTATGTTTGCGTTGCCCTCCGTTGCTCCGTATATCTCGTTTATCTGGGGCACTTTGAACCTAAGATAAGACAAGTAATTAATTATTTATCATTAATTGCAGTGGAATTAGTACTGTACAAAGGTGCTAGGAACAAATGTTATTGACACCTAGCATCAGCGGCGAAGCAGAACGCAACCAGCCGGGGGTTCCGGAAGTATTGTTCGTTCCCGCGACCCCCGGCGTAGGTGAGAGAGGGAACACCGGGGTGGTTTTTAGTCAGTAAGAGTCTGACAGACCCCGCCGCCCGCCCCAGGGCGGCGGACATCCATGAGGATTTTCCACCTCGAAAAAAAAAAAAAAAAAAAAAAGGTTCGCACGGGCGCGATTTTCCCGCGCACTGAATTTTCAACTCTCGGTGTTGAGCCGAGCATTGAGAATCCAAAAGAGCGCATCCCAGCTCGTCAAAAAAAAAACACACACTGTTGGGTTTTCAACTCTCAGCGCTAACCAGTGAGTTGAAAATCCAGTACGCAACAAAAAAATCACCGCTGATATTTTTACGCCTGTGGATCGGCTTAACGTCGGAGTTAAAAACACCAAGGTCTTGGAGTAGATAACTAATCTAAGCGTCAGTTAAGCGTAAAGCATTTTTTAATTAACCCATTAATTCCCAAGACTGAAAATAACAACATATTAATTGATTTTATTGTTTATAACAATTATTCATTAATTACCTCACAATTATAGTAAAAAAATAAAAAATGATTATTTTGTTTACATTACGCAAAATGTTGCGTCGACGCAACATTGGGATTACTGAACATCAAAATTACTAGCATCTTTCATCATTATTAGAGTGAGTGAAATATTTTAACAAGCTGTGTAACAGTAACAACCGATCGTCATTACTCCCAACGTTGCGTATACGCAACTTTTCCTGGAAGTCTAAGATAAACAACATGTGTAAGTAGTTTTGTTCAAAAAAATATTTTTATATCATACATAGGGCTAAACGTTTGCATAATGAGAAAGTTGCATCGTGTACATGAGGGCCTTTATCCTGGCTGTTGTAATAATATGTTCATGTATACCTGTCAACCATCTCCTGCCAGATGGCAGAGCGCATGCCGTTGCCGACCATGATGCGCACGCGGTGCTGCGAGTCTGTGGGCCGCGCCGGCTGCGCCAGGAGGTAGCGACACATCTCGCCGATGTACTGGGCCACCTGCGTACAACAAAGGTGCTAAGTTGTATATTAACATGACACACAAGTCTGTAAGAATGAAAAATAGTTTTTGGCAATTATCGTGCTAAATAGGCTAGTTTGCTGTGTGATATTTAATGCCTTTTTGTACTGTAATCTCTGTCACTAATTCCTTGACAGGCAAGTCGGACGACCTAAGGTGGCATCAAAGTTTAAAGTAAAAAAAAAAAAAAAACTATTCTACATGTCATAGTTGACGATCGATAGAAAGTATTGATCGTCACCTATAAACACCTGCAACGTTCTCAGGGGTTAGGCAATCGATGCATTGCAAAATGTCAGAGAATACATTCATTTTTATTAAACCGGAACACAGTTTGGCAGTAGAGTTTTATTGTACTTCCCTTAGAGGAGCCCCTTTTTGATGAACGACTTCTGAAAGTTCCCCAGTCAAGCCCAGGTTTACTTTGCTGCAGTAATAGTCACACTCACCGTGCAGTCATACTTGATGCAGTCGGTCCAGTAGTTGGAGGCGGAGAACTTGGCGCGCAGCACGGAGGGGATGCCGTCGATGAGCGCGGCGCCCGTGCCCACCAGGCCGCCCGCCGTGTGGTACAGCGGCAGCGGGTTGTACATGCGGTCCGAGCCCTGCAGGCCCAGCATGTGCACCGTCGCCACCACCACCAGGAGGTACCTGAGGGGATAGCAGATGGTAACACATAAGTAGGTATACAGTTAAACCCGAAATTGTATGCGGTTCGGTAATCTTCGTGTTTTCGAATTAGCGCGACCTTCGCGCCACAGAGTGACCCTCTAAGAGGCAAAGGTAATACGACAAAGCTAAGTTAGTTAGTTTTTATTTTTTTTTATTTGTCTTTTATATGTTTTGTTGATATGAGTCTTGTGGTACTTGAAATAAACAAATTTTATTTATTTATTTTATTTAAGTACTCCCATGTTCATTCGTTGTTTTTGCGAAAATCGACGATGCTTGCCGAAAAGGTATAATTTTCCTGGAAGATCTGTAAGTAGGTAGGCTGTGGTTCAGCCACGCGGAAATAGTTAAAATACAGATAACGATGAGCTGACAACCAAGTCACGCACGACCCACACCCAAATCTCGCCTTAATTTAGTTTCTCCCTGCGAGTTTTCTAAATGTAGATTCGACAATGGACGAGGAGTCTCTCTGACTTCCACGTAGTCGTTTGTAGCCTGCAAGTTGTGACGTATTCATGCTTCTGCTGTCACTGTACTGGAAGATTCCCTAAAGGAAAATGAACAGACTCCTAAGAGGGATGATTACTTATGTTTGTTGTGTTCAAGAAGACTCCTGTCTTCAAAGCCAAAATTGGTATTCCTGATAGGAAATCTAACACAAGTAACTCTGTTACCTTTTCACGCCTCAACGCGGTTTAACGCATTTGGATAAAATTTGGCACACGGATAGACCATGACCTGGGTGAGGACATTTTCATCCACGAGAGAAGCCGCGGGTAAATGCTAGTACCTTAAAAGAAGAACATATCAAATTAATAAAGTTTCTTACTTGGAATTGGGCAGTACCGCAGCCTTAGGCATGCCGGTGGTGCCAGACGTGTAGATGTACAGCAGAGTGTCCTTGTACCGCGGCTTGTCGGTCACGACCGGGTACTCCGGCGGGTGTTTGTCCATCTCAGCACACAGGTCTAAGACTCCGGGGGAGCACTCGCCGTACAGCTGGAACAGCTTCAGATCTTCCGGTAGCTGTTCGCGGATCTCTGATATAGCTGGTGAGGAAAAAATAGAAACTTTAAATAAAATGAGGTCACCAGAATTAATGATGCAATAAATTTGCTGTTTAGTGTTTTCTAACTGAGTTATATTATCCTTTCGTTTATTATGTTTTTAATTAAGTCCGCCTTTGTTCAGTAATGTTTACTTGTTCATAAAGTAAAAGTTTTAATAAATAAATATCACTAGCCATCATAAATGATTTCATACAAGTAACTTGTCTAAACTGCATCACACTACCTGTTCATGTATGAAATTAGAACAACGCATTCGTGTTACGGTCTATGTCTGCAGCGATCATTTCTACAATTACGTTGTTAAAAAACAGACAAAAAAAATGGTCGGCTGCTCACAGAGACGTACAAAAAATCTTAAGAGGGTTCAGCTTCAATACGTCGATTATACTCGATGCTGGGATCAGAAACAGTTTTTTAGATCGTAAAGAATATGACAAAGAAGTTTGGACTAAAAAAGTACTAACGGACTAATAATTAAATTCTGATTTCATCTGCAGTTTTCAACATAAAGAGCTAATTGGCAGAAAGTACCAATAGGCTGCCGATTCGAGCATGAATTTGTGGTGGCATTGCATTGGTTCTATAACTGCATTATTACCGGATTTCTGTCACAAAGAGAGGGAGGAGGAGAGGGTCGTAACGTGATTTTGTTGAACACTGATGAGCTGATCGTGTGAATAGTGTATGAAACAAAGAAATGTATTTAATAATTTATTAAACCTTTACATTAAATCGTCTGATCGTCTGTCGTAGTGTATGAAACAAAGAATTTATTAAACCTTTAATTTAATGACGCATTATTATGGTTTTTCCAGTCAAAGTTTTAAGACGTAATAAGTAAATGACCTGTCTCAAAAAATACTGTAGGTAGAATTTTACCAATAATTATAATGTCCAACATCTTCATGTTTCTTATACTTACTACGTCTATAGATAATTAGATATGTTTATTATATTTATCTAACCTTATAGTTGTGAGTTACGTAATGCTTGTATAAAAAGTTGTAGTAAGTACGACGATTACGACCTACGAGTATTTACAACAACGAACAAACAAACGAAATACGAGTATACGTACTTCTGTCAATCTAAACTCGCCTCTGCCCCATTGAGTATTACCTTAACAAAACATCGTGTCTTCTCAATCATTCAAAATAAGGCATTATGCAAACCAGATATTTCTGAAATGTTACAGCTGTTCATGCTTACCTGCCTACTACGAAACGGGAAGTACATATTGTCTAATAAAACAAAAACATTCTGCAGGTGCAAATTGACTAGGTACAGCTACAGACGATATTAGAAGATCACAAACTAAACAAAATTTAAGTTTTTAGCATCTTTTTCTTTCGAAAAGGACAGAAGAGAAATTTTAGTTTGGTCCTGTGTCAAATTAATCAGCGCCTAATGTAAATTGACGTAATTTTAGTAACCAAGTTTTTAAACACGTCTAAGCTAGTATGGAGTAATGTCTGGCGCTGATTAATTTGACAGGACTAAACTAAAATGTCTTTTTCTTAAAGAAATAGAAAAAAAAAGATGCACTGAACATAAATTTAATTTAGTTTGTAAACAAGGGAATCGGCACCATTGTCCGACTTCTCGAACTACTAATTCATCAAACAAAAGGTAGAGAATCGCACTCGTAGGCACCAGGAAATCAACAGCTGAGAAAACGGTTTTGTGGTGGCCAAAGGACCGGTTGGTTTGGCGGTGCTCTGGTCCCAGTCTATGTCCGGCAGTGGACGTCTTTCAGTTGAATGATGATGATGATGAAATTTCTTACCGTCAGCAAGCTGATTGGAGAACACCACAGCCTTAGCCTTGGCGACTTGGATGCAGTGCAGCAGCGGTTTGTGGCGCAGGTTACTGTTGATGAGCGCGGAGACGGCGCCAACCTTGGCCATGCCAAGCCACGTCCACACGTACTCCCCGCAGTTGGGCATGAACACGCAGACCACGTCGCCACGTTTCAGGCCCAGATGTTCTTGCATCACACGAGACACTTTGTTAGAGTTGGCGGCCATCTGTGGGTTGAAATGCATCGATATTTCTATTAGCTTGAGTATTTACATAACCTGCTTGTAATCCCCGAAGAGTTAGGGCAGAGGGGCACCCATATACGAGTAGTACATACACATTACACCAGTTCTGTTAAAGTCCTATGTAATACCTATGGGGCGAGCTATTGAGTATGTATTACGGTTAAAAGCCGAAGTGTTGCTACATCGTACACAGAAATTGGGAGGAAGAAGCCTGGCGTTGTGTTTGCTTTTCCGATGAATCTCGTTTCGGTATGAGGCCGTATACAAGACGTACTCGAGTTTGGAGGACCTCTGGACGTCAAGAAAGTTTGAAATTTTTACAGGAAGTTCATTTATATGGACCCCATCCATATAAATGAACTTCCTGTAAAAATTTACAGGAAGACAACAATACTGGTTTGGGCCGGTATTTGGATCGGTGGAACAACCGATCTCATTTCGATCAGGGGCAACCTCAATAATGCTCAGATTTATACGGAGAGGATTGTTTCAGACGTGATCATCCATTTGCGAAGCCGGTTGGGTGATATAATAATAATAATTTATTTATTTGCATCAAGTTTTACATTTTACATTAAACACATGGTAGTACATACAGTTTAAAGTAAATTATACAATAATGTGGCGACACCAGCACCCTTGTGTGTGTGAACTGTTATTCGTATATTTGTGGGTAATGGTAGCTAGCGATGAGCAATGACGATAAGGGGTTTAACGGGAGCTGTATTGACTCAACAATAAGCTTTCTGTGTTGTTGTAATTAAGGGTTTGTAGCCAATTATTTAGCTTCTTTTTAAATGACACTATAGGGAGTGAGTAAAAGTTCAGTATTCTATTAAGACTATTGTAGAGATGAGGACCTTGGAAACAGGGAAATCTTCTTGTGAAAGAGTATTTACAGCGAAAGGGTTGACATACTTTGTCTTTGCGTCTTGTGGTAATTATTTCGTAGGAGGTTCTTTGATGCTGATATAATAGTATGTGCAATACAAATAATTGTCTGACTGTGAGGACTTTACAGTTCTTATATAGTTCTTCAGTAGGGAAAAGGATGGGCCGAAAGGTACTAATTTTAAGCACAGCTCTCTGAGCTCGTTCTAGTTTCAATAGTACCGTCTTGGGTGCACCACCCCAAGCGCATATACAGTACGTTAAGAGAGACTGGCAAAGAGCAAAATATGTACACCTGATTATTTGAGGTTCTGCAATGTGGCGAAGAGTACTAAAGACAAAAATTAACTTTCTGATTCTTTTTGTTAGTAGCTCTATATGAGGTGCAAAGCTCAGGCCATCATCAAGAGTCACACCGAGGTATATTATGGTTCGACAACGTTCTAATTTTGGGCATGTACATGTCGCAGAACCAGACAGTAAACATGAGTGCGCTACCAAAGCATATGAATCAGGAGATTGAGTGGAATGTCGCAAGCTGTACGTAATAATTTTAGTTTTGTTGGTATTGATTGTGAGAAGGTGTCTTTTGAGCCATTGTAGAACACTATTTAGTCCTTTTTGTGCGGAAGCGAAGGTGTCATCCCAAGTCACGCCAGAGAAGGTAAGGACGGTGTCATCAGCAAACGCCACGATTCTTCCACTTTCCAAATTCAGATTACATAATTGGTTAACATAAATCAGAAAAAGGGTTGGGCCAAGCACACTGCCTTGGGGAACGCCGAATGTCACTGGTTCCTCTCTACTGAGGTAATTTTGTATTTTTACACACTGAGTTCGGTTTTGAAGGTAGTCCCTAAAGATATTAAGTGTATGGCCACGAATCCCGAGTTCCTCCAGCTTTATTAGTAAGTCAGAAATCGAAACCGTATCGAAAGCCTTTTTTAGGTCCAAAAAAATTGACAATACTTTATTTTTACTGTCAATATTTTTTGTAACATGGTCGATTAAATCATTTACAGCACTGCTAGTGGATTTGTTGCGTCTAAAGCCGAATTGATTGGGAGAAAAAAGCTTTTTATCTTCCATGTAAGTCACAAGTCTTTTGTTTATTAGGCGTTCTAGAACTTTAGAAATAGAAGGTAATACTGCAATGGGACGGTAATTATTTACAAGCTTTTTGCTCCCATTTTTATGAATTGGGTGTATGATGGCCTTCTTAAAGTACAGGGGGAAAGTGCCGGTATGGAAGCAGAGATTAAAAATATGTGTGAGAATGGGGACCAGTGTCAATGAATAGCGTTTTAAAAACTGTGTTGAAATATGGTCCCAGCCTATAGCAGAATCTGATTTCAATGACATTATTACCTCTCCAACCTCCGCTTCATCGGTGTCTAACATGACGAATGATTGTAAAGGTGAGGATGTGGAGGCAATTTCTGGTGGGATTTTTTGACTATCAGATGGACAAGAAAATTTATCTGCAAGTTCCTTGCCGATGTGGGCAAAAAAGTTGTTTACCCCGTCAACCGAGGCCTGAGGTGAAGTAGAAGAAGTCAATAACTCAGTGCTGGGGATGTTTGGCTTGCCTGTATTTGTTACTCTCTTTATCACCTTCCAAATCTTTTTATTGTCTTTTGAAGCCTCACTCAATTCTCTCCTGTCATAATCTCTTTTTAGTTTTTTTAAGATTTTTGTGCAGTAGTTCCTATATCTTTTATATGTAATACTTAATATAACATTGGTCGGAGACAGCTTGAGTCTTTTGTGCATTGCATCTCTATTACGCATACAGCGGAGCATACCAACGGTCATCCACGGTTTGAGTAAGCGTTTCTTATTTGGAATCTCGATTATATAAGTGTGAGTATTTATGAGTCTAGCTAGAGTGGTAACTAAACTTTTTGCCGCTTCATTAGCGTCGGTATGCTCGTAAACTGGTTGGAAATTAGTGGCCTTCATCTCACTATCAAGAGTTTCGTAATTAGTCTTCGAAATGGTGCATGGCCGTGGATTGACATATTTTTTTATATTAAGGCACAGCATTACAGGGTTATGGTCGGAGACGGAAGCGTGTAATACTATGGTGAGTGCAGTCAAGTTAGTTTTGAGCATGATGTGGTCAAGACAGGCATTCTCACGAGTGGGAAGTGAGTGAGCAGATAGCAGGCCATGAGAAGCTAAGAGATCCAGATAGTCCGAGGTTTGGGTTGAAGATATAGTACATGCGATGTCTAGATTAATGTCACCAACTATAGCTATGTTTTTATATGTAACCAGGCTTGCTAAAAGAGCGTTTAGGGATTGTAGGAAGTTACTTACGTCTCTAAAAGACGGAGATCTATAGATGCATATTATTGCCTTATCGGTGCCCATTTTTAGCACTAGACAACTGGCATCTGAGACGTCAGGTTCTTCGATTGTGTAGTTTTCTATATTTTTTACATAAAGGACTACACCATCGTTCTGGTTTAAGTGTTTTTTTGTTTGATGATGGGAGTAGTTATCGATAGTCGGGATTGAATCATTATAACGTTTCAGCCAGCACTCAGTCAGTACTAGTATTTCGCAGTCAAGATTTATTCTATGGAGGAGGGTTAAGAAAGAGTCGAAGTTTGCATGAATGGAGCGAATGTTCTGGGTAATTATTTTTAATTGCTTGGAAGGGTTAGTGACATAGCGAGTGCATTCTTCGGGGTCACAATTAAGAGTGGCAGAGACTGAGAGCTGATCTATATTACTAATAATTTCTGACACGCTATCCACTGTTAAATAGTTTTTTTTATGGGTGTACCAGACTGGGGAGTCCTAAGGTATTCTGTACCTAATTCATCTGTAATATCGATAACGATTTTAAACAAGCACAAAGTAAACAAGCATGTATAGCATCGTGCAGTAATCTTTTTAATACTACAAGTGTGGGAGCTTATGAGGATGAGTGAATGTATGGATGGATGGATGGTTGCTAGCGCTACTAGGGAAACTTGGCTGACAGACATTCTACAACTTGGAACAACACATGGGCTACCAATTATGTCGGTTCCACGCGGGCAGAACCATGGGTAAGAGCTAGTGATGTATATTTGAATGTGATGTAGAAAATACAGAGAGATAAATGTGAATATGTATTGTAAAAACTGATATAATGCATTAAATATATTATGGTTGTTGGTTGTTGTTTTGTGTAGTGATTGTTTGTATAGTGTAAATATGGTTTTAATGTACCTTGGTTTTAGTGTGTTGGCATACACGTATAAAAATATAAAAATCAAAAGAAAGAAAATTAAAATTAAAACTATGTCAAATACAGAAAACTTAACATGGCATGCAATTTTCAGACAGAGCATAACTGTTTTAGGTAGCACGCGTTGTTGGGTGTTATTAAGTGAATCAATTAGTCATTTTACTTGTTGTTTCAGACCTTCAAAGTCGGATTCCTGTAATATTCTCTTTGCCGGCGCTCCCTCTTCCTTTTTTATGTAGACTTTGCCATGTGATGTCCAGTGGTATGCATAGGCATTTTGCTTTGTAAACTCTCTTGCTTGATAGAACAGCTTCCTGGCTTTAGTTGTAAGACTCTCAGAGATGAATACGGGACTATTTCCCGGCATTTTAATGTGCGAGCTGTTAAGTCGGTTGGTCTTGTGGTCGCGATTATAGGTTTTAATGTTAGCTAGAAGTTTATCCTTGATTATGGTTGACGTAAATTCGACGGTAATAGGCCCATCAATTTGGGGTTTCCTGGTAAGATTTTTTACAATATTTATAAGGTCATCTTTGGACTCGTTCGGTTTTTTAGGTACATTGCGAATTTCTAGACTTGATGATTTTGCATTTCGTTCCATGATCTCGACTTTTTCCTCTAAATGTCCTACATAATCCAATGTGTTCCTCTTTTCTTTTTCCAAAAGGGCCAGTTTAGTCATGAGATCGTCATATTTACCACTCAAAAACTCAACCGTTTTTCTCAATTCCGTATTTTGAACCTTTATTTCGTCTAAATTACATTGCATCAGACTAAATTTCTCTTGCTGCTCCTTTCTCAAGGCATCAAGTGATGACATAATGTCTTCCCGGAGAGATTTCATATCAGTTGATTGCTCAGAATCATGTTTACGTTTCTGTCGCAAAGTGACTCTGTCAACCGTTAGATCCGAAACTGGTGTTGTCAAATCGGGCTCAGAACTGTGGTGAAGAAGAGGTTCACTGCCAGATTTAGGTGGCGTCCGGTTCATCATTTTAAAAAGTTAAAAAAAGATATGCACCTTACTTCTGGAGTCGACAAGTGAATTGACGCGTTGACACACGTTGCTTAGTGTAATTTGTTAGGCGCTTGCAATTGCTAGTAGTCCTTGTAGAGGGCGGAGTCAGGTGGTAATGACTCACGCGCAGTCGACAGAGATGTGTAGCGTGGACACCAACTTGCTATCTCGCCTCGCACGCCGCGTGACTCGATCTCTTGTAACACTTTGCGCGCCTGGTACTTTTCGAAAATTAGACTTGACGATTTATTTTAATTTTAGAATTAAAATTTAAATATTGATTTAAATAAATAGACTATTTAGGTAAACACGTCCGTGCGCAATGGCTGTCCGAGGGGAAGGGGGAATATGGGGGATATGTTTCGACTAATGCACGTCCACACACGGCTAGAGTCGTAACACGCACTCTTACCAATGCTCGCATCACCCAGCACGCATGGCCTATGCTCCAAAGAAGAGCTCTACCGAGTATGGATGCCGTGCATACCCCATAATCACTTTTCGACTTGTTAGAAAGAATATGCGGCTATTCCCCAAAGTGATTTTGATGAACTGATTTGAAGAATGCCAAATCGCTGTGATTGTGTGATTTGTGTCAGTGGTGGAAACGCAAGTTATCACTACATAGTATAAAACAAAGTCGCTTCCCTGTCTGTCTGTCCCTATATAGGGTTATTATGAAACCCTTAGCTATTTTTTTTTCTCTGAATCAGAATCGATAACAAAACACATCACAGAAGAAAAAAAAACATTTTAATTTTTTTTATTTTGTCCTAATAATTTCCCGATCACTGTAAGAAAATTGGATACTAAAGTAAAGTGAATGACCTTACGTTCCCTTATGCTACCTACTAAACGCTCAAGGAGAACGCGGGCCACGGAGCGGGGAAGCGGGAGGGTGGCTGCACGCACGGGTTGTAAATGCGCAATCGCTTACACACACTACTACACAGAAACGGTAAAAAGGCTAAAAAAAAAGGCTCGCTCCTCGCAAACAATGCGAGGGGTGCGAGGGGCGCGCATAAGGGCGGGGGTGGTGCCAGGCGATCTTAACCGCGCACTGCGCAATAAACAGTCGTCGAACGGTTGTGTTTCGTGCGCGTACGCAGGCACGCGCCCGTTACGAAAACTCGAAAATGTACAGTCATCGGGAATATTACGAAATGGTGAGAGCCTACATAGAAAGTGGTGAAAGTCTCTATGCAGCTCGAAGGCGCTACGAGTCGGAAAGTATCCCTCGGTTACGTGCCCAAGGACTTCCGAATCCAACGGTTCCTCACCGTAACACAATTCTTGCGGCAAACCAACATCTCCTAGATTATGGTCAGTTTACAGTGCCGACACACGCCCGCGGTTCTGGTCGTTCACCCATAATCACAATCGGACAAGAAGACGTCATCTTTAACTACTTCGAGCGAAATCCGAGAGCAAGTACCAACGATGCCGCACGTGTTTTTAATTTGAGCCAGCCGACAGTTTGGAAGATTCTGAACAGGGCTAGTCTACATCCATACCACTATCAGAGGGTTCAACAATTAAATGAAGCCGATGCGCAACAACGCCGTAATTTCTGTGAATGGTTGTTACAAAATCAAAACGTCAACATTTTGTGGACTGATGAAGCGCTTTTCACTAGGATTGGACTGTACAACCAACACAACGAGCACTGGTGGTCATTCCGAAACCCACATGTGATTCGCGAACACCACCATCAAGTACGATTTAGTGCTAATGTGTGGGCGGGCATAATTGGTAGAACCATTATTGGACCTTATTTTATTGAAGGACACCTGACTGGAGGCACCTACCTTGATATGTTGCGGGGCGTAATATCTGAGTTTTTAGAAGACGTGCCTCTCCTGTATTTACGTAATTTTTTCTACCAACAAGACGGTGCACCTCCGCATTACACCCGCGTTGTGCGAGAGTACTTCGACAGTGAATATGGAGAAAGGTGGATAGGCCGCGGCGGACCCGTAGCTTGGCCTCCTAGGTCACCGGACCTCACGCCCTGTGATTTTTATTTGTGGGGTGAGATTAAACGTCTTGTGTATCGCGATGAAGTGCATAGTGTAGAGCAACTAAAACTGAAAATTATTAATGCATTTGACACAGTTAAAAGTAACAGTGTAGTGCTCGATAGACTGCGCTCAAACCAAATTAAACGTGCAAGATTGTGTCTAGAGAGAAACGGACTCCACTTCGAGCAATTATTGCAGTATGTTTAATTGACTTTTTTATTTTCGTTTTATTTTGATTTTTATTCATTATTAATTATTGTACATAAGGTGATTCCAATTTTTTAAATACGCCTGAATACAGCGAAAAATAATTTCGTATTTTGACGGTCCTAAGCCCGTAAAAGTATGAAGGAAAAATTGCACCTTATGACAATCATGTACGTAACATAATTGCTCGGCTTACGGCAAAAGTACGATCGCCTGCTGGGCGCTCGGTCAGTGACCGCTGTAGGTACCATTGCGAAGTGACGAGCGTTGACAATAAAGTTCGCTATTTTGTTAGATAACTTTGAGAAGTATTTATTGCTTTTTTGTTAATCATTAACCAATAAAAATAAAATGAGCAAATAATATGTTTATTTTAGATGAGGTTCTGTTAAAATAGCTAAGGGTTTCATAATAGCCCTGTATATGCTTAGATCTTTAAAATTCCGCAACGGATTTTGATGCGGTTTTTTTTAATAGATAGTGATTCAAGAGGAAGGTTTATATGTATAATACATGCATAATATAGTAGAGAAACACTGATAATTTTAGAGGTTTCTAATGTGAGGTCGTAAATAAACACATTTTTTTGCGCTTACATTGTAAACGCTGACTGAACCATTCGAGATAGATCAAAATAATGTACTACAGTATTGTACACCTTAAAAAGTTCTACAAAAAAGTCCGCGATGGTATATATCTATCTCTTAGGGATAATCCACAATAACCATTTTTTATCCTTAACTTTTTACGAGAAATAATGGCTTATTTAAGAAGCAATTTTAGGCAATACAGCATTAATCCTTATCCAATTAAGTAAAAACATTGTGCATTTCATATAGATCATTATGGCCCTTTACAGCATGTAATTTAAATGAATATTTTGGAAGATATTACAGTTTTAAAATGCGGGCGTTACCGGCCGGGCAGTCGGCCGGTGGCGCTTGAAACTACCCAACGGATTTTCAACTTTATCACTAAAGCATAAGGTTCAAAGTTGATTGGGAAATTTTGACAGTTTCGGGTAGCTTGATGTGCTGGCGTCTGTAACGTAAACGCACCTAATAACGACCCGTTAAAATCCGCGCTCATTACCGCCCCATTCAGAAAACTATCATTTTTATGTCATGTATTAAAGCTACACAAATGGTTGCTTTAAAAAAAATGAAGATGTATTTGTATTGCAAATGTTCATCTCTTTTTTGCGTGCGTAACTCGACGATTTAAATAATAATTGCTATGTTCGTCCGTGGACGCCGACCTTAGTGCATTTTCCATAGTGTGGCATTCCCGATGGCGTAAGTACTCTTGTTTCTTTTTTAGCAGAAGATTATATCATAAAGCATTTTAATGTAACTTCTAGTTATTTTGATGCATTTTTGATACTTTCAGGAACACAAGTAATGATTCATTTTAATGAGATACTATTTTATTTTGCTTAAAATTCAATATTAAAAATAGGCGGTAATAGGAACAAAAATCACAATTTTATTCCTATTGTCGACCCATGTCGTTGATAAGTACTTGTCGTATCTTTTGTGTGCCATGATTTTCGTTAAAATGCATAAATTAATAGGCAGGAGGCTATACTAACTCAGTTCCTTGGTATGTTAACTTATATTTGAGCTATTAACACCATATATTCAAGAGCTTTAGTAGCCGTATACACTAACTTTGTTCTTATGTAAATATTTTGATGAATAAAGGAGGTATAATTTTTAAATAGTGTATTTTTATAGTTGAAATATCATTATTATTAAATATTTTTAGCAACCGCACCACTTAAAATCATATACATGTACAAAAATCACATGTATTTACCTACACAATTCATACACATTCCCTTGGGTCGGTAATAGGTTATACGATTTCCTTTAAGAAAACCTATTACCGATCTACTTGTACATTTACGATGGACCCCATACTACATGTTTTTTATTTGGTATTTATTTTCAAGTAAACATAAAGTTATTTAATATACATTATAGTATTCCATAATAAACATACAGATTTAAAATAACATAAGCTTTATTATATTATAGTAATACTTAGCTAACATTTATATGTGGAAGTCATGTAATTTTAATTACTATTTGCTATCCGTTTATATATATCAGATGATTGTGAAATAAACCGTCCAGCTAAGATCATTATGCGGCCGAGATATGATTGTGGATTTGATTCAGAGTCAGAGATGAATCTATTTTTTAATCTTATTTTTTTTGCTAAAGGTTAAAATCTTAATTTGTTTTATATTATAATATTTGATTTTGATTTGAAATGACTGCTAGAATTAAGATTTCATTCTAATTTTATATTTCTATATTACATTTTGTAAAATAATATACTAATATTACACAAATAATTATATTAAGTAGTATATTTTTTAAGACTTATTGAAGGCTGTTAAGAATATTATAATAACGTTAAGTTTTGATAACATTTTGTAGTGAATGCTGAGATCATAGTTAATCTTAAATTTGATTCAGAGGCACATGATGTTATTTTTTATAATTTTTTTTTCACATGAATAATTTTATTAATTTGTTTCATTTGTCAATCTTAATCCAAGATTTGATTTTTGATTTGACATGACTACTAAACTTAAGAGGCGGTTTACAGTCAAATGCCTTTTCTACTGTTTTAATAGATACGATAAACCGCCTCATAAATATTATTGTAATTTTATATGACTATGTTACATTTTTACTAAGATTCTATAATGCCATTTACTCTTGTATAATACCAAATGCCCCCATTGGTTATATATTATAGTAGTTATAATCAATACTGGCCTTTGGTAATTTGTTATACATAATTCGTATAAATATGATATTTTTATTGATTTAACGCTGTTAAGAATATGCTATTATAAGAATACATATAATTGTTAAGTGTTGATAGCATTCTGTACTGTGTTGGAGCATTTATATAAACAGTTCAATATACACGAGCATTTCTATTTAACTTTAACGGTTCCATTTATTTAGTGGTCGGTATTAGGTGTCACATAAACGGTATTAGGCACACACCCGATATTTTGAGTCGATAATAGGGACATGACCCTTTTTCCTTTTATTTATTTTTTAATGTTCTAAGTAATTCTTTGATTATCTGTTCTTATACATAACTATAAAAATCGATAATTTCAGTACTTGAAAAAATATTTTTATTGAAGCCACATATTAAGAATGTGCTTATTTTTTGGATATCAATCTGAACTCCGCTTAAACTGGCGGTAATGGGTGCGTTTACGTTACTACAGTATTGTACACCTTAAAAAGGTCTACAAAAAATCTACAATGGTATATGTCTATCTCTTAGGGATAACCCACGATAACGATTTTTTATCCTATACTTTTTACGAGAAATAATGGCTCTAAAATTATCAGTGTTTCTCTACTATATTATGCATGTATTATACATATAAACCTTCCTCTTGAATCACTCTTATCTATAAAAAAAAAGCGCATCAAAATCCGTAGCGTAGTTTTCAAGATCTAAGCATACATATAGACAGACAGACAGCGGGAAGTGACTTTGTTTTATATTTATACTATGTAGTGATCAGCATTGCACCCGTGCGAAGCCGGGGCGGGTCGCTAGTTAATAATAATATTAATTGTAATTTTAAATTGATTTTAATTTTGATTTTGATTTGATTTTGGTTTTAATTTTGATTTTAATTTGATTTTAATTTAAATTTAATTTTTTATGTAATCATTTATTTTCATTTTTATTTTTATTTCAAAATTAATTCTGATTTTTTACATGTAACATAGTTGTTTAAGTCGTACCTACTACCTTAACTTACAATATTATGGGCAAAATATGTCTGAAATAAAAAGATTTTACTTTTATTTTATTTAATTTTTTTATTTTATTATTTACATTTAAAATTTTATATCTTGACAATAAAAAATAAAAAATTCCTCATTTTAGCCTTTTTCGCCATTTCATTGACGACATTAACTAAGGTTAATTTCCCACAATGCGTTAATTCGAAATCGCGCTTTTTCGAAATCTGTAATAATTATCTGGGTTCCAATTTTAGGCCAATTTCTACTATTATTAGTGTGACGTTTCAATATCTAAAAAAAAAAAAGTAAATAGCAGTGGTCACACTTGCGTCGACAGAAGTCCGTACACCAACGGTAACATCTGATGGGTCGAATCTTTTTCCGCCACGATAGCACGTATTGTGGTAAACCAGTTCGGGACTGTATCTAAAAGTGCCATCATCCATAGTCCAAAAAAAGTAATTTTAAGTTGTCTTCCGTACCAAAAATAATCACAGTTTCTACTTTAAAATTGTAAAGGGCGATCAAAAATTGGTTGCCATTCAATGTTTGGTATTCCTCGGGTATATCAAATTCCTCAAGTGTGTCGGGTAGTTTTGGAACATATCGGTTTCTGGCTCGGTGAATCATAATCAGTGTGACGGGTTTATTCGACAGGAATGAAGCACTGGTGGATGGATTAGCATAATTGCATCGTTCTCCACAGAAAACGGCCTTATGTTTTAAGTCGTGTAGTTTTCGCACCTGCACTAGTTCAGGTGCGAAATCACATGATGCTCCTCTTGTGAGTGTTTTAAGCCACACGACCTAAATGGGTCCAAAGGTTGCACGTTTCAATGCAATGCCAGTAAATAAACATCGTTACGCACTTTGTTTACGCAGTAAATAAAACCATCCAGAACTAACAGTTCTTTTCCTTTTCGAGATTAGATAATAGTACAAGAAGTCATTTTAATTATTTTCCGCGAAAAGCCAAACACTGATAAATCTTTGTTAGTCAATAAACACACTGATAAACTAAAACAGCAACAATATTGAGAATAACAACGCGTTTATTTTCAATTTACCCACAAAATAATTTGTTGGAACAGTTAAAAATGTTGTTATCTTTATTGTTTAAACATAATTTACCAAATACAACGGTGACAGATTGTCACCGTATTGTCAAAGAAGGTTTTCTTGTCAACTTAGTGCAGAAGTGGAGCCACCTATGTGTTACTACATACTGTGTTAGTAATAAAGCTGAAGAGTTTGTTTGAACGCACTAATATCGGGCACTACCCGTCGGATTTCTTTGAACAAAAATGTAGTTAAACTAATCTCAACAGTTAGCGTTAAGGTTATCGATTTGTATAATTTACCGATCATGTAAACAGATATATAGATGAGGAAATAAGGTACATAAAATATATTTATTTATTTTTACTTAGAAAAAATATCCATAAGCGTGTATGTCCTGTTGGCTGATGAAAAAAAAAAAAACGATACAACCTATAAAAACCATACACAAGTTTAGTTGTTCCCGAATGTCGCAGAATAATTTCGAAGTAGCATTGTGTCTCAGATATATACGAATAACACGTCGAAGTAAGATGAAGCGACGAACTTGCTTTGGAACATGGCACCAAGTTCTAACCAGGCTACGTTCAAAAGTATACAACGTGTAACGTTAAATGCGCAAAACTGCAGACACCCCAACTGATTTTTAATTCAATTGACCTATTTCAGAGAGAAAATAAGTCATTAAAAAAATTGTAAATATTTTATGTGCTGTTTTAGTTTTACTGGCCATTCTGATCGTTTCTTGCGTCTGCGACGACGCTTTACCGAGTGAGGAGTCGTCACCGGGCCGCTGCGCCGCGCTGACATTGGCTTGCTTGACCTATTAATAAATAGACACGGCAACGTTTTTAATAAAGATTTTTTGAAAAATGTGACCTATATTAAAAAGTGGTTCAATTAATTCTGCTCGTTATTCTGATCAAACTATCTTCAGGTTTTGCGCATTTAACGTTACACGTTGTATAGGATACGATATTTTATCGTATACAGTAGTGACTTTTTGTATTCAACACTGAAAGCTCACACAGAGCAAATACTACCTATAAAATCACGGATTCAAGAAAACATCTTGTGTTGTCCGCTATTCAAGAAACATCATTACGATTTTTATCGTGTTTATACATTTGGTCGTGTGAGTATTTATTGCACTTATGTTTGAGACAGCATTTATTTTTTTAATTTTCATTGTTGTTGCCAGAGTGAAAGTTGTTTATATTATTAGTACGAGTATACAACCGACAACAAACAATTGAAATGAAACGGAAAATGGTTTTGAAATAGACCCTGATTCGGATTTTTTTTTTCATCAAGCAAATTACAATTTATCGTGTTTTGAACCGTTAGATTCCCTCAATCAAGGATGTATCTATGACATTTTTTTTCAGATCCTAAATACACTAATTTGACCATTTAAAATTGATTCCTAAACAGGCAAATTGGAATAACCCCCGTTAAGTAAAGATTAAATAATCCTAACTATCCTAACTAACATTATAAATGCGAAAGTAAGTTTGATTGTTTGTTACCTTTTCACGCCAAAACCACTGAAGCGATCATCCTGAAATTTTGCATATACGTTGTCAGGTGTACAGAAACGACCTAGGGTAAACGGATGTAGGGCAAACATTGCAGGTAGCAGGGATGCATTTGGAAAAGCCATGTTTTTCCCATGACCAGCTATATGTAGCATGTTCGCGTGTGTCCAATGCCCAGAATTTGTACGTATTAGCGCCAAATAGGAGGACATACAACATTATGTATAGGAGCGTCCTAGAATAATGTTCCGTTCTGAGCCCATGCGTGCAACGGCCAAACAACAAGCAGAGTACAACCCGAAAAGTCGCGGGCAAAAGCTAGTATGTAAATATTTGGTAGCTAGACAAGAGGTTAACCGCCTTTTCACGTCAAACTGATTAGAACAATTAAAATTTTGTATTAAGCTACTAGATTAATTCTGCTATGGTATCAAACATCGTACGTAAGTAAAAGTGTCGGCCTATGCTATATCTCCAAGACCAAATTTAGTGCATTTTACGTTTTTCTGACCTAATCAAAATATTACAACAAGCCGGCGGTCCACTCCACGCCTTTGCAATAGGTACGAGTACGATGCTATCGCAGAGACAAAGCTTTTCATACCCTAAAAACCGGGATCTAGCAACGCTGCTTGGCAAAGACCACGAGGACGACCTTCTAAGATCTGTATGGTGGTAGTATTGGTCTAGATGACCGCCTTGACAAAGAACATTCTTCATTAAAATAATATAAGTATTGTGCTAACCTCGCCGAAAGTCCAGTCACGGTCACCGACGACATAGAAGCACGGCGCGTTGGGGTTCCTCAAGGCGCGCTGGGTGAACAACTGCGCCACGGTGGCGTCCTGGCGCCCCCATCGCTTCGACCTGACCATGCCATTGGCGTAGCGCCATAGGAATCTGTGGAAAAAACAATAAAATATGAATATATCAACATTCAAGCTATTGGGCGCTTTTATAATTTCTAACGTGACGATATTCGTGGACGTGCACGTCCATAAAATGTTTGGACATACGTGCACGTTATAAAGATATCATGGACTAAATTTTAAAAGCGTCTTCATATATTTCCACACATTTTACTTGCCTGTATTATCGTGATGCCGTGGACGTCCACGGTAATATCACCACATTAGAAATTATAAAAGTGCAATGTTTTGAAAACCTATTTATTTGCGGTATTTGAATGTGTTGAAAAGACAGCCCCCCAACATCACCAGCTCTTTATCCATTCCGGTGTTTGAGCTGGGGCAAAGAAACTTCACGCTAACATGTATGTTTTTTCTTGTTTTTGTTTGGTATTAGATAGATATAAGAAAGAATATAGTGACTCATCAGTAGCCATCAGTATCACACATACCTCTACTATTCACAATAATGTGATAGGTAGATCAAAGTCAGAGTTATACTCGTATAACTAATAGCTAAATGTTACTTGAACTTGGGATTCAATGAATAAGTTAACAATAATGTAAATGAAGATAGCTATCGTCACTACGTGATGATAAATTGCATTATTATCTATCACAGTATAAATTGTCTAAGGAACATATAAACCTCCAGTTTTATAAATCCTGTCGTGCGATTCTGTAACCATCTCACCGTGAAATCTTGGGTGAAGTGAGCGTGGAGTGGGCTGTCATTCGCTAGGAACTAACACTATTATAAGTGTTCACTTCAGTTATGATTTCACGGTGAGATTTTTACAGAATCGACCAGCTGATCTTGATTTTTTGATTATTTAAAAAAAAACAAGTTATTTCTGTAAATTGGTTACTTAACTTATACCTACGCGTCAAAAAGAAATATATAATAATACTAGCAGCACCCCGCGGTTTCACCCGCAAACTTTCGGCCCGTGGGAATAACGGAATAAAAAGTATCTTATGTATGAATCCTGGTTATAAACTATTTGTGTGCCAAATTTCATCCGAATCCGTTCAGTGGTTTTTGCGTGAAAGAGTAACAAACATCCGTCCATCCTCACAAATTTTCGCGTTTTTAATATTAGTAGGATAGGATTTTAAAACTAGATGAGGTCGAAACGGGGGATTACTTTGAGGAGTCAACACTGTAATTTGACTTGGGTAGGATTTTTCAGTAGATCTTGAAGCACGATATTAAACCGCTACCTACGCCGCATACCTACGTCAATCTAGCTTTTTCGTAGAAAAGTAATATCGTCGGTCAGTAATGCTATAATTAGTTTCAAATCGGTCGTACCTACAAATCACTCCAGGACTTTAATAGCTCCAGATGTTGGATTCCATACAGGGAATGGTTAATATCGATTGCTTCGATGTCCTCCAAAGTACTTTTTCACTCATGGACAGTATTCCCTCATTAAATATTCACAAGGGTAATAAATCGAACGGTATTAAAAGTTAGCGGTTGGCTTGGTCGTGACAATTCATAACATAATTGAATATTGCAAAACAATGTACAGTTTTGGCATTAAACTGTACCTAGTCAATAAAATAAGCAATAATGTGGGTAGAGACGCCCCACGCAGTTTCCACGGGAAAATTATATTGAACGATGTAAGCCTACCTTAGACTAAACTCAATATTGACGTCCCGAGACAATAGGCGTATTTGTATTGATTTTATAAACATTTCTAAACAACTTATACATCTCAGAATAGCCTACAATGGCGTAATAATTACGTTTGATCCGTAATAATAAGCACTGCTTGTACCGTACCGGAACTGTTAATAAAGTTCTGCTTAAGTGCTCAGTGCTCAGTAAGGACTATATTCCGAGCTTTGCTACGTAAATATTGTGCATGCTAGCGTACAATCCACGGTAGGGAGAGCTAGAAACGCTAATATAGAGGAAGCCATAAACAGCACTGTGGCTGCGGAGCTTGCCCGACAGTCACGCGAACCGCTTGACGTGTTCGTAATCCTATAATTAAATGACTGACTACAATGCGACCTTCGTACCCAACAACCTTACAAATCTTTTTACCCGACCACGGCGAAGCAAAAAGGGTTATGATTTTGACCGGTATGTATGTAAGTATATTATGTTCATCTGTTCCGTGTATGTCTAAGCTACTTGTCATAATTTGACAAAGGAAGCGCCTGGATCGTCCGCTGGTTATAGGATATGTGACGTCACATTAAATTGAATATGGCGCCCTCTAGCAGACATAAGGCCATGACCTAAAAAAAAAATATTAATCATGCCGTGCTGGGTATTAAATGAAAGGGCTTGATTAGCAAATTTCAAAAATATATACTCGTACAAGGTGTAACTTAAATAACGCACAACCTCATAAGGGATCATTGTACTCATCATTATGAACAACTTTTACTATAGGATCCTAGGACCTGAAATCGCGAAAAAAAATCAGCTGTTCCCTACATTTTGACGAATTATGCGAACATAAATGTAGGGAACAGCTGATTTTTTTTCGCATTTTCAGGTTTGGTCTTTTTTATTATCCTCCACGCGGTAAAGGCGATAACAGTAATTTATGTATTTACTGGCTAAAACACCTATTCATTTTCTAAAAATTTTTCACCATTAATGAGAATGCCTTCGGGCTTAATGTTGTTTGTTGTTGCGATAGTAAATACTGGTTGTCTCGTTATGTCTTTGTGTACCCGGTAACGCAGCAAACGCAGCAATCAGTGTCATATTTACTTACGATCTTCGTTTCGATATTTCAAGTTGATACTTTAACTTTAATTTTTGTGTATTTGGATTATAGAAATAACATACTGTATTTGTTTTCAATTTTCATTCTACTTCAACAATAGGAATTTAAAATTATAACCTCAAAATAATTATACTTACCTATTTATTTCAACTTAATAGCTACCTACTTATATTTATGTCAGACAATAAGTTATTTCTGCCAACCAATCTACAGCTTCTTCTTGCAATGAAAGTGTTTGTTCTTTCAGCTACACCCTTGGCGACTTTTTACAACAAAATTGCAATGATCAGTCTAATCGCTTGGTGAACGCTCAGTGTTCCAAGCCACTACAGCGAGCTTGTACGACCACATCTCTTGTCCACCACTTACCATCTTACTGATTTCGTTCTTATACGGAATGAAAGGGTTGGTAGAGGAGGTGGTGTGGCCATTTACCTTCGCTCTGATTTTCTTTACAAAATACATGTACTTCCTCTTTATTTTTTTTTTGTTTATTTTTTTACTTTATTCTTTTATTGCTGAATGGTTCCGCTCTTGACCTCGATCACGCCTGATGGAAAGCGATACGAGCACGGCTATCCTCTGAACATCACTATGAATATGTATTAAAATATATTACGTGTAAGTAAGTTGTTTATTTAATAGACGATTAATATTGAATAGTTCGTGCATAACAATTTCAGATGAGAATATTTTCTTGTTTCATAATTTTTAGAGCGTGATATTTCAGTACCTAGTCGGGTTTTAATTTTTGAACTTATTTTTAAATATAAAACAACGTGTAAGATAATGTTTTTAGGACGGATTTTTTTACAACATCAATAGTAATTAAGAAGTAAGATCTAAACAGGGATTTCTAATCATAAGTAAAGACATCGATGCAATTTAAATTATGAAGAAAATTATTCTATAAAAATGTTTGTTTGTTTTTTTGAAAGCGTTAATCTCTGGAACTACGGACAGCGTATGGATTTGAAGAATTATTTTTGCGTTTGATAGCCCAAGTCTTTCTTATGGGGTTTCATTTTGACAGTTCAACTACATTCTTTGCGTTATTTGCGTTGTTGAGCAGACACATTTTTCGAACATATGGAGCAATGGATTAGAAATATGCTACAAAATGATTGAAATTCAAAGTAATAGTGTGTTACGCAATTAAGGTACTGCTTTTCCATCAGTAGCAAACAATACATTAATTTGAATTTGCGTATAAATTATTGTGAAGGTAATGGACAGCAATATCCTGGAACTGGAAGCGTTCGTATTTGTTCATCGGGTCAAGCAAAGCAAATTAACCTAGGAAATGAAAAACTGAAAAACATAAGGTACTTACTAGGAAAAGTAGGAAAAGCAATAAAGAGGTTTAATGAGAAATTTTCACGCGCTCTACTCAAGTTTAAGTACTATTTTAATAACGTACTCAATAACAGTAACGTAACACCACCACGTAAGAGAATACTAGGTCCTAAAAAATTACGACTGAAACGTCGCGTTGATCGAATCGGTGAAGTACGATTTTGTATTGATATTTTATGTAAATATAAGTGCTGACAGATTTGTGAGAAGTTCACCTTGTGTCTTCAAAGCGACGACGAGCATTCGTCTTGGTCGTTAATGTTCCATTATACTTATATTTTTCAAACAGTTTACCTACTTATTACGTACGGTCACGCTTTTTTCCTTTAACGGTATGGAATTACGAATGTGGTATCAAAAATAATGGTTCAATGACTTTAAAGAAGTTTATTTCTCAAAAAGAATATACAAGGTGTACATTGTACTCATCATTATGAACAACTTTTACTATAGGACCAAACCCTAAATCGCGAAAAAAAATCAGCTGTTCCCTACATTTATGTTCGCATAACTGGTCAAAATGTAGGGAACAGCTGATTTTTTGTTTGTTCGTTCTATCGAGTAGGTACATACACTAAGTAATGAATGATTTATTCTTGTTGGTTAGCCAAATACAACATTAACCTATTTTTAAAAATATTCACTGATGAAGAATCTCTCATGTCTTTCGGTAACTTATTATATTATAGCTCCCTTAAACTGAATAGTTCTTCTGCCGTACAAAGTACTTAATGAAGGCAGTTCTATACTATCCCTATTCCTAGTGTACTTTGACATTGGTATCAAACGCTTTCACTTCTAGCTTGTGGAGGTTTTTAAGTTTCCATTCAGCGATTTTCCAGTATGAAGCGGTTTGAGCAAATTTTCGTTCTGTGGGTAAACCGAAGGCTATTCGATGAAAGATGTCTTTACACGATTTTTGTAGGTTATGTATTGCCTACTCATCGACAATGTGCTAAATTATACTCGTAACTATAACTAAAATCGATGGAAATTATTGAATGACATCGCAGAAAGCGATAAGGCCACCCACACCCATTGTATGTTTTGTAGTACCTATAATAATCGTATTTTTTATATATTTTCTGATGTACTGTAAAGTATTTGAAGTATATAATTTTTAAGTTCCAATATTATCTTATGTGCTAGTGATAATTTTGCCACACAACTGACACACGAGGTCTGAAGGGTGTTTAATGCGAATGTGACTCATGCAGGTCGATAGTTTTAGAGGTAGATATAGTAAAAAAAATGAAATATATAATAATAGTCTCGCCCCCTAACTATAGGTCGACCGCTTAACAGAGACATTGCCTAAGGTAGCAGGGCGGTGCGGGAGGGGTGTGGTTACATGATGTGAGAGCTCAGTGATTCGTCAACTTGTGACAACTATCACCCCTCCCGCACCGCGCAGCTACCTCAGGCAACGTGTCACTTAAGCGGTCGGCCTATAGCAGAATGTGCATGTAATCTGCATTCGCGATTTATTTGCCAAAAATGTAAACAAATATGAGTTTAAGGAAAAATAACTTTAAATACTACACAATAACGTTCAGTTTACGTTACAACTCACACTTCACTCTGAAATCAACTTAATTGCCATTCAAATAAAATTGATATTTTTTTATCTTGAAATAATATTAATTTGAAACATAAGTTTGAATAGACGTTAGGTAATCTACATAAAGGTAGGTAAATTCTGTCTAACCGTTGGGGAAATACAGGCGCGATGTTATAATAAATTCTGCTGTTTAAGAAGAAGTTCAATAAAATAGTCTATATCACTCTTGGCTGGAATAGAATCTTCATTCATTACAGGACTGTCGGTTCTTTAGTGTTATATGGATAGCACAATACATTCATTTTTTTTTTACTATAAAAAGCACAACTGTCATTCGTTGACAGTTGCTTAAAATGAAATGGCTATAACACAACAAATTGACGTAGGACGGATCGAAATCTGCTTTGCTTGCAATAACAATAAAAAATAGACGTAGGGTGATTTTCGCAACAATTAATTAGCCTATAAAACTGTGGTTATATTAGGTATTAGATATACCTCTGTCTCAGCCTTCGGGATAAACACGCATGATGTTATGTAGACTTATTCCCAGGAGCTCCAAATTTATTGTTCTCCCAAATAATTTCTCTCTATATGTACATTGATTCCCAAGAGCTAGAGCTCCATAATTTTATTAGTTAAATAATTAATGTTATTATAATAATTTCGTGGCTTCATTGTAAAAGGTGGCGTGCCCGTGTAGATATAAACAAATAGATAGACTGATAACAAATATGTCTGGAAACTGTATTTAGGCACAAAACCATGGACAATAAACCTAAACACGGAAATATCTAGTGTCTACAAAGTCATCTTGATTGAGCAAGTAGAGCATGCTACTACGATTTCTTACGTTTTCTCTGTTCTTGTATCAAATAACCTTTCTAGAACAATGACATTTTTCTTAAGCGTTCGAAATAGCGATCAAATAAAGACAAAATACACTTACACGTAAATGAGATTCAAATAAAATAAGTACACAAATACCGCTCAGTGGTTATTGATTGGTGGGCAATGGTTGATAAAACAATGAACCAAAAGGGACAGTAGGGAAAATCTATAAATAGAAATAACTGAATGAAGCCATCTCGTGATAACAAGGTTAGAACAATTTCCCGCTTCTGAGAACATATCGCCATAAAGGCAGTATCACAAGAAAACCTGATAAATTATGTAACAAGGAAACTACAGCATTGCGTATATATAAGCTTGGCTTGGCCAATGGAGAATGCCAGATTTTCTTAACATTCGCGCAACCGCTAGTATGGCGAACTGAAATTCAGTACCTACGAGATTTTAACTGACACGTCCATTTATTTTACCGGACAAACTAAAGCTGTCGTAGGTACTAGGTGTAGGTACCTACCAGTGGCGAAGGGTGTTTCAGGTGTGCTGAAAAAGAGTTTATCCAAACCGGATACACGTAAAATTGTATGTTTATTAATCTAGTATGAAATAAGAGAAAACCGTTGTGCTACCTTTGCTCCCGAAAAGGTTAAACGTGTTAGTGCCTACAGAAAACAAATAAACAGCCAATTAAGACTTTGTTCGTACATCATTAAAAAAATAAGGTCGACAAATAACAACAGATATTTTATTATCTGGTAGCATTAACAGACATACCTTTGTACCTTACTGTGGTGCGCACATATTTGTGCAGACAAACAAAGGATACTGATAATTGCTGATATCACATAAAGAGCGATCTCAGTAACTAACAAGTAATGTGAGTTATTTACTATCTTGGTTAATGACAAATCTTCACTAAGTATGTTTCTTTTTAATATGAATGCCAGAAATTTCAAAGCACATTTTATCCAAGCTTAGCGACCTAATCCTCTCTACTTGGACCAGGCAAGGAATTGCACGGATTTTGCGGAATATTTCATAAAACATTCTACTAAATTCGGAGCACATATCTTGCCACTAAAGTACTCAAAAATCTTGTTTTATCTGGCATAGCAATGTGTGTATGTCGCATGTTTCATCTAAGTACTTAATAGAAATCTAAAATTCATTAATTTAGACCCAGGTGTTTAGGCTGTGCTGTGCGTTGTCTGACAGTGAAAACTGAGAGACAACGCAGAGTCTAAGCCGGGGGGTCATAGAAGCATGAAATTTTACAGAAGAGTTGCTTTTTATAGCGAAAGTGACCACTACAGAATTATTTTTGGAAATGTGTGCTGTAAAGGGGGTTTAATAGGGGATGAAAGTTAGCATTTATGAAAGTTCGTGATTTCTGCCGATAGGAACCCATCGGGCGCACGGCTTGTAAATAAATGAATTGGTTATTTCGCTAACAAAACTTCATATCCGCACATTTACCTACTACCTAGTCAATTAATCAATCAACTCAGCCTATCGCAGTCCACTGCTGGACATAGGCCTCTCCCAGACTGTGCCACAACACCCTGTCCTCCGCCTTCCGCATCCAGTCTACCCCAGCTACCTTCTATAGGTCGTCCGTCATACTACCTAGTATTAATTCATTAATGTTTTATTCATGTGCTAGGCTATTTGTTGACAAGTATAGCGATTCTCCTGTTTGTTTTGCGTATCAAATAACTTGTGAAACACTCCAACAACCGACAGTTTGTCAGACGAATGTCAACAGTATTACTAGTAGTAGTGTCCTTCTGGGAAGGTTACAATGATGCTGATAACTGAAAATATACCTGCCTATATAAATTTTCTTTAGCTAATACTACTAATCACTACATAGTATAAAACAAAGTCGCTTCCCTGTTTGTCTGTCCCTATATATGCTTAGATCTTTAAAACTACGCAACGGATGTTGATGCGGTTTTTTTTAATAGATAGAGTGATTCAAGAGGAAGGTTTATATCTATAATACATGCATAATATAGTAGAGAAACACTGATAATTTTAGAGGTTTCTAATGTGATGTCGTAAATAAACACATTTTTTTGCGCTTACATTGTAAACGCTGGCTGAACCCGTCGAGATAGATCAAAATAATGTACTACAGTATTGTACACCTTAAAAAGGTCTACAAAAAAGTCCACGATGGTATATGTCTATCTCTTAGGGATAACCCACAATAAGCATTTTTTATCCTATACTTTTTACGAGAAATAATGGCTCTAAAATTATCAGTGTTTCTCCATTGCACCCGTGCGAAGCCGGGGCGGGTCGCTAGTAATATTATAAATGTGAAATTTTGTGAAGATGTTTAGATGTGTAACATTTTCTTCAGTTATAAAAAAAAAATCTGCTGTTTCTTAGAAAGGTGAAATTATGACCTGCGAGTTCAACATGTATAGAATAGCAATGTCTTTTTTAACCCTTTCCAACCGAGTTAAAGTGATGGTGGGTTTCGACTTTACTAAATTCTGAGCAAGAATGTAAACAACTTTAGCGGACGCAAGCGGCGTCGATCTATCGTGACTCTATCTAAGAATGAGACAAAAATAGTTTTGCACTTTGCGCGCACGTTTCGTCCTGCCAGTTCCTTGAAACCCGGATGAGGGATGGCTGCGTTTTTTAATCCCGGCGCCTCTGCACATATAATCATGAATTCATGATCGTACGACTAGCAAATTGTTCCTGAACCTCACGTATGTGAGGGTGTGACTGCTGAAGACCAGCTTGCATGACATTTTACCCAGGACCTCTGAGCACTTTCCAAGTGTTACTAAGTTTTACTGATCTATGTGTTTTTTTACTCCCGGTTGCAAAGGGTTAATATCCTACGAATAATAAAAACGCAGCGTTCAGAATCATGTACCGAATCCATGGTAAGAGGCTGTGTGTCGATGCCTTGCCAGCCACCCTGTATTTTATACTGTTACAGTTAAAAGTTTATAACAAGTAGTTCCTCATACCAAGTCATCTATGAAGACTCAAGTCATCTATCCTCGTAAGGCCCAATCTACATTTAGGTCGATATACATTACGATCCAATGTATCTACTAAAAATAGGTGCAAGTAGATGCGGCCCAGAACTTTGGATTAATGACATAATACTTTTGGCTAAATTCTTTTAAGGGATATTTCCTGTATCTAAAGTTACCTATTTCATGCAAAAAATATGTTGAAATGATTTGTCCTTTTTTAAGTCACTGGGCCTTACGAGGCTTTATAAGTAACACGACAGGATGATATTTCGATTGTCAAAACGAACAATGAATAGGTTGTGCTACATAAACGTTTCTGATAAAGCGTTTTTTATAAACAGTCAATTAAGAATGCGTAATTCAGTTGTAATATAAATGTGTAAACGCGTGTGTCCGGTTTGTTTTGCCTAATCGCAGAGTATGAACGTACTTCGTCTAAAGTTCATGTCGAAAATAGCCGCGCGGGACGAGAGTGTAAACAATGTATAAGATGATACGAGTAAGACCGATAGCTGCCTCTGAAAAGGTCGCGCGTTTTCAGGCATCGAAATTATACATAGGTATATAAAGGTCTGCATTCCTTAAGTATGTACCGAAGGATTTTTTTGCTTATAGCATTAACCTTGAAAATTTAATTTTACAGTTTGTACAGACGCCAGGACATCAAGCTACCCGAAACTATCAGATTTTCCCAATCAACTTTGAACCTTATGCTTTGGCGATAAAGTTGAAAAAAAGAAATCTGACAGATTGTAGTAGCTTGATGTGCTGGCGTCTGTACATATTTCAGAAAGTTCACAAAGTTCAGGGCTTTTGAGACATGTAAGTTTGCAGTCACAGATACGAAACTGATTAATACGCGCACTATCAGCAGTAGAATTATTCCTATCCTTTATTTGAACAAAGACAAGGAAATCTATTTGGTATCTTTGTAGTTTGTCCATGCATATTATTAGATTTCCTAACCTAATCTAACACAATACATCGTATAACGGCCTTTGTTAGTCCTTAGTAATGGTCAGAAACGATAGCCAATTATAAATAGATGTGGTACAAGGCTCATCCGAGCAGGAAGAGATTTGCGTACAGCAAACATGCACACAGAGAAAAACACATAATATCTATGTGTAAAACAAAGTCGCTTTTCGTGTCGGTCTGTGTGATCAATTAGATCTTTAAAACTACCTACACAATGGATTCTGGTGCGGTTTTCACCATACTTTAGAGAATTTATTCATATGTAATCTCGATCTTTTTTATGTCTTAAAAATCGTGCGTAGCAGGGACAGGTAGCTAGTTAACTATTAACTGTTAATCCGAAAGTATAGAACTTCCTTTTATACTACGACTTTGTGACCTTGCTATTCCACCAAGCTAAGCGTCATCTTGACAGGGCAAGATCATTTTGCAATTTTCCATCTTTGTTTGGTCTTGAGTTCTTGACAATCTTTCACGATCAAATTGTTGGCTCGACTTTCACCCTTTTTATACACAAATAAAGGCGTTTCTTCCATCATACAATGTTTCACTTTTTTTTTGGAAGTGCCTAAATGTCATGCAGTGGATTGTAGCCAAGAGCTAAATTGTTGCTCATTTACACACCAGCAGTGCGATTCTGTAACCATCTCACCGTGAAAACTTAGGTGAAGTGAGAGTGGAGTGAGCTGTCAGTGTTATCCCACCTGATACTAGGGATTGACCAAGAGTACATTTACAATCATAATCGAGATTTTAATGATATTTTTTATGCTAATTCTATTGATCATATTATATAATTTCAAAGCTTATTAGTTGCCAAAACATTACTATTTTGTGGGGGTTTTAAAATAAAATAGCAAAACAGAAACTTAGTCAGAATCTCAATATTGTTGTTTTTTCTTTTTTTTTCTTTTTCTTAGACTAGTTCTTATACAGCGTGTAACGGAAGGGGGGTATCAACCCTGAAGGAGGTGAATGTGCTCATGAAACTCAACAACTTTCCCCAAAGAACATAGGTCGAAATATGAATAAAAAATTTGGTATCAATCAGCTGGTAGTCAGTTTTGTAAGGGAGGGCCAAATTTTTTTTTCATATTTCGACCTATGTTCTTTGGGGAAAGTTGTTGAGTTTCATGAGCACATTCACCTCCTTCAGGGTTGATACCCCCCTTCCGTTACACCCTGTATAGTGATGTTTTGGCAGTCCAAGTACTAGCTTTGAAATTATATAGTTAAAATGATCAATAGAATTAGCATAAAAAATATTAATAAAATCTCGATTATGATTGTAAATGTTTGCTTAGTCAATCCCTAGCATTACTGGGATGACACTGACAGCTCACTCCACGCAAGTTTTCACGGTGAGATTTTTACAGAATCGACATGCTGTTTGATCATTACGGTAATGTGTCTGCTCTCATTGATTTTGATGTGAAATCGTGGAACCTTGCTTAAATTACTTGGTTACTTGCATATATACACGAAGATATTGTTTAGGTTGGAACTAATAAGGGTTTGGCACGCATGTTGCTAAACTACGTTTTCACCCAAACGGATTATAAATACTTACAAGGTGTATTATCAGAGATGCAAGGACGTCCTGGCAAGAGCTTGCGTTTCAAATAAATTATAATTTCTTTCCTGCATATAACTGTTCAAATATTTCACAGTAAAAAGAAGCCAAGTTAAAATTTAATTAGAAAGAAGAGGCTTTTTAATTACTTCTGGTTTTCAGAACATCGCCGTCGTAACACAGTCTCAATCTATTATTCAGTGTTCTGCGAACGTCCTTCATTGTGAGACCAAAAACAGTACGATGTTACCCGAAAATTTCGCCAGCAACAAACAAGTCCTAAAGGGAAAGGTGTGACGTAATCGGGTCACATTTGCAATTCGGCTAGAGATTGCCAGTTGCCATAATATCGCAGACTGCGCGGCGTGTTATACCATCGATCCTGCCAAACAATAATGTAGGTCACATAATATCCAGGGTTGTTAAGCAGATTATGAATTGGAATCACTTTTTACTGCCGTCCATTTTTTTTTCAGTCATTCATGACTTCGGCTGCAAATGCTTTGCTTTCTGTACACAATGTAATGCAGTATTCTATCATTTCACTGAAAAGCTGTAGGTACTGTTTATTATGATTATGTTTAGGTATCTTGACTTTTATGTCAAGGCTTTCACTGTGCGCATAGTAGACACAATAGTAAGTCACCAATCAAAATTAAAATCAAAGGTAATTTATTCAAACTAGGCTGAGAATCAGCACTTTTCGAACATCAAATTCACCCAAAACGCCCGCCCTTCACCACTTCCTAGTGCTTTCGCTGGGGAGAAGAAGTGGCGCAACCACCTCCCCGGCAGCATAGCTGTATGTTCAGTTGGAAAATACTTGATTGAATACAATACAATACAAATGCGGTCAATAAAATGCGGTCACTGCACTGGAAAATTGTTAAAAGAATCTTTTAGGTGATGTCAAACATTTTACACATTTGGTTTCAGCCAGTGGCAGCCCTGTTGGAGCGATAGCGTAGCCTTGAAAAGGGGCGAATACAGCGGATGGGTAAACCAGGATGGGCACAGATATAATGGGAATAAATCAAAAGTACGGAGGGATGAGCTTGACTGCTTTGCTCACCCACATTTGGAAGAAACCGAAGCAAGAAAAACTATCACGAATTGTTTGGAAAAGAGAAGCTCTGCAGCGGTTGCAGTGAGTTAATACAAGCTAGTTGGATAAAAAAATTAAGGCTAAGTTGATATTAGAAATCAAACGTGTCAATCGACCTACATGAGTAAGTCATTGCTTACTGACTACAACAAACAATGATTGAATGAACTAAGATAACAATGAATGACAACATTGTTATCTTAGTTCATTAAACCTATGAGAGATGCACGTTTTGATATTAATAACAAAAACAGTTCATTAATTATTTATTAAGCAATCATGATATGAAATTATTTTTTTAAGATTAGGTATGCTTTGCCTTTTTTGTCTGCTATTGCCAGATAGGAAAGTAACATCAAAATATTAAGATCATTAAGACTCAACTAAAAAGGGAAGTATCAAACTTGGGAATCACGGATTCCGCTGATTTTTGTATAATTATCTTGTAGGGTTGCCTTCAATAACTGGGTAAAATGGTAAGAAGTACTTAGCTTTCATTTTCGAGAAAAATGAATTTAAAGTTCAAGTCTACTCGACTATACACCATATACAACATATATAAAAACAGGCAACTGTACAACATATATGTATAAAAATCAGCGGAATCCATGATTCCCAAGTTTGATACTCCCCTTTTAAGATATACAAATCTTTTATCGTACCTATGAGAAGAAATTAATTGATAATAAAATGAAGTATGGTGAATCACAATGTCACCACCTGACTGTTTCGCTATCAGCAATGTGATCAAGTCATTAACATCGATGAGCTTTTGTACCTAAATTACTCTGACAGTTTAATGGGGCATAAACGTTATAAACAATTATACCTAAACATTTTAAGCATAATATGGGGCTGTTATTAAAAACGAATTTTGGAACAATTTGTAGACTAGTATCTGTAATGTTAGTAGATAATACAAGGCCTTCGCATTTGCCTAGAGTTGATACCCCTTTGGATAAAATTGTAATTTCAGTCAGATGACCGGAAACACCATAGTTTATATTTCACATGAATCGTTTTCGTAATAATTTTCGCAACAAAGTGAAATGTATTGTTTCCTCATCGAAATCCATTTGTTTATGATTGTACTAGTATAGAATTAATAGCGGTTGCACGACGTCTACGCTATTGCTACGCTGACGTCTACGTGGCTTTTAGCGAGCGTAGCCGTAGCACCCGCGTAGTAGTTCCGTAGCACGCGACGAGACGCGACGCCGACGTCTACGTGTGTGTTAAGCTCGTCTATGTGTGTGTTATGCTCGTCTAGTGTGAAGGCACTACGACAATTGTATGTTATGTTCATGCACTTAACACTAATAGCGTAATACTAATCAGTGCCTACGTCTATATTAGGTACAAAAAGCTAGATTGCACGAATCAAACATTAATCATAATATGTCGTGTATTACAGCTTAACATTGCCGAGCTAGAATGGAAAAGTATTTTTACAATATTACACGATAGAACCACACATCTTATTTTCATTAATAAATCAGGTTCAACCTAAAAGCTTTTGTATACAGAATGTGTTATTGTGTAGTTATCAAAGGGTCTCACAGAAGAAAAGAATTATTGCGAAAATATTTAGTTTTTCTGGGTAATTTTCGGGATTATTGTACGATCATATCAATATGTGATGAAAAAAAGAGGATTTTTCCTAATTAAGTAGGTACCTACATGTGACTTTTCGTAACTGTACGATCATTGTTTGAACATTTAAATGGAAACGCATTGACTTCATGCTTGTTTGTAAAGCGTTCAAAGTACAAAGACTGTAATGTTATCATTCGAATGGACAAATAATTTATTGTAATTAATTCCACCTAACAACGGATAGGAAAATATAAATCGTTTGAAAATGGATCGATATTAGAGAGTCCGATGTCTCCCCTCGCCCTACGGCGCTTCAATGCCAAACCTTCCCATTGTTAATTTGTAAAAGACGAGAATTAAATGTCACTGAAGTCTTATTAGGAAATAGGATATCTTTTAAATATTATACAACATCTGTATAAACATAAATTAAATGTTGTTTGTTGGTAAGAGCATCACTTGAGAGTGGCTAGAGCGATTTGGCAAATTTTTGTTTTAAGATGTGTGTAGAAGTCCCGAATAAGGGTTTTTTTATTTTTTATTAGCCTACTCTGTCACTGGCAAAGGCCTCCTTTCACTCCTTAAAGGTGTGGAGGGAGGCCTTTTCAATAAATAGGCCAATTCCATAATAAGGTTTTTATGGAAAGAAAAAAAAATCAAATTTGGGAAAAACACAGAACAGTTTTATCTGTTCTGTGGGAAAAACTGAACCTTTCTTCTGTGAGATTTTTGTATATTCACAAGACCATAGGGCAAGACAACGTCTGTCAGTTCAGCGAAATAATAATATACAGGCTGTAAAAAGGAACACCAAATAGCCGTCATCTACGCTTTATGTACTTACATCAAACTAAGTAACATTACACAAAAATAATTGCTGGAAAACGACTTTTATTTTTGGATATACAACGTGTAACGTTAAATGCGCAAAACCTGAAAATAGTTTGATCAGAATAACGAGCAGAATTAATTGAACCACTTTTTAATATTATAGGTCACATTTTTCAAAAAATCTTCATTAAAAACGTTGCCGTGTCTATTTATTAATAGGTCAAGTAACCCAATTTCAGCGCGGCGTGGCGCAGCGGCCCGGTGACGACTCCTCGATAAAGCGTCGTCGCAGACGCAAGAAACGATCAGAATGGCCAGTAAAACTAAAACAGCACATAAAACCTTTATATTTTTTTTAATCACTTTTGTTTTTGTGTGAAATAGGTCAATTGAATTAAAAATCAGTTGGGGTGTCTGAGGTTTTGCGCATTTAACGTTACACGTTGTATAAAAAGGTTTTAAACAGTGCGCAAACTGTAACCATGAATTCAGTAGATGATTCTGAACCTGTATTTAAATTTCTCGTAGATTATTTAAAAAAAAAATAGCTCTGCCATACACTTTAACCGCGTAGGTTTTTAATTATTTTTTTCTCTTTTCTATGAAACTGCAGATTGTTTGTTTTTTTTTTTAATCGATCGAAAGATTTATATTGTAGGGGTTCTAGAATCATGTTGCTGAATTCAAGGTTAAAGTTTGCACACTGCTTAAAAACTTATCCTGTATAACACAGCAAAACATTGTGCTTATGGGTGCAAGCAACGGTACAAAGGTCGAGGGGGTATTTGAAGTTGTGTTATAACATTAAAAACTTGTTTTCTTAAAAAAAAAAAAAAAAAAAACATGAGCAAAAGTTGGAATTCTGACCTTCAATATCTCCGTAACCAGAAGGTTCCCAGGTATGGTCCAGTACAAAAAAATTATCACATTGACGAGAAATATAAGTGACTCTGGCTTGGTTAAGTGTCTTTTTACATCCGTTACGTAACTCGTATTCAAAACTGTATGTCTTTTTCTCGCCGCAGACGAAAACGTGACAAACCAAATCACGTGTCTTTAATCCACAGACAATTCTCGGTAAGCAGTTAAATCGTTCGTGCGACAACGTCTATAATGAAGGTAAGAAATAGTATAATGACGGGTTAGGGAGACCTTGATAACAATCATAGGCTTGCATTGAAACACAAATTAAATGGAATACTTCGAACAATGATCCTGTTTTTAGACTAGGTAGCCGTCACAAGATAACACAGAAGTGGCTAAAATAGTTTTCATAACACGTGGCTTTTAATTGTAATGCCAAAATTAGATAATTTGTATGATAAATCTTAATAAATAATTACAAAATTAACACTATAATATATATTTAAACAAAATCGGTGAGCTACAAACTAAGCGTCACTTGTATTTTGTGGCTGAAAAGATGGTTTAAGTGAAAACTTCTGAAAAATGTGGCACGTTATAAATTGTGCCTAAAACCTCAAGTCTTCTTGAGACTACTTAGGTACGTCTTCATTTCAATGACAAACATGAAAGCTGCCTTATAAATTATTCAGAGCCAGCATTTTCCATGTAAGTTTTAACATTCATGTTTATGTTATCCAGTTTAGCTTGTTAGCAAGGCGAAGGTACAGAAAGCTTCAGAAACGTTGAGCTCAAAAAACTTTATTAAGTTAAAATATGCGAACAACTAACCTAATTAAGGTAGATTCTTTCCAACAAACAAATTTTTTTGCAGATATCTGCCGTAACTTTAGTTAAAAGACGAACCCACGCGGGTTTGTACCCCCGGGCTACGTTTTGATTATAACCCTTGTGACTATGGAACTTAGGGAGTTCCGAATTCTCTCGTCAATTCCGTGTATTGTTATTTATAGGTTTTTATTTACGAGTACTTAAGCAGCATCTCTTTTGTATCGCAGCCATCGTAGCTAGATGAAAATAAAATCGTCACTATGTACAGACGCCAGCACATCAAGCTACCCGAAACTGTTAAATTTTCCCAATCAACTTTGAACCTTATGCTTTAGAGATAAAGTTGGATGTCTATTAAAGAAATTTGACAGTTTGTAGTAGCTTGATGTGCTGGCGTCTGTACCTACTGTTAATTTTATAGCATATGATTTTTATTGTTTTACATAACTGGGTCATAATGTTATTGTAAATAGTTGCACGCTTGTCCTGCTCTACACATAATATATTAACCAAACTATAGGCATTTGCGCTAATATCTATGTGAAACAACACGTGGTATCAATATCAACACTACTCGCAAAGGAAATACTTAAACATGAATGATAAATACCAGACATGTTTCCACGTACTTACCTATCTATATACATAAAAAAAGTTAGTACTCAATCGATATCATAGTAGATAGCTTTATTGTCTTATGCCTAGTGTGGCAAGGTTAGGCAGTAAAACCTTCAGTTTCAATCATACGAGGGAAAATGGAAAATTATTCCCTAGTTCTAATAAAGGTAATATTTGTAAGAATCGCTCACTTAGCAAAGTAAAGAGTCGTGTGGTCTGTGAATCTTGAGCTTAAAGCCCATGTAATCTCGAAGTCGGAAGTCACCTCAGCTGGCTAAAGTGTGAATCATGCAAATCTTCATTAACCAAAATGTACTGAAAATCGTAACTGAATATTAGAAATGCGAAATTGAGTTTGTTTTTTATGCTTTCACGCTAAAACTGTTGAATTGGTCGTTATGAAATTTGACAGATAGGTAGTCTGGTACCTGGAGAAGGACATAGGCTACTTTTCACCCTATATCAGAGACGAAGTTGCGGGCAACTGCTAGTACCTACTAAATAAGAATAACCTATACAGGCTACGGCGGTATGCGACTGTTAATCTCCCTGATTTTAATGATAAAATATACATGGCTGACAAAGCAATTAACAGTCCAAAATAAATCGAAGGCCATTGCGGATGAAATCGAAACCATTGTTTCTTTTATTATTGACGACAAAGCTCAAGTAGGTACACACGTTAACGGTAACAGAAATGTCAGAAAAAGGTATTGATATCATTGAAATGTCTGTTAACGACGTGACTTCGTCTTTGGCAAACTGAAACATATGCTTAATGTCTACTAATGGTAATAGAATGCCATTCATAGTCCTTTAATGCCTATTATAACATAATGAGGAAACAATCGTCAATATTATCCGTAGCAAACGCTTATTACATATCTACATATATTACAGCTAAAGTAATGTTATGTGTATCATAGCAATAACACAAAACGTTACGTCTAATGAAAATATTATAAGGATCGATAAGTAATTATGTAAAACAGAACTAGGTCTTAGGATGCCTACCCACTGACGCGGAGCGAGGCTGCAGAGCGGAGAAACGGAGAAATATAACCAATAGGGTTGCATAAAATCTCAATGCCGTTTTTCTATTGGTTAATATTTCTCCGTTTCTCTGCTCCGCAGCCTCGCTCCGCGTTAGTGGACAGGCAGCCTTAGCATGGTAGGTAACGTAGTATTGCTACGTAACTTACCCACGTATGAAAGCGATTACTGAACGCGTCCTACATAGGAATGTTAACAAAAAGCTCACATTATAAGGACAATGATTCATTTCATAAATATATTTTAGTAACAAAGCGACTTCAGGCCGATGACTAACAGATGTTGAAGTATTTAAAACTGGTCTGCCAATCTCTTGCAACGATATTGCTTTCTTTTTTATCGCTTTATCAATATCTAATCTTATCCCGCCATAGGATAGGTACATAAATCCTAGCAGCGTGTAGAGAAATCCATGGTACCTACCTAGATATACCATGATATTTAAATCAACTCAATAAACATTATACTCTAATTTAGGACATCACCATAAAAACGTCTGACAACAGACTTATTTAGTTGTGCTACGTTGAGACGAGCAATTAATTACATATTCAAAGGACGTCAGCAGTCCTTCGAGGTGCAAAGGACTACCATCCTCTTTGACGTCAAGTTATCAATAATAATATACAGCCATTTCTTCCACTGCGGATATTTAAAATTTAAAACTATCAATACAAGTCCAACACGAATAAATTGAGAACGTTCAGGTGCAAAATGGCTAGCTAACTTCATCTATAAATTAGCCGCATTACCACAGAGCACGAGGTAAACTGTTAGTTAAATATGGATCCCAGTTAAATTATTATGAAATATCAATCGTGGTTTAACGTCTGTTCGTTCTATTGTTGTTATTATTCTTTGCATAGTGCCGCAGTATATGTTTAGCCGATAATAAAGAGGAAAATAATTAACTGAATACAAAACCATTCTATTAATCAAAGCTCCCATAAATTAAAAAGTACGTGTAACGTGTTTCCTTGAGACTTAAAACCGATTAGGTAGTTTTTGACGCAGTGGTTGTTAATGCAGGTGTTTCTATTCATGCTTTCGTTTAGAGCTGAGGAAGGACAATAATAAATACAAGGGTACTTACTTGCAGTCCCTCGGAAGAGTCTTGATGAACACGTAAATGTGCCTCCTGTATCGGTAAACGCAGGGTGCTATAGCGAGGATGACGAATATCGCCGCCTTAGAGAGTGTACTGAGCACGGCGGCCATCGCGGCGGCCAGTGCCATGAGAGCAACGAGCGCTGCCAGTATAGCGTCCATGCTGGCGATCGGCCCAGTAGGCCACACAGCGGCTAACTATACACCGGTAACAGATAAACAGTACGTGCGAGTACGATGCGCGAGCACTACGCACCGAGGACGCGCGCGTCCATCGACACCGAACAGTTTCGTATGAATGCGGGAAGGACGCGGGAGCGGTGCTTGTGCCGAGCGGACGGCCGCGTCAATGGCGGAGCGCCTGCCCCTCGCCCCCCTCGCGCCAGCTGCACATGCGCCGACAACAGCTGATCCCCGAACGGTAGGCGCGCTATGACACCCACCCCGGTTAACTCATTGAACTTGTTTATAAAATAATACCGATATAGAATAACACAATTATAAATTTTTTCGCGGATGTCGCATAAGAGCTGACGTTTCACATTATGACATTTTTTGATAAATATTACGTATTCCGAATTCAAAAAATATATTTCTAAACTTCATAGACAAATAAAAAAAAAACCTCTGAGACAACTGGTAATTGTTACAAAAGAGGCTAAATATCCATAGACAAAAAAAAATACCTCATGATATAGCCATATAGGTACCCAACTGTTTTGGTCGGTCGCTAAAGAATTATCTCCACGCTTTATCATTGTCAATCACGGCATAGTATGCAGTAAGCTCGGTTGGTTAGTCACACGCCTGAGTGGTTCCACGTTACTCCGTTAGCCGATGCCTATAACCAGCACGTGACAGGTGCTCCACAGTGTAGGTAATGATTCACAAGACGATGCACACGCTCGGAATTTATTATTATTCATTATATAATGATAACGGTCATGGCCACGTAGACGATCGAATGAGGAAGGAAATTCTTATTAGGTTTCGGATACTGATTAGAAAATTATTAAGTTTTGAGTCATACCCACTGACATTTGGAACATTTTGGACAGTTGTAATTTGGTTCTTCCCCAAATGATCCATGATTGATTGGAGATCAGTAAAAAAGCTGGAAGTTTGCACGGAGTCATCTGCATGTTTTCTTATGAATACCTAATACCTACTATACAGATGCCCCAACATGTGGCGTTCTGTAGTTTCTGCCTATATCGTAGTTACCTATCGCCTGGCCCTCAAGTCATTATCATGAAGTCATGACACAAAACATACATACATAAATTCACGCCTTTTTTACCATGAGGGTAGGCAGGTATATCTCTTGATATTTTCCACTCATAATCGTATGTGGTGTAAACAAACCCACGCTTGCATGAAGTAGGTACAGTCTTCCAATCCAAAGGGAGTGTTAGCCAGGCCGGTCATCACTTGCTGCTGAACATAATTATAATACAGCACGCCTTTTGCCTGGGTAGCCCGGCTAAAGCTAAAACGAGTAGCCAGTTTGTCAAACTACAGTCAATCGCTAAAATATGTGAAGGACTGGAAGTCCTGATCCTTGAGTAATATTATGATGTTTGAATATTATAAAACAAACCAAACGTTAGCGTTCAGACAATGATGTCATTATTTTGGGAATATATGCTAGACTGCAGAAAATGTCATTGTTTACACCATGTATACTACATTTTGTCCTGCTATATTTAGCTCTATAACAACTAAGCTAGAAAAGGTTGTAACTGAACGTACTACTTACGCACAGACAGGTGGCTTGCTTTGCGCCTAGAGACTAGCGACTTAACATCTTTAAGCCTCGGATACACTTACAGAGACATTTCATTTTGTCAGGGACATTTTGTCCCGCAACATGACGCGTAACACTTAAGCCTCGGATACACTAGGGGACATTTTGTCCCGCAACATGACGCGCAACACTCAATCTACGTGTCGCTGCATCGTTGCAAAATGTCCCAAAACAAGCTCCGCAACATTTTACGTGACGCGGGACATGTTGCTTGCTCCCGCTCCGGGAGCGAGCGCACGCCGCGACATTCTCTCGGGACATTCACGTAGTTGTCGAGCGCCATGTCCCGCAACATGTTGCTCCATTTGTCCCCTATTGTATTCGAGGCTTTAATCTACGTGTCGCTGCAAGGTTGCGAAGTGTCCCGCAACATTTTACGTGACGCGGGACATGTTACTTGCTCCCGCTCCGAGAGCGAGCGCACGCCGCGACATTCTCTCGGGACTTTCACATAATTGTCGAGCGCCATGTTCCGCAACATGTCGCTCCATTTGTCCCCTAGCGTATTCGAGGCGTTATATACACGGTAGGCGACTAGCGAAGGCGCCAACCGTGCAGTGCAGCCGGTTGCGAAATTTCCAGAGCGTTCGTTTCACTTCGCTACTCGCTAGACTAGGCGCTAAGCAGGCCATCTGTCAGTGCGTACGTACCCTTTAGGTATGCATCCACAACAAAAGTTACTTTATTTGGAGCAACGTTTGCAAGTCTTCCAAGGGCCCTTCCCACGACAAGATCCCGTATGACGAATGCACATGCTAGCGGCACGTATTATTGAGATGACGATTCTTCATCTTAGTCAACCCACCACTACGCTAAAAGATCTATTCCAGCGGTCAGCGATTGCAGCTCCAAGATGATTTACGAAGGAAGACATTTGTGGGGCGAATAATCCGTCAACAAAAGTAATAGCAAGTTACTTAATGTTGCTGTACAAGAAGTAACTTCGGTGTGGATGCACCTTTTAACACCGCTGAGCTAATTATACAGGGTCAGGGTTAGGGCTCTTTCCTACGGCAAGATCCCGTTTTTGGCAGGATCCCGTTTAGTGGTGTACGTGTTTAAATATACATATTCACACAAGCATCCCGTTTGCAATATCAGGTAAACAGGATGCTTGTGTGAATATGTATATTTAAACACTTTGTACACTACTAAACGGGATCCTGCAAAAAACCGTACCTCCAAAGAACGGGATTTTGCCGCGGGAAAGAGCCTATAGGAAAACAATTTTAATCAAAAACACCGTGTATGAAAATATACATTTAATGTAGTTTTTTCAACATATCCCATACCGTTAAATAATCTTACAATCTAATTTTATGTAACAAAAAATGACAAAAGAAGAAACACGTAGGTAAACTGTCTTAATACAAGACTGGAATAACTTGAAATTGTAAGATTTTAAATAAAAAAATGTTTTAGTATTACCGAGGCAAGTATTTGTACGCAAAAGTTCTAAAACTTTTTATAATACAGATAAAATATAAAAATAATAATAATGAGAATTCTTGGTGGTTGATTAAACACAAGAACAAAATGTCGGCACTTAGATTAACTTAACTTTAGTTTGATTTAACGGATAACAAATTAAATTAGAAATATTCCCACACCAAAAATAACGTATTTTGTTAAGTACAATACTTTTGCACAAAGCGTTGTTTTTGAGCTAGCTAATGAGTCCTTTAAACAAACTACCTTTTTCGAAGAAGTATGAGGTATAATGTTGGCTATGTGACTAAAAGTAACTATAAGTAATTGTAGTTGAAACTTTTAATTTTAGAATACTTACATACATTTTAATATGTGACCATGGGACTTCTCCTTTAAAAATAGACCTTATTTCCAATAGATTGAGTCTAAATCTGATGATGATAGAAAATTACTATTCATATGATACGCATTTCAAAATTTTTTTTCGTCGTATTCACAAATAAATTATATGAAATACAAATTAGTTTGAGATTTCAATTTCCAATAACAAAAATTAAACGCAATTTTACGCCAGCCTACCAGATCAGTCCATCAAAAATGCTAATGTTAATAAATTCATAGATTCCCACCTCATTTAGAACGACATACAATAAGAAACGCCAAGACTCGTGGCAGTCATAATCCGTGTGAGTAGGACAGTGAATATTCAGAATGGAGTCTCGTGTCATCTGGTTCCCGCGCTTTATAACCGCGGCTGTCACGAACGTTGGCGTATACTACATAAGTTAGCAATACATACCCTAAGGATTATTGCGGTAACATTTAATAATGCCAAAGTTTTAAACATTTTCATCAAAAGTTAATTTTTCAAAGAAGCAGGCTTTAGAATACTATAATATCTAGGATCGGAACGTCTCTAAAATAGGTTTACATACATATTTTATGTAGATACTTATAAAAATAGATACACGTGGTGGTTTACCACGCTGCCGATGGTTTATATTGTACAAGCACGGAAGATGTAGCTAGTAAGCTTATAATAGAATAACATATTATCTAAATAGATTCACAATTCGATTTAATTTTGGTTATAGCGTAAATGCAATAAAAATAATGTATACTTATTTTAATATTTAAAGGAAGAACAACAGCGGCTTATGCTAAGCGCAGGCCTAGAACAGATTTTCTGATGACATATTAGGTTGTCTCATAAATTATTGCCAGTTAAAAGTCAAATTATTATTAATATTTTTTTATTAATAAAAATACATTTAATCAATTATATTATGGTCTCCCTCGTTATCAACAACAGTCAGCCATCTACTGGGCAAATATTGAATACCCTTCTCCCAAAATGAGGCAGGCTGGGACTCGAAAAAAATTTCAAGTTCAATTTTAATACTTCCAGATTTTTCGAATTTTTTTTCTAGTAAATGAAATTTAAGAGATCGAAATAAATCAAGGTCTGAAGGCGCAAGATCCGGGCTATACGGTCACGCTATACGGATGTGGGACAGTCAGCCATCTTAGCTCCTCCAGCTGTTTATGTGTTAAATTGGCGCAATAAGGTCGTGCGTTGTCATGCAAAAGTTGGACTCCAAGTCGTTTTGGCCGCTTAATTTTTAACATCTCTGCTAGTTTGCGAAGCTGCTGCGTATACAGATTGGCGTTAATAGTCTGATGAGATTCGAGGAGTTCCCAGAAAATCATTCCTTGCCAATCCCAGAAAACATAATCTTACGAGCGTGTTCATTAAGTTTAGGCTGGGCTGGTGGGTTTTGCCCGCGAGGAATCCAATAGGCATGACGCGTGTTAGTTTCATAATGTATCCAGCTCTCGTCACATGTAATAATGTCCTTGAGAAAGTCTCGTCTATGCGGACGAAGTAACAAACTTTAACAAATGGCCACACGAACGGCCTGGTCATGGTCCGTTAACGCATGAGGTGTCCAACGTGACATCACTTTGCGATATCCCATCGATTTCAGATAACGATCTATAGTCGCGTGGGATTGTCCAAGCGCTTTCTCTAAATCGCGCGTACTATAGTCTGGATGTAGCTCAAGTTCGTGACGCAAAGCATCTTCATCGAAGCTAATTGGTCGGCCTGGGCGAGGTTAATCTTCGCAGCTTATATCACCGGTGTCAAAACGCTAGTACCAGAAACGAACAGTCTGATCGCTAGTAGTACCCGGTCCAAATGCAGTGTTAATCTTTTTAGCCGTTTCTGTTGAAGAGACTTTAAGTCGATACTCATATAGCATAATAGCTCGCAGTTGACGCTGATCCATTTTCACTAAAGACTAATTATTGCGTAGCGTCCGCGCCTATTTATACCCTTACCATAAAAGATACTCATCGTTACTAGAAAGATCTAGAACTTTCTTGAATTCGTTTTAGTTTAAGTACGAGAAAATTCGAGTAAAATAAAATATGGCAAGAACTTATGAGACAACTTAATAGAATAATACATTTTATTATCGTTGACATAAAGTGCAAAGTTGTACGAACATTGACATAATTTCGTTTTTGGACAGTTTTCGAGTATGCCCAACAAGCTATGCATGCTTGAGTCTCCAAAAGGGTTAAGGAATCTATTGTTAGTTTTGCGCTGAGTTTTATATTTTATTCTAAAAGTTTACTTGTCTTAGAACTTGTTTACGTATAGATTAGGTTTCAACAGTTAAGACAGCCTAGTTTCCAGGACATAACCTGTCATTTGAACTACTCGTAATAACTATAACAACACTGAAAGAACAAATTTTAAAACAGATCACAGCCTAATTTGTCCACTAATGATTTTATCATACTCCTCGACCCCTAGGGGCACGTAACGACCTTGTTTTAGATCTAAGTAGTAAAGTTTGTCTGTTTTGACCAGTTTTGGATCGAAACCATCTTTTTGCAGATCAGTCTTCTTCATTTTAAATGTACCTGCGGAAGACAACGTTATTGTTTAGCTGTTGTTAATTAACTAATACTTAATAAGGGTGATAATTTAAACCCACATTACAGGTACAGCTATCCACGAAGACGCGCTCCACTCTTCTTCCTGATCGTTAGTGGGTATCGCTAGTGTTTTTTTTTTTTTTTTGATACACACTAATTACCCACTAATAAGTAATTAGTGTTTCGATTAAACTTAAACACTAACGGAATGTCGCACACTTGTACAGCCGGTCGATTCTGCAAAAATCTCACCGTGAAAACTTGCGTGGAGTGAGCTGTCAGTGTCATCCCACTGATGCTAGGGATCGACCAAGCAAACATTTACAATCATAATCGAAATTTTAATCATATTTTTTTATGCTAATTCTATTGATCATTTTATATAATTTCAAAGCTAGTATTTTAGTTGTCAAAACCCACGTTTAATCCCAATTAGTCTGTGTGGCGTGATCACTTCACTTCAAGTGATCACGCCGACTCGTCAGGACTAGTCTAGGAAAAGAAAACTACACTGAGATTCTGAGTGAGTTTCTGTTTTGCTATTTTATTTTAAAACCCCACAAAATAGTAATATTTTGACAACTAAAATAATAGCGTTGAAATTATATAAAATGTTCAATAGAATTAGCATAAAAAATATTATTATAATCTCGATTATGATTGTAAATGTATGCTTGGTCAATCTCTAGTATCAGGTGGGATGACACTGACCGCTCATTCCACGCTCACTTCACCTAAGTTTTCACGGTGAGATGGTTACAGAATCGCACTGCTGTAAGCGATTAGGAGGAAGAGTGGGCGCGTCTTCGTGGATGGCACTATCTGTAGTGATTGTTTTCCTACCATTACTAATTGTATGTCTGGTATAATTATTTAAGTATCTTTTCAAACAACATAATTATGAGCAAGACAATTTTTTGCTTTTCTTTGTGAGCACACAGGCAGAAAAAATTAACGCTTTTTAAAATTCCATAAACATACGTACGCACGGGCGCGCTTCGAACGCGACGTTTCTTGCCGCACATATTTAACGGTCGGCGTGAATTGAAAATCCAACTGTGCACTTTTTCAACGCTATGCACTCTGTTGAATGCACAACGCTCGGAGCATGGTTAAAAACTTCGCGTTAAAAAAAGCGCCCGTGCGAATATGGACTTACTATTATCTCTAAAATACTTGACGATTTCTGAAAGTATGCGTCGACGAAGTACACAATCGTCGTGTATTAAATTATGTAATGGACTGGAAGTCAATGTGTTTAGTTTTATGGACGCCTTAACTCATCACAACGCAACAGGCGCAGAAAGAGATGGCGGGTTGAAGACTCCTTTTTAAAGAATTGGCCCAAAATTGCAGAAGAACGAGAAAGTGGAAAAGGGCAGGGAGGCCTTAGAACTTTTCACTCACCAGTCATATCTAAGCTATCCATGACCCTGAGGAACACAGGCCTCGCATACACCGGCAGGTCTGTTCCGAGGTCTCGCGCCAGTTTATCCAGGTCCAGAGTGCCATCTACGTCCACTATGCCACACATGCCCGCTCTTCCCTCTGTGTTTGGCACCTTAAAGTAAACATAAAATTAAACATCATCTGCGCAGCTTTTTCTCAAGTATGTTGGGGTCATCTTCTAGCCTAAACAGATGCAGCTGAATACATGACATAAAATAATTCCCCAAAAAGCATTATTTCATATCCTGCATGATTTTTTTTAGTCTCCAAATTTTTAGAGGGTGTTCTACACATGAAAATGAACAACTTTCACTATGGGACCAACACTGAGATCACGAAAAAAAAAATCAACTGTTTCATACATTTTGGTCAAGTAGGTATTGAACTTTTGTATTAAACAGCAGATTTTTTTTTCGTTTCAGTGTTGTCCCCTTGTGAAAGTTGTTCATAATCATGGGTGTTCTCCTGTAGATATTTGGAGACTTCAAAAAATCATCCAGTATACATACCCCGAAGGATACATTATGGTAAAGCAATAAAGATATTGAGTATTGGGTTAATCACACGTTCATACTAGCACTTGAACGAAAACCAAATACTGAATACTCAATATACAGGGTCAAATTAAAATAGCTAGCGAAACTCCACAGACGTGATGGGTAACGATATCTAAACACGATAAATACAAATTAAAAAAACCGGTCAAGAGCGAGTCGGACTCACGCACCGAGGGTTCCGTACCAGTATTCATATTAAATTTTCAGTTTTTTTTTTCTCTCTGAAAAAGTGTGCTGTTAAGAGACATCGTTTTATTTTTCCTGTAATCTTAACATAAACTTCTATCACATAGAATTGTTTCAGATTTTTCTCTATGCGAGCTTCGGAGATAAGGGGGGGAACGGTATTTTTTTTTTTACATTTTTCATCAAAAGTAGAAAACTATCTTAAAAAAAAAAGAAAAAAATGTTCGAGAATGTGCAAACAGCACTCTTTTATATGATACCCCACATGTTTGTCACGATGTTTTCCTTCAACGTTTTGAGAGCAGTAGTGATAAAATAATTTACAAAAAGTGCCTCGGTTCGAACCTACAACCTACAACTCGTAAGTCGAGGCGTTTTCCATTGGGCCACGGCTGCGTTCGAGGGCGATTGGCGCGCCGTAAACTGAGCACGAATTGAGACCCCATACAGTTACTGAGAAAGTCAGACTTGCCGTTAAAAATGAAAGAAAACATCATGCAAGTCCTTACCAGTACGCCGTAAACGACTGCGTCTCTATGGTCAGCCACCCTGGAGATGGCAGCTTCCACCTCAGTGGTGGATACGTTCTCTCCGCGCCATCTGAACGTGTCGCCGGTTCGGTCTCGGAAGAACAGATAGCCTAGCTCGTCGGCTACCAAGATGTCACCTAGAAAGAAGAAAGTTGATTTTGAAACATCATTTCATTATAGACTTTTTCCAAATAATTATGTTGAAATGGTAATCGTACCGTCCACTGTGGCATCTTTACTCTCCATGAGCAACATTACTCATGAATACTGTATTTACATACATAAATATCTCTCGATTAAATCGATTATAAAAATGATTTATCTACTATTGTTTCGCTTTGATATTATATGGCAGCCACAGATTTTTAGTAATCGAAAGATATACAAGGTGTAACTTAAATAACGCACAACCCCTTAAGGGGTCATTGTGCTCATCATTATGAACAACTTTTACTATGGGACCAAACCCGAAATCGCGACAAAAATATCAGCTGTTCTTTACATTTTGACGAGTTATGCGAACATAAATGTAGGAAACAGCTGATTTTTTTTTAATGGTTAAGTCAGGAATTAACTTATGTCCTTTCACATTTATGTTACCTATGATTTGACATCACAGTGATCTTTATTCCAATTGCAATAAGGTTGCTGGTTAATTGCTGTCAGAGGTTTGAAGAATCAGTGTATTTATTTATATGGCGCACTCGGTCACACAGTTCAGGTTAGCAACGTCTGAGCAAACCTTTGTTATTGCCAATTTTTGCAAACTTTGGTTGGCTTCCAGAGTAGCCAAATTCGACAGAAAAGAGTTCGAAGCTTCCAGCCGATACACGGAAAGCGAATCGTTAGCGCTGAGGGTCTGTGGCGAGTATAAAGGTGGTAGTATGAACAAAGTTGCACCAAAAGATTCACATCACAAAGCTTACAGAAAGTTATTGGTCCATTATTCTGTGGATTTACTGAGTCTCGAGGTTAATGTTACTAGACTTACCCGATATAAAGGCAGCGTCACCGAAGTGGAACACATTCCTGACCACTTTCTTGTCCGAGGCAGCCTTGTCTACATAACCAAGGTACTGACGCGCTGGGTTGCTAGCTTGAATCTTGCCGATAAAGACGCCTGGCTCGTTGGGTTCTGCTAACTGTGAAAATTGATTGGTTATGTTTAGGTAGAAAAGAGTTTCTTAAACTTTGAATAAACTAGAACGGTAAGTGACTTTTTTAACCGATTGATAATGACATTGCAGATAATTGAAGGTTTCAAGTACAGAATAAAACTTCTAAGTCAACTTGCGTTGTGTTGTGTGTCGTCTTTGTCGGTGTGTTGTCTTTGTTTTTGTCTTTGTCTTTTGTCTTTGTTTTTGTCTTTGTCTTTTGTCTTTGTTTTTGTCTTTGTCTTTTGTCTTGGTCTTTGTCTTTTGTCTTTGTCTTTAATCGGCAGTCTTTACTCTGAAGCACGGGCCTCTTATTCGGTCACCGGTGCAACATTAATTTAATGATTTCTTCGCGTTAAACATGAAAGCTTTTCATTTTATTTTATTTAATTAAATAATGCAAAGCCTTACCTGACAAAGTCCCCGTGAATCTCGGATGGGTTCCCCGGTCTCCTGGTTCACTTTGATTATGGCGATGGGGTAGACCTTCGGGAAGATTCTCGACACAAAGCCGATGGCGCCAGGCGTTCCGTCTACGTTAGCTGTAATAGACATTACATATACAAGCGGTATTTAGTATGCACTTGGTACGAAATTGGTCTAACATGAACGAATCTAAGAGCTATTATGTTCATGTAAGTATGGGTTCAGGGCCAATTATTTTTATTACAGACGAAAATATAGATAGTCCGTATTTACAATAAATAATGGGACATGAAACAACTGCAAAATTTGGCGCTAAATCAGAATGTGGAAATGGTGGCAAAAACGTTGTATAACTCCGAGCTGGTCTATAATTTAAGTATTAAGATGATTGCCGTATTTTAACTACATTACTAATTGAATGAGAAAACCTTTAGGGTAGACAGATAATATGAGGTTCTTGACTGACATGACCTTAAAGAATTATGGAATAACAAATTGTAGATATCGTTATTCAGTTTGTGTTTGCTTACCTATATTGGCATTTCCTTCGGTCGCTCCGTAGAACTCTGTCACAGACTCGATGTTAAACCTTTTGACGAAGTCTTTCCAGATCTGAAATAATAGGAACAAATTATGAAAAGAAGTTACCTAAGAAAGGAAATTGTCCATTCTCGGCTTGGCGTAGACAAGATGCTCGAAAAGAAACAAATTAATCAAAAATCATATTTTGTTTTTAGACGCTTATTTGTTCTAAACTTTTGTATCAAGTTGCGCCCACGAATTGTGTATTTAAAAAGTATTGAAATTGTTTTACTCTTCGACATATTGACAGTACTCGACCTTCACAGTGCTGCCATTTGCTAAAATGGATCGTATATTTTAACATAATTATTTATAAATCGATTCTAATTGTTATTTTTTAAGTTTAACTAAGTCCTCCTCGTTCTTATAAGAGTCTAAGAGTTTACAGTCAATTAAAGCTGTTATTTGTAATCACGTACATTCATTCAAACATGTTTTATCTCTATAATTGGAAAAAAAAAGTATCGAAGTTGGTCATTAATTTCGATTTTAAATCTAATATATTTATTTATTTATTTCGGGAAAACAAACAGCTACACAAACATCGTAATAAACAGGCACTGAGAAAAAAAAGACATTACATATGTGTAGCTCACGACGTTATCCACATCTTAAATACTACAAAATTATTATGGAACTATTTGCACACGAGTGAGACATAAAAGGCAAAATCTTAAGACAATTTTTTATGTCAGTTTGTTTTATGTTTGTTTGTCTAACTGACCTCCACAACCCAGCTACTGGATAACACGGTACCTCTTGGTAAGAGTATAGATAGGTACCTAATAATATCGTTCATCGTATTCATATTCATCGTAACATCTGCCGGATGCCGCTAAATACCAGTATTTTACATGAAGTGACTCCCTTTCTATAACGTTCAAAAACTGTCAACTGTGTGTCTGTCGTTGTTAGTTGTTTTGATATAGTTTTGTATTTTATTTTTATTTATTACTGAGTTTAGTTTATGATCATCCTGTACGAGTATTACTTTTTCTTTCTTTCTAAATACTTTTTTTTTTCTTACTATAAAATCATCATAGCAACAATATGACATCTTTGCTATGTTGTTCCAAAAGGTTAATTCTTGCAATAATAATTTCCTTCAATAACGACCACTGCAAAAATCCGCCAACTCATTGTCATAGAAAGAACAAGCAGCTCATTCTTTGTTATTATTCCTTTATCGGATATATAGGGTGACTGGTAATTAGTGACCGATACTTAAACACATGATTCTACTCATGACAACAAACAAGTTTTATAATGGGACAAAAAGTGAAATGACGAAAAAAAAATCAGCTGTTCCCTACATTTTGACGACTCGTACGAACATAAATGTAGGGAACAGCTGATTTTTTTTTCGCGATTTCGGATTTGGTCCGATAGTCCGATAAAAGTTGTTTGTAATGATGAGTACAATCATGTGTTTATGTATCGGTCACTAATTACCAGTCACCCTATTTATATAAGTACAACGAAATGAAGTTTCTACCTACATGCATAATTAAATCGGTTTAATGGTCAATAAACCAACACAAATGCCTACGTCATTTTGATAAACGTAAATAACAGTCATCTTGACCTTGGTCAAAGTTCAATATGCACTAATTGTAATTCGATATGTCATGCTAATTTGCTTCTTCGGCCCGCTGGCACCACAAATCACTTTATTAGCGCTACACGAATTTAAACATCGTTCTATTACTGTCAATCGGTTGAAGTTCACACAGATAGAATTATGTTCTAGACCAGAGGTTCTCAATCTTATTTTGCCCACCGCCCATTCTGGGAATACATACAACGTGTAACGTTAAACGCGCAAAACCTGAAAATAGTTTGATCAGAATAACGAGCAGAATTAATTGAACCACTTTTTCATATAGGTCACATTTTTCAAAAAATCTTCATTAAAAACGTTGCCGTGCCGTTAATAGGTCAAGCAACCAAATGTCAGCGCGGCGCAGCGGCCCGGTGACGACTCCTCCCTCGATAAAGCGTCGTCGCAGACGCATGAAACGATCAGAATGGCCAGTAAAACTAAAACAGCACATGACACCTTTACAATTTTTTTAATGACTTATTTTCTCTTTGAAATAGGTCAATTGAATTAAAAATCAGTTGGGGTGTCTGAGGTTTTGCGCATTTAACGTTACACGTTGTATGTGTTTTTCAAGAGCCCCAATTTTTTTTTTACTTACCGTCTGTCGCGAATCTGAAACAGCTTTTGCCACAACAGAACATCCTTAAAAATTTGGAGCCTGAAAAAACCACCAATTCATGATTACTTGCCTGTGGCCTCAGCCCGTTGCCGTAAATCACGCGCACTTTATGTTGAGTATCCACCGGCGAGGGAGGCGTGGCTAGAATGTAGCGACACATCTCACCTATGTAGTGGGCAGCCTGTGGAACAAATAGACAAAGATAAATAGGAATACTATTGATAATATATGGATACTATTGATATTATAGGATAATATAACCAACGAGGAAATATAAGAATATGTGTGCTGCAGACGTGATGTGATAAACGCAATCCTTGACGTGGAGATAAGGAAATAAGTAAATCAGGTAGAATATCAGCATATGTTTTGTTTACCCGTACAATAAATCATATAATAAATAACTACATTGTACACATTCAATAACAAAGTGATATCAGTTAGCAATGATTACATTGTTAAATATTTGTTTTGCAAAGTTAAGAAGACCGTTTAAATATTGTAACAATTAAGTACCTACTTTGCAAAAAAATCGATACTTGATCTTCACGATATCCACCAATAATCGCCGGATTTTATTGTGGCCATTAACATTCCCTGAATCAGGTTATACTTCTTGACGGATTTTATTTACTATTCAACTTAATATAACTTCACGCCTATTTTCCCCGAAGGGTTAGGGCAGAAGTGTACCTAACGTTATATGAATTGTATATGCTGTGGATAACGGTGTGAGTTTCACATTTATATAATATCTTTGTTTATATTATTTGCGCAGATATAATGTGTTACTGTTTGTTTGTCCCAAATAAATAAATAAACGTCTAATCAAAATAATTCAAGTTAAACAAATATCAACTTTACTGATTTTAGAGTGACTAGCACTATTGTTATAAAAATGTTTCAAGTTTTAGCGTAAATTGAACTTTATTGTGTAGGAATTAAAGTTATTTTTCCACAAACTCATATTTGTTTACATTTTTGGCAAATAAATCGCGAATGCAGATTAGAGTACACCCACATCTCGCCTGTTATCTTGTTGTATTTCTGCGAAGCAGCCCGATGTTTGGATCTGTACCCGGTTGATGACAATAGGATAGGCTCGTCCCCTTGGCTTGGCGTTCAAAGGGTTAACCCTTTGAACGCCAAGCGCAGCGCATCGGAAGTATGCTCTCTACGCTAAGCCATTTATTTACTATTAAATAGGTACCTACAAAATGCTACTGATAAAATGTTAAAATTACCTAATCCTTTTACCCATTTTCTTTAATATCAGATAATAAATTAGCACATCTTTTTGTCGCCTAAACTCGTCGTTGGCGTTTTAGCGCCCGATTACGTTTGTCGCTTGTAAGCGTCATTGGCGTTCAAAGGGAATGAGACTTATACAACGTGTAACGTTAAATGCGCAAAACCTGAAAATAGTTTGATCAGAATAACGAGCACAATTAATTGAACCTCTTTTTAATATAGGTCACATTTTTCAAAAAATCTTCATTAAAAACTTTGCCATGTCTATTTATTAATAGGTCAAGCAACCCAATGTCAGCGCGGCGCAGCGGCCCGGTGACGACTCCTCCCTCGATAAAGCTTCGTCGCAGACGCAAGAAACGATCAGAATGGCCAGTAAAACTAAAACAGACATAAAACCTTTACAATTTTTTTTAATGACTTTTTTTCTCTGTCAAATAGGTCAATTGAATTAAAAATCAGTTGGGGTGTCTGAGGTTTTGCGCATTTAACGTTATACGTTGTATATTTACTATTCAGTGCACAGTAAACATAAAATTACGCAATCTAGGATATAATAAATTGTCTGATTCACTTGACTGGCTTCATGATATACATTAAAATATTCACAATAAATTGCTTGCAGAACGGCAGCCATTCGATGGTACAATAGTATTGTCAATTATGTAGATAAGCATTCTTATTGACCTTGTAAACTTGTTTATAGTTAATAGAATCGTTTGATGATATTGCTTATAAATAATTATACCTAAACCTGGTCAATTTTTACCAGTTTCTGTTCATCAATTATACTTGTAAACCCAGTCCTCGGACTGGGTTTACAAGCCCTCGGTATTGAGGCGCTGCGTGCTGAAAAACAGGCTAAAAACCTACTTCGGCAGCAGATGCTAATAACACTAGTTTACAAAATAAAATAAAGGTCATGTCCTTCCAGTGAACTTCATACTGGTTTATTTAGTGGCAGTAACTAAGCGTAAACATATATTTGTTTTGTTTTTATGACGTCAAACAATTAAGGTATCATCACATTTTATTATGAAACTACCCACAAATTGGTTCTGAATGAATTCTAAAATTTTGATGCAGTGTAGCGTTCAGTTAAATAAATATTTGTGTTTAAAATGTCAAAAAGGTTTTGTAAAATACATCCTGACCGATTTTGTTACGTTTGCGGTGAGCTTATTATATCTAAGAAATGATATCCCATATCGGAATCACTCAAAGAAGCATATTTATGTTACTTCAAAATTTCCCTCTCTCAGCAAGATAAGCAGGTAAGATTTTTGAATTTTAATATGCCAATGATATGGACGGAACCGTCCAACTACGAAAATTACTGTTACTTCTGTGTCACTAAGACATTTGGCTTTAATCGAAAGAACAAAGTATGTATGTAAGAGACACAGACACAAATAAATCCAAGGAAAAGCTAAAACAATTACTTATTATTTTTTTTTATATTTTTGTAGGCATTTTTTGTAAACCATAAATGATAAATATTTAAGAAACGTGATGTGTTACATTTTTTTCATAATATTTTTAAACTCGGTGTACCTCAATTGTTAAGAAAAAACATGAAAAGATGAAAAAGCGATGTTTTTTTTTTTTTTTTTTTAATAATTGCGGGAGGTTTGCAAACGACACGACTTAAAAGGCAGCCCTCGTACCGGTCTCGCTTTAAAGCTGTTTTGTATGCTTCATGTAAATCTTCATACAAATAACACCTCTACGATAGCATAGCATAATCAGTGTATAAATTTCCCCCAGCTGGGTCACAGACCCCCTCTCTGTGAGAGAGAGTGGGCCGTAATCCATCATACGGGCCAGTTCGGGTTAGTAGATGACACATGTCTTCGAATTTTTGCCTCTAGGACATGCCGGTTTCCTCACGATGTTTTCCACCACCGTTATGAGAGCAATGCCAATGAAATAATATACACAAAGTAAAGCGCCTGTCAGGGTTCGAACATACGACCTACAACTCGTAAGTCGCGGTCGATACCACTGCGCTACTATAGAGAATAAATTAATTCTTTTGATAACAACGGAGCAATGAACACCAATTTTCGTGCTTTACTAAGCGTAGCAAAATAATATCCTGATAAAAAAATATATACCGCCAAAAATTATACGCGGTACCTGTTATTTATATTTTAAACCAAAAAATAATTATGTTCACGTACCGTAGCCTTATATTTCACGCAGTCAGGGAAATATTGTGATGCAGAGAATTTTGATTTCAGAGCCACTGTGCAGCCAAGTATCAGAGATTGGCCGACGCTTATGACTCCCCCCGCTGTGTGGTAGAGGGGTAAGGGACAGTAAATCACATCGTTGCCTTCCAAACCCATGTAGTGAAGCCCAGTTGCCATGAAGACAAATCTGAAAAAATTGAAAGAAAACTGTGATACCAGTGGTATGTTCCCCATGTACAGGGTCAATTTTCATTTGTAGGATTCTGTACATCAAAAGGAAATACGGAACCCTTATAAGATCACTTCGTTGTTCGTCTGTCTAGACCCTTTTTCTCAGGAACGTGTGGATTTATCAAGTTGAAATTAATATCAAATACCCAGGGCTGCAATCCCTTGAAGCAGTGAAAAAATCAAACTTCTAAGTCAAGGCAATCAAAAGATACGGGCGTTTATGCCGCATATTTTGACACTCGCAAGGGAATCAAAACCTTATTATTACTTCCAATTGACCTAGAATCATGAAATTTGGCAAGAAGCAATGTCATGTAACGCAAAAGGAAAAACAATACAAAGGATGGAAACCTCGGTGCGCGAGTCCGACTCACACTTCACCGGTTTTTTTTTAATGTAGTTTCTGGTTCCTTTCTGTGTTTTTCTCTTATGACTTATATCAGAATCTACCCACATTAGCAATTTGCACAAAAACACCGCTTAGGTATAACGTTATAATTTTGAGTTAGTTGGGGAAACTGCATGGGTATAATGGAAATCGTATCTAACTATAATAAAAGTAACAATGGTCGGTAAAACAAATGCCACAAATGGTATATTTGTATATACAACTGTCCAAGAGACAAAAGTAAGAAGAAAATAAATTTTTAGTCTATAGAAAATTTAGGCAATGTTTAAAAATAATAAAAAAAACTGCACCTGAAAAGGCAGAATGCAGAATTGCAAATATATACTCTTATAAGAATCATTTGAGTTTTACCTAGCATTAGAAATAACAGCAGCTTTAGGCAATCCTGTTGTTCCAGACGTGTAGATATACAGCAGTTTTCCTTGGAAGCCCTCAGCGTCTGCCAGCGTCCAGGGTGCAGGTGGCGTTGTCTCCACCAAATTGGTGAAATCGGCGATATCATCACCACTGGTTTCAACCTTGGGGTTTGATGGATTCAGGCGACGCTGGGAGAACTTGAACAACTTCAAAGATGGGCTCAATTCTTTGGCTACATCCTGTATAGCTGGAATTAGGTATTGATATGGTGTTATAAATCTGTATATATAAAATATCTGGTCCATTTTCCATGTGAGCATCGAAGATCTAATAATCGACCGTGAAAGAATCATCAAACTAGATATTTACGTTAATATTTATGCAACAAAAAAAAAGTGTGCCAATACTAGGATAGCAACATTAGCATACAAATGTTACGTGATGGAATTACTATATTTTAACATTTTAAACTAATGTAGGTATACTTATTATTAATGAATATGTTAACGATACTATGTTGGACTTTAATACTTAGTATAGTACAGACGCCAGCACATCAAGCTACCCGAAACTGTCATATTTTCCCAATCAACTTTGAACCTTATGCTTTAGCAATAAAGTTGAAAATCTATTAAAGAAATCTGACAGATTGTAGTAACTTGATGTGCTGGCGTCTGTACTTTTTTTATCCGAAATGTATTTTTAATGATACCGGTAGCAATGAGGTCTGTCACCTACGTATTTAACATTAATACTTTCGCAGTAATAGTTACGGGTTCACGTCAAAATATTGAAAAGTATAAAGGATCAGAAATCACGATCAGCCGGTCGATTCTGCAAAAATCTCACCGTGAAATCATAAGTGAAGTGAGCTTGAAGTGAGCAGTGTCAATAGTGTTAATGCCTAGTGACAGTTCACTTCCCGCTCACTTCACCTAAGTTCTCACGGTGAGATTTTTACAGAATAGCACTGCTGTGCTCATCAGTTCAACTTAAGTTCAAAGTCCAAGGCTCAGGACTTGCTGCTTTAATGGATAACTAGGTTAACGATGATTCAGAATGTTCTGGTTATCAATCATACTTTGGTCTTGTTAAGGTAAACTGCTCTACAATGTCTACTTCCTACTTCCTAGTCGCAGTCATCTTTGCGATACTAACAATGTTCACAAACTAAACTAAATTTAAGTTCAGTAAATCTTTTTCTTTCTGTTTTATTAAGAACAGGACAGAAGATAAATATTAGTTTAGTCCTGTCAAATTAAGATACTCCATAGACAAGATTAGACGTGATTAAAAAAATGGCTACTAAAAATACGTCAATTTACGTCAGGCGCTGACTAATTTGACAGGACTACTAAACTAATATTTATCTTCTGTCCTGTTCTTAATGAAATAGAAAGAAAAAGATGCGCTGAACATAAATTTAGTTTGTGAACAAGATAATCGGCGCCAATATCGTGAGTTTACTAGCAGTGGGAATTAAGTACTCAGATGACGTCTGCTAGAGATGTATGGAATAAAAATACACACAGCATGGTAATTGCGTATAACACACTATTAGTAGCAATGGCGTTCATGTTGATAGTTCAACAACATTCATTGCGTTATTTAAGTTGCTGAACAAAGTTTTCGAGCATATGAAGCAATGGATTAGCAATATCCTTCAAAATTATTCAGATTGATGGTGTATTACGCAATTAGGGTGCTGCTGGGTAATTGTGTAACACACTATCATTAGCAATGGGTTTTATTTTGACAGTTCAACAATATTCATTCCGTTATTTACGTTGTTAAGCAGACAACGTTTTTAAACATATGAAGCAATGGATTAGCAATATCCTTCAAAATGATTCAGATTCAGAAGTGTTTTACGCAATTAGGGTGCCGGTCAGAGTTCCTGACCCAAATAAATTGGTATAAGGGCAGGAAGCGCACGAGTCATCAGATTTCTAAATTGTAGGTCTATTTTTGTGCTCAGTTCAACCGCTACATTCATTCAGAATCAGGTGACGTTAAACGGCTTCGTAATTTAGTTTCAATTTTGAATTTTACACTGTCAAAGCCAACAATGGCAGGTCAATAAATAACTAGGCATATGAGAAAAACGCGGTAATAATCATTGGACACTTTAAAGTTCTTTTGGAGAAATAAATTCTTTAAACCAAACTGTGATAACTGTGATAAGAAATAAAATAATAATGAATAGTTTTTTTTTTTTATTAGAGCATTGTTTTCTTGGTCAGCTCTTTAGCAAGAGTAAGGTTCATGGTTCAGATATGTTATTTTGTCAACAACTTGATAAAATATTTGATAGGAAATAATTATGAACCTCATTGCTCTGTTATACGAACGTATAACAATAATGCGTAGGTAGGTATTTCAGAAATTATGGCGGATGGTAGATTCGGTCCCAGGTACCATTTCATTTGAACGGTCATTTGAAAATGGTAGGCAGTAGGTATAACTAGGAAACCGAATCTTTTTTTGTTTGTAAGTATTGGTATTTTTATAGCACGTCCACACGATACAGACTTTCATACCAGACTTCTATAGAATTTTGTCTGTGCAACAAAGCAGTACAGACAAATGTCGGTGCGTTAGAAAAGTCGCACAGACATAATCCTGTAGAAGTCTGTATGAAAGTCTGTGTCGTGTGGACCCACCATTAGGCACCATCATGAACCTAAGATTTAGTGCCGAAACGTTTCTTTACGATGTTACAAGTCTTCAACTAATCGTGCAACGTGAGATCTTAGTAATGGTATCATTTGAGCCAGCCATTAATTTATATATTTACGGCAATATACAATGCAGTGAACAATGAACAAAGTCATTATCAATTGTAACAAAAAACATACTTCAACTTCGTGTTATCGAAACGAAACAGAGACATAGCGCGATTATGAGCCACCGAAAGGTGTTGGCGGTAGGTACATAGTACTAAAAACCTGTTTGTCTTACCGGCTTGGTACTCATCGAAGAATATCAACGCGTCACATTTGGCGACATTGATGGAATGCACGAGAGCGTTGCCTCGCTGGTTCGTGTTTATAAGCGGTGTGATTCCGCCAAGACGGGCTATGCCCATCCATAGAGCTGGTTGTTGGGGGCAGTTGTTCACCAACAACCCAACAATATTCCCCTTCTTTATACCCTGTGCCTTTAGCACAGCTGTGACCCGCAAGCTGTAATCTTCCACCTAAAATAAAAACTTTGTAATGTAATGTATTATTTAGAAGTTTACACTTTTGTCCTAATAATTATACAACGTGTAACGTTAAATGCGCAAAACCTCAGACACCCCAACTGATTTTTAAATCAATTGACCTATTTCACAGAGAAAATAAGTCATTAAAAAAATTGTAAAGGTTTTATGTGCTGTTTTAGTTGTACTGGCCATTCTGATCGTATCTTGCGTCTGCGACGACGCTTTATCGAGGGAGGAGTCGTCACCGGGCCGCTGCGCCGCGCTGACATTGGGTTGCTTGACCTATTAATAAATAGATAAGGCAACGTTTTTAATGAAGATTTTTTTTTAAATATGACCTATATTAAAAAGTGGTTCAATTAATTGTGCTCGTTATTCTGATCAAACTATTTTCAGGTTTTGCGCATTTAACGTTACACGTTGTACAAAGTATACAGGAGATTTTATGGTATATGTAATACCTATAGAATGGAGATAAATATTCGTGCTTCAAGGTAAAGACTAGTTTACTTCAAACTCAATATAAGAAAGGTACATAGTTTGTATGCAATGGTAGCATACAAACTTAATGAAAATAATAGCACTGTGCGGGTTTAAATTAAATATTTCCACACCATATGTAATGGTAGAATATAAAGGGCCCATTATAGTTTTAAGATCATACATAGTCGCCAATTTCCTTGTTCACAAACTAAACTAAATTTAAGTTCAGTGTATCTTTTTCTTTCTATTTCATTAAAAAAAGGACAGATGATGAATATTAGTTTAGTCTTATCAAATTAGTCAGCGCCTGACGTAAATTGACGTATTTTTAGTAGCCAATTTTTAGGGTTCCGTACCCAAAGGGTAAAACGGGACCTTATTACTAAGACTACGCTGTCCGTCCGTCCGTACGTCCGTCTCTCACCAGGCCGTATCTCATGAACCGTGACATTTAGACAGTTGAAATTTTCACAGATGATGTATTTCTGTTGCCGCTATACGAACACATACTAAAAAACAGAATAAAATAAACATTTAAGAGGGCTCCCATACAACAAACGTGATTTTTTTGCCGTTTTTATAGATACTGGTACGGAACCCTTCGCGCGAATCCGATTCGTACTTGGCCGGTTTTTTAATCACGTCTAAACTTCTCTATGGAGTATCTTAATTTGACAGGACTAAACTAATATTTATGTTCTGCCCTTTTCTTAGTGAAATAGAAAGAAAAAGATCTGAACTTTTTAGTTTAGTTTGTAAACAAGAGAATCGGCGCCATTATAAACTTACATTCTGGCAAATAAATGGAATGGATTTGATACGAAACTCAATCCTCTGTTAGACCTGCTCAGAAATATAGTTTCTAAAAACATTTCTTAGTGCATTTCTAAACTCTGTATAGAACATTTATCTTCCTTAAAACAACCTCTTACTTACTTTATGTTTAAAATTAAGAGAGAGAGAGTTTATTCATGAACATTGCTTAAAGGTAAGAGACATTTAAACATCAAAAATGTATGGTTAAGCAGTCGCTAATCATTACTTTAATTTAAGTAGCGTTTATAAATAAAGGGGTTTATGAACAAAGAGAAGTTAATCATTACTTAACTTAAAACAATTTTTACCCATGTATAATTAAAGGAATGTTTAAGGTTGACGTTTATCTATGACACAGTAAGGGCCCTTTCCCACGGCAAGATCCCGTTTTTTGCAGGATCCCGTTTAGTAGTGTACATGTTTAAATGTATATAGGGTGACTGGTAATTAGTGATCGATACTTAAACACATGATTCTACTCATCATTACAAACAACTTTTACTATCGGACCAAATCCGAAATCGCGAAAAAAAAATCAGCTGTTCCCTACATTTATGTTCGTACAAGTCGTCAAAATGCAAAAAACAGTTGATTTTTTTTTCGCGATTTCGTATTTGGTCCGATAGTAAAAGTTGTTTGTAATGATGAGTAGAATCATGTGTTTAAGTGTCGATCACTAATTACCAGTCACCCTATATATTCACACAAGCATCCTGTTTTCCGGATACTGCAAACGGGATTCTTTTGTGAATATGTATATTTAAACATGTAAGTACACCACTAAACGGGATCCTGCAAAAAACCGTGCCTGCAAAAAACGGGATCTTGCCATGGGAAAGGTGCCCTAAGTCAGGGAAATTATTCTTTCTTCCTAATAGGTACTTATAGACCTTATCTAAAAAATGAACTGTTGGTTGGAGTTGACTGTTAGTAAGTATCACAGTTTTGTAGCTGATAAATCAGTATGAGAAACAGTTTCCTTAGGTCCTTCATATTCTCAACTAACATTAGTGTTATCTAAGGCGCATCTTTGATAAGGTGATCTTAATCTGTAGACATCTCTACATCATAATATGAGATGCACTTCCTTATATTGTACTTAATGATAATAGGCTTGTAGAATAAAATATTCAAATTGGATCAAACTGCAATTTAATTAATTTGGTTTAATTTATGCTAAAAGGCTTTAACTTTCATTTGAAGATGGATCAATGACTTCAAGTTGAACATTTAAAATAAAGTCAAAGGGCTAAGTGACACAGGTGACTAGAATGTCCCCTTAAGGGGACAGAATTATTTCCAAAACTTTAAAATTAACATGAATTTAAACAATGGTTAATTACTGCTCCTATCAAATTCAACAGAATGAATTACAGTTTCCTGAAGGGCAAACTGTCACCTGAATGTAACAAAGTTTATTTATTTTACCATTTATGTACAGACGCCAGCACATCAAGCTACCCGAAACTGTCAGATTTTCCCAACCAACTTTGAACCTAATGCTTTAGCAATAAAGTTGAAAATCTATTAAAGAAATCTGACAGATTGTAGTAGCTTGATGTGCTGGCGTCTGTACATAATTTTTAATCATTTTGCAAATCACGTAAACTGTATTTTTTTGTAACTGCAGTCCGGTTGGCCATAAAAAGGTTAAAATAAATATCATTTGCAATTATAATGCAGTTTACTGTGAGAACTGATTCAGAAACAGATTCTGCATCAAGATTAAATTAATTATGTACACAACAAAAGTTACTTTTTTTTTCTTTTAATTACTTGCAACAAAACAACAATATATTATTGTTGAATATACTTACTAATCATTTTATATATTATTAAAACAGATTTTTTTTTTGTTTAATAATATTCATGAATATTAAATACAATGACCCCATGCTTGTTCAAGTAGATGGATAGAAATATAAAAGCTATTACAATAAGACCGAGAAAGGCTAGGCAGATGATGAATAAGACCGAGAAAGATGACTTTCTCTTTTATAATGCATCAGCAATTTCAAATGACTCCACTTTCTTCTCAATTTAAACTAAATTTTCTATGTTTTACAGGTACAAACTAGGCATATATAATATAACACTGATGATAGATTACCTAAGCTTGATTTCTAATGTGTTGAAATATGTCCTGTGTGTGTACAGCTTGTGAATTTGTAATGATGAACAAGTAAAATACTTAGACCTGTTGATTTGTAGAGTAATCAATGTTTGTTACACTTTAATTTTGTTCCTAGGTGATTGTTTTACTGAAAATTATATTCAAAAGTGTTACAAACCTCCTTGAAGGACCAGACTTCATCTTGGAATAAGAAACAAGGCTTATCAGGATGCCTCTCCACAACATCGTGGAACACATCTGGTAAAGTCAAGTTTTTGCTGCTGAACTTCCTTGTTATCCATAGGATCTTTACATATGATAATAAGGCTCTAGAATGGTAAAATAAATTATTGTTAAAACTCAAATAAACAATGAAAATGTTGACACAAAAACTTTTTGTTCAAGTTGTTTCTTGAAGAATTTTCACAAACTACTGTGTAATTGTATGGAATTTGAACTTGGTCATTAATTTCGTATTATTTATTTATTGACTAACGTAATCGAATAACAAATACGATACGATGACGTGCCACTTTAGAACCCTTACCTGAGATCTCTTGGAGCAGTTCTAAGTGCGATGTAACACCAGTGTGTATGGAACGCAGCGAGGTAAACACCACAAAGAAATATAATAGCCGAAAGCATACAAATGAATCCTTGGGAGACCCAAACGGCGGCACAGGCAGCCGCAACAGCGGCAAACACGATCACCATCACGACCGCTTTGCGCAACGAAACGCGTCTAACTGCTGAACAACGACGACCCACTGTGACTGTGGCGCGCTGTGCGCCTGTTGATTAGCTTTAATTCATTCACTCACACTATTTATTTACGAGAACCTTTCAAAGGGCACGCAAGTAACAGGAGCGCTTTATTGATAACTAAACTGTTTATAGTCGCTTAACAATAACTGTAATCGTGCGAATAATCGTGTAACTTAGCGCACTTCACTGTTGTAAACGAGTTTATTAGACTCTGACTGCTGTTCATTATTCTTACAGAAATGCATTTAGAATTTACAAAAACCTGATTTTCATCGTCGGTCAAATTATATTAATGAGGACACACTATCATAACTCGAACAACATTCAATAAATTAGGATAACACGCAATGTACAGTGAACCAGGCCTATTGTCGTTATTTGACGTCTGTCAATTTATAATGTCAATGTCACCTTCGAATCAATAAAGAATATTGACAGTTGCGTTTTGTTACAGTTATAGCATTATGTGAAAATTGTTTGTGAATGCTATAAAATCATCAAAAATATTGAAGTCATATATTACTCAAAGTTGTTTATCCATATTGTATTAAAAATAATAATAATATATTGTACCTTTTATTAAAGCCATTGAGGAAAAGCATTGCGTTTCAAACGCTTAGTTAACGTACGCAAAACACACACAACATACTTATTCTGAAAACTGCATAAGCGGAATTATTAGCAGTGTTCACGATTAGCCACCCTGGCACACATACACATTTAGCTTTCGGAATATGGGTATTCGCGAACTATTTCTAACATGGTTTTAGAACGTTTTCATTCACCCCTATTATTGGACACGTATATTAAAGCACTGGCGGAGCTAGCATGGGTGTCACCCGCTGCGGTTGTCATGGTATCACCCCATATAGTGGTGGAGTGAACGAAAGACGCGTTGAAGAAGTGACGGTGGCCGAGTGGTAAGAACCTCCGACTTCCGAGCTGGATGATTGGGTCAGACGTGGTCCGAAGTTGGAGGGGGGCGGGACAGGGGGTTGCGACCCCCCCCCTCTCCCCCAAATCATTCAAGCTAATATTAAAATTTAATAATTTGTAAATTAAAATTATTAACTTTTTCTGGTTTTTACATCTATCGGCACTCGGAGCAACAACACGCGCAACGCGTCATACTCTGGTAGCTGGTATACTGTTAATATTAGGTCTTTACCTATGAAATTGCCGTTCTGCAGTACTGGCCATTTCAAGTCAAAACAATTTTTGTTTGGCTAAGAATTCTAATTTCAAATTAATTTTATTTTAAAAACATGGAATTTTGTTTCCAAAAGTAGTCATTTGTTTATTAATTAGTGTTACATTTTCATCGCATTTCAATCTTTTTCGTCATCATGGATACGTTAAAAATTCGAGTAATTATGGAATATGAGTACCGTCGTGGCAGCAACGCGGCACAAGCGTCACGCAACATTAACGACATATACGGAGCTAACACTACAAACCAACGCACCACCTGTTATTGTTTTGCTCGCTTCCGTTCTGGAAATTTCGACCTGAAAAATGAACCTCGCGGTCGTCCGAAGACTTTGGTCGACAGTGACGAATTAAAGGCGATTGTGGAAGCTGATGATACACAATCTACGGCTGAATTAGCAGCAGCTTTCGACGTTAGCGTCAAAACAATATTGGTCCATTTGCGTCAAATTGGCAAGGTAAAAAAGCTTGACAAATGGGTGCCCCACGAACTCAATGATCGCTAGCGCGAAGTACGCGTCGAGACGTGCCTTGCACTGCTCAACAGACACACAAATGAAGGAATTTTGAACCGCATTGTTACCTGCGACGAAAAATGGATTCTTGTTGATAACCGCAAGCGCTCAGCAAGTTGGTTGGATCCTGGTTCAGCACCTAAACAATGCCCTAAACGAAAACTTACTCCTAGAAAAGTGATGGTCACTGTTTGGTGGTCTAGCGCCGGTGTGATTCATCACAGCTTCTTACCAAACGGGGTGAGCATTACTGCAGATGTGTACTGTGAAGAACTGAACACAGTGATGGAGAAGCTGGCACATCTCCAACCAGCATTGGTCAATCGCTCGTCTCCGCTGCTCCTGTACGACAACGCGCGACCTCATACTGCACAGCAGACGGTCTCCAAGTTGCAAGAACTGGGGTTGGAAGCTCTCCGTCATCCGCCCTACTCACCAGACCTTGCGCCTACAGACTACTACTTTTTCCAGAATTTGGATAACTTCTTGGCGGGAAAAAAATTCAATACCCGAGAGGCAGTACAAAATGCCTTTGAAGAATTTGTTGCCTCCCGTCCAGCTGATTTCTTTAAGAAGGGCATCAATAAACTGCCACTGCGTTGGCAAAGATGCATTGATTGCATGGGTGATTACTTCAATTAATTCAAATAAAAAATACATGAAAAAAATTCGTTTTAATTTTTTCATACAAAACGGCAATTTCATAGGTAAAGACCTATTATTAGCATTTCGGTGACGCGAACCCCTAAGATTTTACCCTACCCTGAATCGCTCAACGCGCCTAAAGAAATTTTATATTAAGAAATAGTTGCAAGAGCCAGCGAAGTATCCGGGAATTTGGGCACTCCGCTCGTACGTAAGGTTCGAAAGGTAGGAAGGCCAGATTACAAAACTTTTACTGCTGTAAAACGAGTGTAAGCTTTTCGTCATAGCTCGACAAAGTAAGTTCTCTTTCTGTAGAATGATCAAAAGAAAATAGAACCTAGTCAAGGTAGGGTGCTAAATTTTTTAGGCTCACTTCTTTCGCTCTTGCATTCTACATTCTCTTGTTTATTGAGCTATTCTTCATAAGCCGACAAAGTAGGTAAGTAATTCCCAGTTCTTATGAAATTATCAAAAGAAAATCCAACCTGTCCGAGATTGTGCAAAATTTTCGAGATCGCTCTTGCTTTCTAAATTTATATCTACAGCGTGTAACGGAAGGGGGGTATCAACCCTAAAGGAGGTGAATGTGCTCATGAAACTCAACAACTTTCCCCAAAGAACATAGGTCGAAATATGAAAAAAAATTGGCCCTCCCTTACAAAACTGACTACCAGCTGATTGATTTACTATGAGGAGGGCCAAATTTTTTTTTCATATTTCGACCTATCTTCTTTGGGGAAAGTTGTTGAGTTTCATGAGCACATTCACCTCCTGCAGGGTTGATACCCCCTTTCCGTTACACGCTGTATAGTTGTTTGAGCTTTCGTGAGATTCATATTTTGTCATGTGCTGATTAATGTAATTAATCACCGTTCGCCGTCCGTGCTTCGGAAAACACAAAGCCGTTGGTCCTGGGTACTATCCTAACTATCCTAGGTTTGTCAGAGATGCAAAACTGTAACGCCTAACCAGGAATGGATTATTATGATTTTCTCTTCTATGTTGCAGAGGTCTGATTGCAGTCGCACAGTGCAAAAGACTGGACCCTCGTCAAAATCGCCTGGTTTAGGTAGCCGACCCCGAGAGATACGAGAAAAGACTAGGAAGACTATCATAGACTATAATATTACTATTTTTATCACTTCACTTACCTAGTGAATTCAATTAGGCAAACTATGTAGGCTGTTAAGCAAAGAGATTTGATACAAGTAAATAATCGAACCTGTGTGTGTGTGAATGTCTTTGCCTTTAAGTGAAGTTCACTGTAGTACTTTATATAGTAAGACTAAGCTCTCTGTTAATGTTTATGTGAATTAATCGTTGGAGTGCCATAATAAAGAAATTAATTTGATTTTTATTTATTTACAGATTTGTAGGTATTATATATATTTTATTTTAATATTTTGTGTACTTTTCTATTGATAGATTTATCGGTCCATCGATAGATTTATTGATCACTTACTCCTTTTTTTTGTATAATGAGGTTTTTAAAAAGGGAAAGGGTGTCACCCGGGGCGAGCTGCCCCCGCCACCCCTCCCTAGCTACGCCACTGGTATGGTACAAACAAAAAAGAAGCTTGATTTGAAAACATTTTATTACTTACACCGTTTGTCCATAAATATAAACATTGATACTTAGACTAAGTACAAAAACATATGTACAGACGCCAGCACATCAAGCTACTACAATCTGTCAAATTTCTTTAATAGATTCTCAACTTTATCGCTAAAGCATAAGGTTCAAAGTTGATTGGGAAAATCTGACAGTTTCGGGTAGCTTGATGTGCTGGCGTCTGTACATAATGGTGCCGATTCCCTTGTTCACAAACTAAACAAAAATTTAAGTTCAATGCATCTTTTTCTTTCTATTTCAATAAGAAAAGGACAGAAGTTAGTTTAGTCCTGTCAAATTAATCAGCGCCTGGCGTAAATTGACGTATTTTAATAGCCAAATTTTTAATCACGTCTAAACTTGTCTATGGAGTATTTTAATTTGACAGGACTAAACTAATATTTATCTTCTGTCCTTTTCTTAATAAAATAGAAAGAAAAAGATGCGCTGAACTTAAATTTAGTTTAGTTTGTGAACAAGGGAATCGGCGCCAATATATGTATAATTAAAAAAAAAACACATTTCTTAGATCTACTAGTTTCGCGGGAAATATAAAAGTAGCTTATAATACATTAACTTAATAAATTAACTTATAATTCAATAATTTACTACATTGAAACACTTTGTTGTCATTTATAATAATTGAGCTGATTTAAGGACTCATTTTTCGCATGATTGGCGTTGTGATTATAAACATTACAATGATCTCCTTTTTCTTAGTACCTACTTAGGTAGGTATAAAAAAACTGTTAGTAGACTAAACACATACCTACTATTTAAATATAGGTACTAACCTGCGGGATAATTGCGTAACACACTATCAGTAACAACGGGTTTCATTTTGACAGTTGAACAACATTCATTGCGTTATTTACGTTGCTGAACCATTTCCTTCGAAAAAATTCAAATTGAGGTTGATATTGTGTTACGCTATTAGGATGCAGCTTATTAAAGTAATGATATGAACTGGATGCCTACTAGATAGACATAGCAACAACTGTAGGTAGGTATATAATTACTCATGCTAAAGTAGCATTTAACAATACCATCTTCCCATCTATCCTTATGATATTGATACTAAAAAATAGGTAAAAAAATACAAGAACCATCATCATCTGCCTAGCCTTTCCCCAACTATGTTGGGGTCGGCTTCCAGTCTAACCGGATGCAGCTGAGTACCGGTATTTTACATGGAGCGACTGCCTATCTGACCTCCACAACCCAGTTACTGGGTAATACGAAACGCCATGGTAAGACTGGTTGTCAGACTTCTTTTGTAAAACATACAAGTAAGTATAACCACTTTTAAAGTAATCATCAACGCAAAAAAAATGAAGAAAACAAAATTAAAATTGATCTAATTATACCTACGTACTAATTACTTGTCACAAGTACTTGCACTAAACAGTATCACAAAATATTTGTTACACAATAAAGACACAATAATAATATCTTCATGTAAAAGTTTATAAAATTATAATCACAGTCTAATTTGTCCTGATGTAATTTTCTCGTACTCTTCATTACCTAAAGGCATATAAGTGCCTGTTTTCGGGTCTGAGTAAAATAGCTTATCTTTCACTAACGATGGGTTATAGCCTTCCTTCTGCAAATCCACTTTCCTCATTTTGAATGTTCCTGTAAACAAAATAGAAATATTAAGTAATTACTTTAATTGTCTTTAAAAGCTACATGGCGATGAAGAAGAACAGTCAGGGTTATTTTATTAAAGCCAACAGCCATATGGTACAGTCTATTGCTGACAAGAATGACGAGGAATCAAATGGTCTTGAGCTGAGCGAGGGATCGATGTGGCATTGCTTAGAGCCTACGTCCAGCATCGGACGATGATGAGAATGCCGGGAGAGTGCAATAGTCTTGACATTATTCATACCATTTAACATCATACGATTAACACTAAGAACAATAGGTCCCAAAATTTATAAGCTCACGTTTTTCCATTAAATACAAGACGCAAAATTTACCAGTCATATCGACGCTAGTCATGATCCTGATGAACACAGGCCTGGCATACTTGGGCAGGTCTTTGGCAATGTCTTTTGCCAGTTTTTCTAAGTCCAGTGTCCCTTGTGGGTCTACGATGCCACACATGCCCGCACGACCATCAGTATTGGGTATCTGTAGGAGAGAAAAATGAAGTCAGATTATGGAATGAAGTCCTGATGTAGATCCTGATTATACGGAAAGTAAGTCATTTTTATATTTATTATTTGACTTCGACTGAACGGGTGACATCTCAAATACGCTAAAGACAGTGAATTACTGCTGCTGTATGAAGTCTGACCTTAAAAAATCGTGAAGCTAGGAAGTATGCCACTTCCTTTAAAACAGAGCCAGCAAGACTCGATAAAGAATGCCTAAGCACCAATTAATTCGGTGCCGGACACTAAACTTGCTGTCAAATAAGGTTGTTACTAATTGTCCAAGCTGGACGGTAAAGCCCATAAATATAAGAATTTATATTTCTATGGTAAAGTCTTATCTCATAGAGCGATGAAAGGTTCGATGGTGTTGAGTTTAGCTTAGCATGGATATTAAGCATTTCTTCCCAGTTCCACAAAACAAATTTGTAGAAAAAATCCTGTCCACTATCAATTTTGAGGGCTGGAAAAGCGAGAACAGAGTTCTGATAATCTTTTCTCGCTTCTCAAGCCGGGAGGGCTTGAGGACGCCTTTTCTAAGCACCGGGATAATAATGTCCTGTGAATTAATAATGAACTCACCTCAACACCATAAACGACGGCATCCCTCTGGTCAGCTACCCTGGAGATAGCAGACTCCACCTCAGTGGTGGATACGTTCTCTCCGCGCCATCTGAATGTATCACCTGTCCGGTCCATGAAGTATAGGTAGCCAAACTCGTCTGCTGTCAGGATGTCACCTGCAAAAAGATTGACTTCGTCATTGAGATGTTCTGAATCCGAATCGACTTTAACCAGTTAACAAGTCACTACACACATGCTTCAAATATGTATAAAACTAAAGACTAGTCAATTGAGCCAACGTAACACCTGTACGAAATTTACATTATGGATCCACTTAGTAAAATGGATTAGCTCTATCTTGTCTCCAAAAAGGTTTCTGGGTGATCATAAATCACTCGAAGGATTTTTTGGAAAGTGGTATTGTAACCGTGGTTTAACAACCATAACTATTGAGCTTGGTGATCATGATAAAGTAAACTGTTGCTACTTATACTGTCCACAGTCCACCCAACGAATAGTTTAAAGGCGAATACTGACCTGAAATAAACGCCGAGTCTCCGAAAGTGAACACATCTCTAACAATCTTTTTGTCAGATGCAGCCTTGTCCACATAACCCAGGAACGCTCTTGATGGGTTGTCCGCTTGAATTTTGCCTATGAACACCCCCGGCTCGTTGGGTTGTGCCAACTGCAAGAGGGGAAACAATCGTTAAACTATTCTCTCAACAATAGAAAAATATACAGATTTTTTTTATTTATGCTGTAAGATATCAATGGGAAGTTTCGTCAATTAATTAGAATGCCCCCATTTCATCTCGGTAGTAATGTTCAGAATAGCAGCTATGTTCAAAATTGCACTTACTGTATTTTTTATTATTAAACACTGCTTTGGCAGTTTGGATGGTAATTTTCACTCGGCTTACCTGACATAATCCTTTACTATTTCTGATAGGGTCTCCAGTTTCGGGGTCAACTTTGAGGATGGCGATAGGATACACTGCTGGGATTATTCTGGACACAAAACCAATAGCTCCCTGTTTGTTGTTGATATTGACTGAAAGAAGACAAAACATTAATGAGATACATTTAACAAGGAGAATATTGCAGAAATGATTGCTCCAAGTGTCTTTCATGTTACCTATATTTGCATTTCCTTCTGTAGCACCGTAGAATTCGACCACCTTCTTTATGTTGAAACGTTTCACGAAATCAGGCCAAATCTAAAACCAAACACACATTATGAGAACTGAAAACAATGTCATCGTTAAGAAACCTGCCGTGCGATTCTGTAACCATCTCACCGTGAAAGCTTGGGTGAAGTGAGCGTGGAGTGAGCTGTCATTCGCTAGAGATTAACACTATTAAGTGCTCACTGCAATTATGATTTCACGATGAGATTTTTACAGAATTGACCGGCAGGAATTATGGTCCGAAATTGACGACCCGCACTGAAAAAGTATTTCCTTCTATTATCTTTGATGGGAGATCTTTGCCCAGCAGTGACATAGTTACTGTTCGGTTTCATCACGTCAGATACTTATTTCACCAAAAAAAAAATCTTACCGCTGGCCTCATTCCGTTGCCGTAGACTGTTCTCACTTTGTGTTGCGTATCGGCTGCAGACGGTGGTGTCGTCAGCACATAGCGACACATTTCACCGATGTAGTGTGCGGCCTGGAGAATTAAATAAATTAGTTTGAAAAAAATGAGAACTTATCAACTCACTTAATCACCTTTTGCCTGTGTGTTATCTTGACAGGGGTCGGAAACAGCAAAGCTTACCTACATAATGGGTGATTGTTAATGCGTGTTCATGCTAAAAATTTTGAACGACCAAGATAATCTTGATCGGCTGTTTCGAGTTGCTACATTAGGGGACGATAGTCCATTTCAACATCCCACAGCAGCAAATAGGTACACCTAAATTATCAAAATAGCTTTTGTGTTCGCGATTGACCAATTCTTTCGCAGAGTTAGAAGAAACCTGTCGGGGATTTTTCGGAAGTTGCGTTGATATTACGAATACGAATGTAGAGACAAGCAAACGTAAGTGAGGCAATATTTCTTATAGTCGTTCGAAATACCGGTGAGCCAAGGCTGTTGATAACATATAATACATTTACCTCGTAAAGCTTAAGCTAAAATCAAACATCATCGCATTACACACTTTCACATCAACTAGAAAGCAATTCACGTTTAACGATCAGGCAGCGCAAGCGCATAAAGTTTTGATTTCTCTGCTTCTCAGCCTGCGCTTACAATGTGGCACATTAGTGCAGTGTAATACATACTTTCTCCGAGCTTTCACTTACCGTTGCATTGTACTTGATGCAGTCTGGGAAGTATTTGGACGCTGAGAACTTGGTCCTTAGAGCTACTGTGCAGCCAAAGATGAAGGACTGGCCCATCGTGATGCAGCCGCCAGCGGAGTGGTACAGAGGCATGGGACAGTAGATGATGTCATCCGTTCTTAAACTGCCGAGGTAGTGCACGCCTGATGCCATGAACACCATTCTGGAAAAAATAAAAATATATAAAATTATAATTTATAGGTATTTCTAAACTATAATCTAAACTAACAATATTATAATTTACATTATAAAGAGCAAAGATTTGATTTTTTGTATATTTGTTTGTTATGTTTTAACGCTAAAACGACCAAACGGATTGGATGAAATTTGGCACACGGGCAGACCATGAGCTGGATTAGGACATAGACACACTTTTTATCACGATATTCCTACGGGATCGCGACTTATGCGGGTAAACCCGCGGCGCAGCTAGTGTATTATAAATTGCAATTACTCAAAAAGTTAAGTACAGTTTCTTAAGAATGTTGTCCTGTGGTTCATATGGCTAAGGTACCTGGCGTACCTGCCCTGACTGACCCGCCAAAAATTCGCCCTGTATGAGGATAGATCTTGATATAGATATGGATATTTATTGATTTGAGGGTCGATCTTAAGTGCGTGTAGTATTTAATTTTAATATTCATGGGTCAATTGACTTCGACGTCAGGTACTAAATATAGATACCGCTACATGTTGCCGTTGGTCCCGGCTGTTATTCGTGGATCTTTGACAGTCGTTACGGGTTGCCAGTAGCCCGAAAGTCTGACAACCAGTCTTACCAAGGGGTATCGTATTACCCAGTAACTGGGTTCTGGAGGTCAGATAGGCAGTCGCTCCATGTAAAATACTGGTATTCAGCTGCATCCGGTTAGACTGGAAGCCGACCCCAAATAATTGGGAAAAGTCATGATGCTACATGTTGTAAAACAAATTTGACCTCGTCAGTGTCTACTTATTTGGTTGGTAATGTTAATAAATGTTTCGCACGATTTATTATAAGCAATTAACGGTTTTCATAAAACCTAAGGATACAAAGGTAGGAATCACAAGCCTTACCTTGAAGACGAAATAACAGCGGCTTTCGGCAATCCAGTAGTTCCAGAGGTGTAGATGTACAGTAGCTTTCCATTAAAACCTTCACCATCGGACTGTGACCAGGGAGCTGGGTTGGTGCTCTCCAACATTGAAGAGAAGTCATCTTCGGATGTTACAGGCTTCACGGCATTGGGAGCAGTGTTGAGGGGACGACGGACAAACTTGAATAGTTTGATGGACGGATTTAGTTCTTTTGAAATGTCCTGGAATGCTGAAATTGAGAAAGAATTTATTTAGGATGCTTGGAGAAACTTATTAATTTATTTGAGGTGGATTTAACAATAATATTGAATGACTTTTCTACAAGTCCTAAGAGAAGACAGCTTTTTATGTCCATTCACTGTATAATTTACTATTAAACAATAGTGGTATTTTATGACTTGTGTAAGTAACCCTAACCAGTGACGACGTTAATATAGAATTATAGATGTTGAGGCAAACGTGTTTTAGGATGGAGACCGCAAAAAAGCGATGTAGAAAGCATTATGCGAGCGTCGTTTCTGCGCCTAGTCCGAGGTCGTTCTACAGAAGAACGCCCTCGGACAGGAACGAAGTTCGCGTAATGTCTGATCTGAATGGATGAAGAAGGCTGAGGATCGAGCTCAGCGCCAACGGCATCCAATTGGTGAGAATCTGCAGAATCTGCATGCTCCTCTTATCAATGGACTTTAAAAGAGACATGTTGCCTCTGAGTTAAAAAAAAAAAAAAAATCATTTGTCATACTCGGAAAGTAGTGTTTGTTTGATCCGAATAGCGGGTGGAAAACGCTGCTTCCCACCTTTGGGCGGGAAAGACACATAGTAATTGCTTCCCTCTCTAGGGCGGGAACGAATTTTAAAATAGATCTAAATTTGGTTAGGTAGTCATTAGCTACGATTTTTTTTATATCATTCTGCGGTCTTGTGAGTGTATAAACAGCCAGTGTGAATTAAAAAAAAATACCGATAAAGCGGGCCGACCCGCGGTGGTGTCGCGGTGTGTTCCATATTTAAAATTAAAAAAAAAAAAAAAACTATTAAATAGGTACTATTCATACACATACGGTTTTATACTCATTCATATTATTATTATCAATAAATATTTTCGAAAACTACTATATTTTTACTTTCCTTATATTCGAAATGAAAATTTCCCTTCGACCCTTGTATAACAATTTACTATTCTTCTCTAGGCATTTATACTTTTAATTTACTTAGGTATCTATTACTGGACTGTAGGGTAATAAATGATAATGAAGATAGACTAACCAGTTTGGAACTCGTCACTGTAAATTACAACATCACACTTGGCGATGTTGATAGAATGGAGCAAGGTGTGGCCAGTTTGGTTGGTGTTGATAAGCGGACACACGGCGCCAATCCTCGTCGCACCCAGCCAGATGGAAGGCATCTCAGGACAGTTGCCGATCATCACTGCCACCGTATCTCCACGTTTGACGCCTTTTGCTTTTAGGACAGCTGACGTTCGTAAGCTGTATTCTTCCACCTGAAATTGATAGGTAATGGAATTGTTGTTTTTGTGACTGTAGATGAAACAAGGATTATTCAGAAGTCATCGAGCTGCAGATGAAATGGCAGTTTTTAGACAGTAATTTGGTTCAATTATGAGACCACGGAACAGTGGCGGACTAAGCCCGTCAGAGGCCTGGGGCGGCAAAGCTGAATGAGGCCCCCCCCCCAGATTAAAAAAAAATCTTTTTATTCAGTTTACATTTGTATGTATAAATAAGTGTTTATGTTTATTTCGTTAAAATCTGGCAAGTGAAATTTAAATGCGAATTAAATTATTTAGGCTAAATAAACATACATACCTACAATATGGAATGGACATGGGTGAGGAAAATAAAATACGATTCGATCGACAAAAAAAATTTAGATAAAATCAATCAAAGAAAACACATATAACACGCCACAAAAAAAAAACTATTTTTATTTTTTGTGGCGTGTTATATGTGTTTTCGTGCCTTCAATTTACTGAACTCCTCAATAACTTCTGTGAAATCGATTTCTTTGGAAATTGTTCTTTTTATTGGGTCGCTCTTGACCCACTTTACATCGAAGATATTTTTAATTAGTTTAAGTTTCGAAAAACTCCTCTCGCATGATGCAACCGAGATGCAAATGGTCAAGAAGTATATCTTGATGAAATTATGCAGGTACTAAGCACATTTTTAAAGTCTTGTTTAGGATTTGTTCAGGGGAACGCGGAGGCATTTGGGGGCCCCCAAGACCGGAGGCCTGGGGCGGGCCGCCCCTTCCACCCCCCGGTAAGTCCGCCACTGCCACGGAACAGATAAATAAGGTACGAGATCATGAAAGTTTGCTGTTAGGTATATGGTTGCTATGGTACAAAAAAATGAAAGGAGACGACTCCTTTTCGCTGGAAACTAAAAAGAAATGGCGTGTGAAACTTCAGGTAAGTAATCTGATTGCTCCCATTCTGATCGAGATCAAATGAAAGTGATAATTTTGCGTATTTTTCAAAGGCACCAGTTATTGCTTTCCAGTGGAAGTTATTAAAATGTCAAATGACGGAAATTGATGTAAAAATAAATATAGCTGTGTGTTCTCAATCACGCCACGCAAGCAGCAGAGTTTTTACATCACATTAACATAATTAATATTCGTTTTAGGATTCCGTAACCAAAGGGTGCCAACGGGAACTTATTACTACTACGGGTCGCCATACAAGAAACGTTTTACTTTCAGCGTTTTTTACCTCGTGGTAGGGAACCCTTTATTTTGCGTGGTCCGACACGCACTTGACTGGTTTTTTTTTTTAATTTATATCTTATTTGATCCAATGTTGCTGCCTAGGTACATAAAATTCTTCATAAATTTCGTTATATCTAGGTGTTGAAACAAAAAAAGTTAATTTCTGATTTTGAATCTTTCTACTCATTATATTAGCATAACAAGAAGATAATATCCACTTTGCAAAATAAATAATTAAGGTCTGCTACTAAAAATAACCTAATAAACACCTAAAAATAACCTGTACGCATTTTTAGGGTTTCGCAGTCAATAAGGAACCCTTATAGTGTCGCCATGTCCGTCTGTCCGTCCGCAGCTTGGCTCAGAGACTCTTAGTACTAGAAAGCTAAAATTTATTAATCAAATATCTTACATAAATCGTAATCTTCCTTAATCATATATATTAATAACGCCAACAAAGTGGTAATCATGAAAAATATTTTTTTAAGGTACCTCCTCTACACGTAAATGTTACGTTTGTCCTTAGGGTAAATTAATCCCAACTACGGAACCCTTCTTCGTGCGTGGTCCAACACGCACTGGGCCGGTTTTTTGAATAATAAAATTCCAATACACTCGTCAAGCGTCTTTTTAAGATTTAAAGATAGGTAGATATAATTAAACTGTGAGGTATTAAAAAGTGACTAAACGTATATTTATCTTCTGTCCTTTTCTTAATGAAATAGAAAGACAAAGATGCACTGAACTTAAATTTAGTTTAGTTTGTGGACAAGGGAATCGGCGCCATTAACTTACATACTTTACCATGAAGACTATAGATAAGGAGTCCAAACTCTGTACATTAGAGTTGTGCCAGAAATTTGAAAAAATAACGTTGGCGGGCAGAGTGCGCTGAGGTCGCTAAGTTACCAAGGTAGAGAATTCACTCGATACCAGGGGCGTAGCTACCGCTGTATCAGCCGTATCAATGATACGGGGCCCCCGAGCTACAGGGCCCCCGAGCTACAGGGCCCCCAACGCGACGTGTGTAACCAATTTGTTTTTAACCTTCAAGCGGGCGCGCGGCGTCGAATCGACCGCGATGCGATCGATTCTCGATACATTTATGATGCCAAATTGCTTACAAATCCAAAGAAAATTAGAATATTATTTTGATTTTATAATTTTGTTTATGTCCTAACATAATGATAATGTGATAAATACAAAAAATATTAAATAATTAGTGTTTTAAATCCCTGAAATATCCTATAGGTCTTTTAGGTTACGCGCGACCGCTGGCGTTACAAATGTCCGCGCGCCCGCTTGAAGGTTAAATAATATACAGAACCTGAAATTCTTGTTGACCAATAAGAGGCCTGTAATTAATGAATACCCAATGAAAATATTAACATTATCGTTTTATTAGCTTATGGCTTGGAACAGTGGTGGCACAGTGGTAACGCCCCCGACTTACGAATTGTAGGTTGTGGGTTCGAACCCAGACAGGCGCTTTACTTTTGAAACAATACCCTCCTTTCAGTGGCGGACTAAGCTTGTCCGGGGCCCGGGGCGGTAATACAAAAAATGGCCGCTTGAATTTCTAGTAACATTTTGCAAAAAATGAATAACGCCTAAAAAAATGAAAGTATATCGTGCGTAATAATTATACTCTACCTATATCATGGGCCTCGCAAGCAGCAGGGTACTTCAGGGAGGTACATATTCATCTCCTCATTATGCTGTTCATGAAAAGCAAGCAAGGATGTGAGAGCGAGCGACAAGAGCTCGTAAATCGAAATGTTTCACATATATATTTTTACCTTGTTTGGGATTGATTAAAAAGTACTTCTTAAGATTTGGGCCCCCCCTGGACCAGGGGCCCGGGGCGGGCCGCCCCTGCCGCCCCCCTCTTAGTCCGCCAGTGCCTCCTTTAGAGTTTCACCACACTCGGGTAAGAAGAGCCCCCTACAAATTTTGATACAGGGCCCCTTTAGGACAAGCTACGCCACTGCTCGGTACACTACGTAATGCAGCGCGGCTGGTGGCTGGTTTTAGAACGATTGCTCTAAGAATTTTTCGGGACAAATTTTCCGATGCCCTAGAGTTTGGACTCCTTTTCTCTAGTCTTCATGTACTTTACATCGGTTTTCACGTAACCGTTTGTCACAGCAGCACACTAATGACTGTTACAACACACTAATGGGTAAACTTCCTGCAGAATGTTATGTTGTATGTAGTTTCATAATCGTTGACATATTTACGAATCACCAACAAAAGCCGACTATAACAATTTAGTTTTTAACCCTTAAATGCATCGTGATTTTGCATAAACCAATTCAATGCCATATTTTCGTTTCCACAGAGCACGGGGATTCCCCAATTGTTAGAGATATTCAACTCATTTTGTTCCCAGTAGATTCGTTCTGATTACATATCTAGATGTAAATTGCCACCAGGCCATTAAGAGGGTTCATGCGTTAGAGCCATGCTGGAGTCAAAATTGATGATTTCCGACGGACAATAAAACCATAATGTGTTTAATTTATAGATGAGATATTGACGTCATATTATTGGGAATTTTATAATCTAGTGCATGGCTGAAAAACATTTTCAATTTTTTCTTTAGTTTTCTCATCAGAACCGTTTTTATGCAAGCCTTTTTTAAAACTAGCGATCGACGGTCTAAGCAGATGCTAGATATTAGTAAAACCATATATGACAAACTTATTACAACATTACTTTATAAAAAATAAGAACATTTTTTAGTGCATGGCTGAAAAAAAAACACGATTACTGTAAGTTTTCATTCAAGAAAAGTATATTCAAAAGTGTCAATTGTAGCCACTTTTCGAGATATTAAACGTGTTAGTTTAGGATGAAATCTGAAATATTTATATTTTCTTTGAGACGTAGTAAATTAAGACATTTATGTTCTAAAACATGGTTCAAATATTTTTTTAATAACTTATATGTTTATTTTACTATGATTTATTTAGTATTGCTATATAATCGGCGCGGATTCACGCAGTCTTGCCAGAAGGTTACTTTTGTAACCTTTTAGGTGATTTTTGAACTGCATTGGTTACTTTTAGGTTACACTAATGAAAAGGTTACTTTAGGTGATTTTTCGGAATTTGTAGAATATTTTTTTAATTTTTTACAAAAAAGCAACTTGAAACGGATCCCTCATTTTAGAATTTTTCATGTTGGTAAGCTTCGTTAGCAGTAGTAGAACTAAAACTACAGACCTTTATGAACAATCATATTCTTAGGGGTATGAGCACCTTGCCAATAACTAGGGCACTTATTTTTTTTCTTCAAGTTTGCTCTCTCCAACCATATATTTAACAAAAAGCGAAAGTGAATCGAATGTCAAAAATAATAATGGTAATGTAGAATTATATTACCGATAACCAACATCGAATGGATAATTTTTCATTTAAAATTAAAATATGACGTGATCCGATGTCTTAATTAATTAATGGAAGGGAAAGACACGTTATCAATATGATAATTAGTACCGTCGTAAATGGAGTAGTAAAACAAGAAGTGACATAGGTATATTAAAAGATTTCACATAAAGTGGTAGTGTATTTATTAAATTTACAAGCTCCTTCGTATGAAAGATTAGGGGCTATGAATTCGCGTATAATTTTTGACAATATCGTACTTGTATATTTCAGAATATACAATAGTCAGTCTGTAGACTGTATACAACGTGTAACGTTAAATGCGCAAAACCTGAAAATAGTTTGATCAGAATAACGAGCAGAATTAATTGAACCACTTTTTAATATAGGTCACATTTTTCAAAAAATCTTCATTAAAAACTTTGCCGTGTCTATTTATTAATAGGTCAAGCAAGCCAATGTCAGCGCGGCGCAGCGGCCTGGTGATGACTCCTCCCTCGGTAAAGCGTCGTCGCAGACACAAGAAACGATCAGAATGGCCAGTAAACTAAAACAGCACATAAAACCTTTTAATTGTTTTTAATGACTTATTTTCTTTCTGAAATAGGTCAATTGAATTAAAAATCAGTTGGGGTGTCTGAGGTTTTGCGCATTTAACGTTACACGTTGTATTTATAAACTTATGAAATTAAATATGATTGTTGTAATATATTTTGATTGCATGCAATTAAAACCATTATTATCATTAATGTCGACAATATTGCAATAATAACGAATCGGAATTTGATTAATTGAATAATTGGTCGATTTTAGTAGTCTAAACTATTTTTGCCGCCAATTTCCATCGATCGATTCTGCCATGAGATAAACCTACTGTAATAATTACAGATCTATTACTAATTATTAGACAAAAATATGACACTATTCTATTCCATCAACTTACAATACCTACCTTTCCAGTCCAAAAATATGAAAGGTTATTTTTTAAACAAAAAGGTTACATTTTTTTATATTTCAGGTAATTTTTGACATGACCCGACTGGTAACACTGGATTCACGCCACCGCTCATTGCCGGCTGAGGCCTTTCAGAGACAGGACGTGTGTCGCTCCCATCGCTGCGTGTCGCGTAAAATATTATCGTACTTTCGCGAGTTTTTAGCGCGACTGGGACATATTGATACTTTTTATTATAATATATTTTTATTATATTACAGAACTTTGGTGAGTACATGTTTTAATGTAATGGTATTCAATTAACTTAAGAAGATTAAATTAGACTTCTTTATGTATGTTTCGATTTTACTTTTTTTTAGATATGGTTAACAAAAGGCGCTATACGGGAATAAAAAGAAATAAATATGAAAATTTAGCCAAGGCTAATGAAGCTAAAAGGTAAGTTACCGAGGAGCCACTTTTTAACTATGTAACAGGTTATAGCCAATTCATATTTTTCTTACACGGGGATAGAATTCGTAATAATTTGCGTTTATTCTGTCTTATAATCTCATAAACTGAATTGACCATTCTGGGGTTGTCAGTTTTGGATAGTTGAGAATATACCACTGAAACGAGGTGGGTTCCCTACTTATAAAAAAAATATCTATATTAGGTGTAATTAGTAAACCATAAGAAACAATATTATACTTACTACTTTCTGAAGTCAATATAATTTTTTTAAATTACTTTTTGTCTGGGTATTTTTATGAAACACAGTAGTAATAAGATAAAATTAATATCCGATTCGTTGTTATAGGCAGAAAAGAGAAGTTCAAATATTTCAAAATGCTGTTGTAAGTTTTATTTTTTTTACTTCTTTATATTTTATGGCAATTTTTGAGATTTTATATCTAAACAGACACGTGTTTCCTTTATTTTGAATTAGCACCTATTAAACCAAAACTAAATAAGACATTTCTTCGTTATTTATTTATCTCAAGCCGACAATCGATCGCCTGTCGTGGTGCTTCTTATGGTTTGTGTCACTTCATATTATACTCTGCATATTATTTTCAGACTCAACAAAAAGAAAAAGTCACTGAAAAAACACTGGAAATTCAGGAAAACTTGCAGGCGTTAGAAACGGTTCCAACTCAAGATCCTGACGCAGGAAATCTTGTAAGAATGACTTGGACATTTGTAAACATATTTTAGCACAAATAAAACATTGTTGTGTCTCAAGCCGACAATCGGCCGCCGGACACGATGCTTACGGTTTGTGTCACTAACCGACACAAACCGACCAACATGTTATTTTCAGACTCAACAAAAAGAAAAACTTAGTGAAATAACACTGAACATTCAGGAAAACTCGCAAGCATTAGAAACGGCTTCATCTCAAGATCCTGAAGCAGGAAATCTTGTAAGAATTACTTGGTCGTTATATACATATTTTAGCACAAATAAAACATTGTTATGTCTCAAGCCGACAATCGACCGCCGGACACGATGCTTACGGTTTGTGTCACTATGTTATACCTACATGTTATTTTCAGACTTAACAAAAAGAAAAACTCAGTGAAATAACACTGAAAATTCAGGAAAACTCGCAAGCATTAGAAACGGCTTCATTCCACTATACATAGAGTACTCACGGAGGATTTATGTCTGGTCAATAAAAGTGCAGTGTGGGTGCCCCACACTCTGAACACGGATCAGAAGGAGTTTCGTTATGAAACTGCGCGTAGCCATTTATCGTGGTATCGCCGTAAGAAAAATATACTTAATAGATTCATATGCCTTGATGAAACTTGGGTCGAATTTTATACTCGTCAAAGACATCAGTCACGATGTTGGGTGGAACCGTGCACTTCAGCTGAACATTTACCACGTGCAGAGCTACATGAACGAAAAATACTACTAATAGTAACTATGGATGTCAGAGGCATTGCTTTTTGGAGAACTTATGATGAAAATACAACTATGACTGGAGAGCGATATAAGTCATTTTTAGAAGAAAATATTCCTATTTGGGCAGACGAACATCATATAACGAGTCCTATAATTTTACATGATAACGCCAGACCGCACAAATCAAAAATAGTTCAGAATTTAATTGAAGAAAAGGATGGATTGAAATTATTCAGCCGCCATATTCCCCGGATATGAATCCTTGTGATTTGAATTGTTTTGGCCATGTGAAGAGGAAATTGTCGGGTACTCGATACAATAGCAAAAAGGAGTTAGATATTAAACTAAAGAGCATTATTGATGAATTAAATGAAAGTGGTACTTTAAATTGTGTTCAAGATTTGCCAGCAGTCTGGGAGCGAGTGATTAATAGTGGTGGAGATTATTGATTAGTGTCACAAGGTTATATAGTATAGTAGTCAGTTTTTGTAAAATAATAATAAAAAAAAAAGATGACACTGGAAGTGGGATGACCTAATATAATATTAATCGTTGTAGGACTTTACATTTGTACTACATTTATAACTTTTCACCCCTGATTAGTATATATATACTTTATAAAGTATCCAAAACTGCCTATTTATTTTACAAGGTTGTAATAAAAATAAGAATAGTAAATAAAAATCAACTAACGGTTAAATAAGTATCATTATACATAACTCAACGGATCAACATGGGTTAGTTTGACTATAATGACAGAGAGCACACCAACTCTACGCACACAGACACGCGCGCATCTGTGTGAGTGCAAAGAGCACTGCAATTACCTAAACTTGGTGCCGCGGATTTGGCGTTAACGCTCTTAAAAAAAAAAAGTACTTTTATGAATATATTTTTTTAAATATTTTTCCTTAGTATAGAGCTAATGTTACGCCCGAATAAATTTAATTTGCTTAAAAAGTAAAAATCATGCAATTAAGGGTTAAGGAAACTCCTGAAGGGAATAACATTGATTTAATTTTATTATTTACCTGTTGGAACGTCCATGTCTCATCTTCGAACAGGAAGCAGGCCTTGTTCGGATGCTTGATCACCTGCTGATGGAAGATGTCAGGAATGGACCAGTTCTTCTTCGTGAAGTTCTTCGTAAGCCTCAGGATTTTGATGTAGCAGTAAAGGGCACTGCATAGGAAAATTGAACGGATAATCACCCGATATTGTTTAACGATATTTTTTTTTTAGAAATATAAAATTTTGGTTGTACTAGTGGATTTTGTTTATTTAATTAATTAAAATGATTTCCATCAAGTCAGGAAAATTATATCAGTCAAGTGGCCGCCGTCAAAATTGATGATCATACGAGCTCGTTTTGTGGCATTTTCCATCACTTGTGTCAGAACATCCGGCCATAGGTTCTCGCATTCCTGTCGGATAGTCTCTTTTAGGGCTTCAAGAGTCCGAGGCTGGTTCACATAAGCCCGGGACTTCAAGTAACCCCACAAAAAAAAAATCTGGAGCGGTCAGATCGGGTGATCTGGCCGGCCAGTGCAAATCGCCAAAGCGAGAGATTAGACGACGCGGACAATTATTCCGCGTTCTTGAGGAGGATAGCGTTCCATGGCTTTTTGACGTGTATTCTGCATCTGTTAACTTCACTTTCAAAACAGAATTGACATTTGCCGCCATTTACAAAAGTTATAGCGCATTCCAATAGGGTGATTACTTTTGCCCCAGCTTGTAAGTTCAGACGCCAGCACATCAAGCTACCCGAAACTGTCTATACCTTAGCGATAAAGTAGAAAATCTTTTAATGAAATTTGACAGATTGTAGTTAAATACTAGATTTGAAATTATTGCTTTTTGCTTTTTGGTTTAGTATGCTCGAGGGACGCCGATGTCCAGCAATGGACGTCTTTCAGCTGAAATGATGATGAAGTAGGTATGTAAGTACTTAGTCTGTCGCATCGTTTTTCTATGTTCTTCAAAATGTTTTAAATACCTAATCTGGTAACTTATGTATGACAAACGTTAGCCTTGTGTATAACGTTGAACTTGTGTGTCATTGCCAACTGCCATAAATCACATATACCAATACAATACAAATATTAACAACAGTCGACCACAAAAAATGCTTTGTACCTATGTTTCTGTTCTGTTTTTTCTTGTCTGTTTATATGTGTGTACAGACGCCAGCACATCAAGCTACCCGAAACTGTCAGATTTTCCCAATCAACTTTGAACCTTATGCTGTAGCGATAAAGTTGAAAATCTATTAAACAAATCTGACAGATTGTAGTAGCTTTATGTGCTGGCGTCTGTACATAAATGTAAAAAAAAATACACAACGAAACTTACGAGAAATCTCTGGGACCGGTTAAGATGGCGACATAGATCCATCTCCAGTAGAAAGCTATGAGGTACACCACACTCAGGATAGCGAGCACCAGGAGGCTGGCCTGCCAGTCCTGGAACACCCAGGTGACTGCGCACGCGCCGACCAGCACACCCACAGCAAAGAGGCCCATAGCCACCTTACTCCAAGATATGTTAGAAGTCGCCGTCACGTTTTTACTCCTCCCTTTTTCCAAGTCAGCGTCACCGTTTTTTAACTGAAAATAAAAATGCGTTAAAAGCCTCTTTATCAGAATTAAAATAATATGTTCGTAATAACAACTAATACCTAATGAATGCGTTTGAACGACCTGTTTACTCGACCAATAGTAACAGACTCACAGGATGAAGTGATGATAATAAATAAGTGTTAGATAAGAAAGATAAGATTGTCAGGTTATCTGCGGATTATTTTTGTGGACTTTGCAATGATTTCGGTGCTAATTATTAATAAGATGAATTTTTAAGTCGTTTTAAATCTTTTGTCGTCATGTGACTGGTTGAGTCCAACATATCTAGAACTTGTAACGACGCCAGCACATCAAGCTACCCGAAACTATCAGATTTTCCCAATCAACTTTGAACCTTATGCTTTAGCGCTAAAGTTGAAAATCTATTAAAGAAATCTGACAGATTGTAGTAGCTTGATGTGCTGGCGTCTGTACGTAGATAATAACGGTGAAGGAAAACATCGTGGGGAAACCGGCATGTCCTAGAACAAAAAAATCGGAGACGTGTGACATCTACCAACCCACACTGAGCCCGTCTGGTAGATTACAGCTCGGACCCTAATTGCATAACACACTATTCCTCTCAATTTAAATCGTTTTGAAGGATATTGCTAATCTATTGCTCCTTACGTTCGAAAAATATGTCTGCTCAACAACGTAAATAACGCAATGAATTTATTTATTTATTTATTCAGTAGTACACATACATTTTAAACGCTTAAGTTGGTGCCAACATAAACTCATTAGAGTTTTACCGTGCACCAAAATCATCGACTACATATTTAGCGTTATACATTACATACATTTAGAGTTTAGAGTTATAACCACTTAAGTAGGTTTCGGTAAACAGTAACAACAACAAAAAAAAATTAAATAAGATGACAACGGGTATACGCAAAATATTATCTATAATAATACTAACGAGCACACATCAGTGACCAATCCGGCCGCCCATCCTTAAAACATAAGTGGTGGAGAGTTTTTGCACTGATACAGGCTATGGAATGTTGTTGAACTGTCAAAATGAAACCCATTGCTACTGATAGTGTGTTACGTAATTACCCTGCCGATCCTTCTCCAAGAGAGGAGGCCTGTTTCCCAGCCCAGCTGTGGGAACATTATAGGCGGATTGATTATACTTAATGCTTATCCTTCTCTCGAGTTTTCATTTTTGAACAGAAACAATACTTGGTCGCGGAATAGACACACGGCCTTTTCATCGCAAAACATTAACCTTTTGAATGTCTTAAGTTACACAGTTTGACATAAGCAATTGTCTTTCTATCGTGTCTCTAATTACGGCATTCGATGAGTTAAAAACAACTTAACACGCAGGCGGAGCTAGCCGGTCGATTCTGTAAAAATCTCACCGTGAAAACATGCGTGGAGTGACCTGTCAGTGTCAACCCACTGATTTTGAAATGAACGGGATTTTAAAATGAAATAGCAAACAGCCGGTCGATTCTGTAAAAATCTCACCGTGAAATCATAAGTAAAGTGAGCACTTAATAGTGGTAATCCCTAGCGAATGACAGCTCACTCCACGCTCACTTCACCCAAGCTTTCACTGTGAGATGGTTACAGAATCGCACGGCTGATATTAAAATTGGCATGGTTTTTGACAATACAAAGTTTTGTTCAACAACGAAACCTTGAACTCTAACAAAAAGTTAACCACAACGGCCATAACTGAAAACCCAGCCAACCACTTTATATTTAACGTAGGTACTTACACAGTGCGTCTAAAAAAGTTGGTTAAAAACAAGCAACCTATTATGTATCACGTTTTTCTCATTAAGTACAGACGCCAGCACATCAAGCTACCCGAAACTGTCAAATTTTTCCAATCATCTTTGAACCTTATGCCTTAACTATAATGTTGAAAATCTATTAAAGAAATTTGACAGATTGTAGTAGCTTGATGTGCTGGCGTCTGTACATGATTTCAACTTTTTGTTCAGTTCGATCTTTTAGTTTATACAGTGCGGGTCTGTTGAACACTGCCATTCGCATCCGGAAAACTTTGCTGTGTATTATAATGCCCCCGTTAATATTTAAAAACCTTTGTGTTCAATCTATATTCTTCTACTTAAATAAAATTATAATGCCGAAAAAAAAATTGCAAAAATTCCGTCTTGCAGAAACTAGAAAATGGCTGAATCGATTTTGATTTTATTTTTTTGTTTTGTTTGCCTCAATACCTATAGTATTTTATAGTAGTTTAGGAAAAAAAGAAAATTAGGAAATACCCAAAGGAACCAGCCGAAAAATCTAAGCTTTGTCTCACATGCGAAGTTCACTGTGTCGTCTAGTGTTTAATAAAAAATAGTGAGTTAGGCCTTTTACATAATAGGTTTGCTGTTTCTTTGAGATTTTTTTTTGTTAGTATTATGGCTAGAATGTGTATTCACCTGTTATAAAACACAAAACACCCAAATCTAACTACTAGTAGCTCAGATTTTGGTCATGAGCTTAAAATTTCTGTTTGAGAGGAATTTACACTTGATTCAACTTGAAAAAAAAATACTTACTTAGACTTAACTGAATGACTTTTAAGTAATTTTAAGAAACTTGTGGGCTCCTTAGCTTTCAAAATAATTTACAAAAAAGTTGGTACTTTGTGTGAAATTTATTTAATGCATTTTAAATGACATTTCTCAAATTTTTGCAATTAATATGGAGGATAATTATGAATGTTAGATAAAAAGATTTAAAGTAGCGCAATTAAATTCTATTAATAATTACCTATTATGTTTTTTACGTTTATTGTGATAAAGAAAACAACAGAAATATTTCTAAAATAAATGCCTATGTTACCACTTATAACATCAGCTATCTGCCACTGAAACGTCCGTCAAAATCAGTCCAGCCGTTTCGGAGATTAACCGGAAAAACAGAGACAAACATTTTAAAATCTGTTTTTTTTTATTTATTATAAGTGCCGTAGGTAACTTGCATTTAGTAAAAAACTGTTATTTTGACATTACAAACCAATTTTATTTATTTGTATGTGTAGATATAAAACGAAATCGCTTTTCGTGTCGTCTTGCATGCAATATCTATATTTATAGATATAGACATTGTATGCAAAACCATCGCTGATGAAAGTTTATATAAAGCTAATGAAGTATGCCAATGCATTCATAATCATAATGAAAGATTTCCCACATTAGTTACCAAGACAATGTGCTATAACGTGGTGGAATATGAGAAGATAATTTTTAATTTTAAAATAGGTTTACAGACGTATTTAGTCATTATTTTTACAGCCATGCATGTACGGCTAGTGAGTGTAGGTGCAAGAGATTTTTTTTTATGTGAAAACATACCTAATGTCACACGTGCACTTCAATAGCAAGCACGGCTTACTGACGTTTCGGGAACAATATATTCGGATACAGTATCCGAAACGATATCCGAAACGTCAGTAAGCCCCAAGCACGTCTGTAGTTAGGTATTGCTTACAAATGGCCAGTTATGTTAGTACTAATTCTCATAATATGGGGCGAGTTCTTTTTTTTTCGTTCCGGCGTGGAATACCTCGTGGATGTCCTCCGTCGGGCGAAGGGGTCTGTCAGACACTTTCTGACAAAAAACGACCCCACGGTTGGACCGGGGATCATGGGAACTTAATAAACTTAATAACTTAAACCTAATCTAGTCTTGCACAAATCCAGACTCCGGACTACAATACTGAATGAATATTTGATGAAAAAACCGAATACTTGCTAGATCTCGGGAATCGAACTCAGAGCTTCAACCTACCACTCGCTCTTGCGATTAGGTACGACCACTCGACCAACGTGACAGTCATAATTGAAATCATCACATAATTTTATTTCGCACACATAGTATAATATTATGTAGTTTGGTTTTTTTTGGCGAATTTAACGATACAATAGTAAACGTCAGAAGACTGGTTTTTACTAAGAACTCTACCACGATTTCGTGATCAGAAAATAATCCGACAGATCAGTGCGATATTCAAGTGGTTTTCCTGTATCTATGTCACTATGTCAACCAAAATGTAATCAATATACTGGGTGTCCGAAAAGTCATGGATTACCTTTTACCTGCTGATGGACCACATTGGGAACTACCAATAAAAAAAATGACCATGGTAAAAGTCTTATGGTTTCAGAGTTTTTTGATGTTTAATTAAATTTTGGAAAATCTCTATCTTTGATCAGCTTTTTCCATGCCATTTCTACGAATGAAAACTTTTTAGAGTACAGGTTTTTTTATTGTGTAGGATTTAAAGTAATTTTTCCATAAGCTCATATTTGTTTTCATTTTTGGCAAATAAATAGCGATATTTTTCAACTACAAGTTTAAGTTTGTTTTTGGGACAAGGTCAACCTAACTACGGAACCCTTCACTGTGCGTGGTCCGACACTCACTTGGCCGTTTTTTTTAATACATTTTCATAAAATGATTAGACTAATGTATACCAACAGCACCCCTCTGTCAGTGTGCAGCCTTCATGAAGAACAGTATATGTCACTAAACCTTTAACACTGAAAATTATGCTGTTATAAATAAATGATACTAAATACATGTTGAGAGCAGTGATGGCCCAGTGGTAATGGACCCGACCTTCGAGTTGCAGGTCGTGGGTTCGAACCCAGCTCGGCAAACGCTTTACTTTGTTTAAATAATTTCACAACCACTGTAGTGCTATTCTGTAAGAATCTCACCGTGATAACTCGGGTGAACTGAGCTTAAAGTGAGCAGTCATTAGTGTCAATCTGTAGCATCCGATGGAATGACAGCTCACTTCACCTAACTTCTCACGGTGAGATTCTAACAGAATCGACCGGCTGCTCTAAAAAACGACGAAGGAAAACATCGTGAGGAAACCGCCATGTCCTAGAACCAAAAATTCGAAGACATCGTGTGACATCTACCTACTAACCGGTCCACGTGGTAGATTATTGCCCATTCTCTCTTACAGAGATGAGGCCTGTGTCCCCGCAGTGGGAACGTCATAGGCTGATTTTTAGGCATGACAGGCCTGTTGGTCTAGTGGTCAGTGGCCCTGACTGCTATGCCCAAGGTCATGGGTTCAATTCCCACCTAGGACAAATGTTTGTGTGATGAGCACGATCATTTGTTCTTTGTCTGGGTGTAATTTATCTATAATATGTATGTATTTAGAAATATATATGTATGTTTATCAGTTGTCTAGTATTCATAGCACAAGCTCTGCTTAGTTTGGGACTAGATGGCGTTGTGTGAAAGTTGTGGAATATTATTATTATTATCATTTTGCTAAATAAATGTAATTCAAGTGCCAAAAGGTCATGTAGCTCTGTAGCTTGGTCCACGATTATATGTGATCTCTTACCTCAAACTTCTGATTGCCAATGTCTGTCTTGTTCATGTTGCTGTCGACGACCATCTCGACGTTTGACATCTTTATGCTAATTTATTCACCTATTTTTAAATCTAGGTATTATCCTCCTTATATGATTACAAAGCCCATTGTTCGTAGCAGCCCATTTGGTTAGACAACCTGAAACAAAACGAAAATAACATTAAATAACTTATTTTATTTAAGAAAAGGGCTATTGATTGGGCCATGAAAGATCTTTTGAAGGGCGATCTTCCACTATCCCTCAAGAGAAGACTCGTCGACATGTGTAATTGTGTATTTTTCCCACCCTCACGTATGGTTCTTAAACATGGTCTTTGACAATTCAGCAGAGGTCCACGCTTGAGGTTTGTCACGGAACTATGGAGCGGAGTATTCTGGGTATTAAATATGGGGAACGGTTAAGAATACAACAATCCAATCACTAAAATAACTGATGTCACTCGGAAAGCTGCCACACTTAAATGGAATTGGGCTGGACGCATCTGCCGCACGTCAGGCGATCAATGGGCCAAACATACGACCCAGTGGGTCCCGCTTAACCCGGCGTCATTGAGGTTGGGTCAAAATTACCCGACTGGTTTAAAATTTCTAATATTTTTGAACGTACGCGCACGACGTTGTTGCCGTTCTGTTCAGTACTTTTTTTTTTTTGTATAAATGAGTTTGTTTAAAAGTTGATTAAACTCAATTAAACGTTTCTATTATTAATTTTCTGTTTTATTTTCAAAACCAGAATACTTTTATACTGAAATAATTTACTTAAAAATTATGGAAATACCATTTACTCAATATAATGGGTAATATTGACTAGGAATAGGATCCCTGAATCGAACAATTGTTTTCACAAACCCGCAATATTTTTGAAATAGCTATCCAACGATACCCCACACCATGAGGTAGACGAGAAAAAAAAACTTTTTTTATAAAAAAAACAACCGACTTCAAAAAAAACACTACAAAGTGAAAAATAACTTTAATTTTGGAAGTCGGTGTCGTTGGTTCCGCATTTTCGTTTTTGACGCCGACTTCCGATATTAAAGTTATTTTTCACTTTGTAGTGTTTTTTTTGCAAGTCGGACTTTCTATAAAAAGTTTTTATTTTTCACTTCTTATTTATACCTACCCCACACCAATTCATATAACACTACTTGCTATGTGGTAGGGTGTACGATGGTATACTGAACACATCTGCGTACTGCATCTGCGTTTATAGACGTGATGTTATGTTGTGCGATTGCGTAAACAATTCATACATATCCGATAGCAGCAATCTCGGTTGTTGTACTGGAATTTATTGAAAAGTTCCGTTGTCTGTCTCCGAAACTCATCACCAGAAAAATTACGAAATTTAAATGGGACCATTTCGGAATAAACATCTATCAAACAAAATAAGAATTTTGCAAATCTGTCTATATATGACGGAGTTGTGCCCGAACATACATTAAAAAAAATATATAATATAAACATCCGAATTGATAACCTCCTTCTTTTAGAAGTCGGTTAAAAACATCCCCACTTTACGTGTAAATGATACCTCGCCCACTACACGTAAAGTGGGGATGTTTTTTTTAAACCCTAAAAAAATGTTTTTTCATGATTTTATTTTACCACTTTGTCAGCGTGATTAATATGTATACGTATATCCATACCAAATTATAGCTTTCTAGTACTAAGAGTCTCTGAGCTAAGCTGCGGACGGACGGACGGACGGCCGTTCAGACGGACATGGCGAAACTATAAGGGTTCCTTGTTGACTACGGAACCCTAAAAAAAGGTATCAATATCATATCAATAGTCACATCGTAATGATACATAAAAATTGCACTTTAGTGAAACAAACTGGTAACTTAGGTAGGTAACCGTTTTCAAGTGATAGATAAGTATGTACGAGTATTACCGTAAATTGAAATTATTTAAGTACTTAGGGTGTTTCTCCACTACTCCGATTTCACACCCGCGCTTCTCCACTACTTCAGCAACAGTAGTAAACAAGCGACACGAGTCTATGGATTTCTACATCACACCGATAGTGGCCGGGTGTCGGATCCGAATAGTTGAAATCTCAAATATAGTATAGCAATCGCTAAGTACCTAACTGACTGAAAAACTGAAAAGGGCCGCTGCCCTCACGATGCATGGGAAATAAGAGAAGTGTACCGTATGAATTTATTTTTTATTAATCGCTATTCTTGATTCATATTATTTAAATGCCGGTGCACTAATGTCTATCTCATACGTCACATGAATCTATAATTACGAGAATTGTATCATAGATTGTGATGCAACAGATTAGCAACAACTGATAATGACGGTCTGAGATGTCACCACACACAGTCACACGAAGAAGTTTTCCTAATGTCATAATATTTATTTATTACTTAGATAAGTATAAACACGGATGTCGAAGCGCCTGCTTGCGAACATGCACATTGTTGGCGTATTTACTTTTGCGTGTTTGCATTGCACAAACTCTGACACTAAACTCCTGACATTTAATTTAAATTAATAAGATCATATTAATGTTTTGGAAGTAAACTTGACTTTTTATTAAATCTTTGACGCATATATCCATCGTTATCACGTAAAATTATCGTCCATAAACCGACTTTACAGACAACCAATTTTTTTTGTCTTGCGTATATCGCTGCTTAATACAAAATGTTCAATACCTACTTGACATGTGAAACAGCTGATTTTTTTTTCGTGATCTCAGAGTTGATTCCGTAGTGAAAGTTGTTCATATTCAGGGGTAGATTACCCTGTAAAAATTTGGAGACTGTAAAAAAAAAACATGCTGTATACTTACGTTAAGTATGATATTTTTTAAATGAATTCTTATTACTTCATTACTGTTCTTTGTACAGGTAATGTAAGCCATTACCAATATTGTCATCGCTGATAAAAAATATCAGTATCTTCTATTAAATTATGCTAATTAACACGTAACATGCACCGCACAACATTACCTAATGATTTTTATCTGATATTATGTAATATTTTATCGTAATTATTATCAGAAGAAATCATATGTATAGCGAATTTAAATAAATCAGGTAGTTATTAAAGTATTACGACAGTATACGAGTATATCCATTCCTAATGGTAGGTTTCCTTTTGAAGTCAATTGTTGATCACCATGTTGGTTATCCGCAGTGGGAAATAAAACAATAGCAAAGGTTGCTTCATACTTCATACAAATCCGGATAATATGTGGAAGTCAGACAGTGCCATAATTTTATTTTATCAGTGTTCCTGTGGCTACCATCACGATTGTACCATTATGTTCGAGATAAACTCTTGCACACGAATTATTGTTACCTACTCGTGATCGTCATGTGTGCTATCACATTTTGTACCGCTTTCTATATTTTCATTGGCTACGATTTTCGAAAGGCTTACGAAAGGCTACACGTGTTTTTTGCTATTCTTCGTAATCTAGTGCATTCGTAGCATTTGCTACGCCGCCGTAGCAGTAGCTTGAAGCTATCCTAATAAAAAAATAGATTCCCATTCTTCTAAATAATATAATATGAGTATTATTGATCCATATCAGCAGTGCGATTCTGTAACCACCGTGAACTTAGGTGAAGTGAGCGTGGAGTGAGCTGTCAGTGTCATCCCACCTGATACTAGGGATTGACCAAAAAATTCTATTGATCATTTTATACAACATGTAACGTTAAATGCGCAAAACCTAAGACACCCCAACTGATTTTTAATACAATTGACCTATTTCAGAGAGAAAATAAGTCATTTAAAATATTGTAAAGGTTTTATGTGCTGTTTTAATTTTACTGGCCATTCTGATCGTTTCTTGCGTCTACGACGACGCTTTATCGAGGGTGGAGTCGTCACCGGGCCGCTGCGCCGCGCTGACATTGGGTTGCTTGACCTATTAATAAATAGACACGGCAACGTTTTTAATGAAGATTTTTTGAAAAATGTTACCTATATTAAAAAGTGGTTCAATTAATTCTGCTCGTTATTCTGATCAAACTGTTTTCAGGTTTTGCGCATTTAACGTTACACGTTGTATAATTTCAAAGCTAGTACGAGTATTTTAATTGTAAACATTACTATTTCGTCGGATTTTAATTTTGGAAAAAAAGAAAAACAAAATTGATATTCTGATTAAGTTTCTGTTTTGCTATTTCACAAAATAGTAATGTTAAAAATAGTAATGTTGTGTGACTTGTCTGTTTTGAAGTCGCTGCATCGATGCTAATTTCATTGGCATACATCCAAGCGCTCAGATGTCTTCATGAAATCGCGACAATGAGATTCCAAACTCAAGACCAGCGAACTAAACATATCCACGTAAAGGGGTGAGAGAAGGGGGACGTAAGTTCCCCGAAATCGTTCTCTAATATTATTGGAGGATGTATTCAAGATGCTGAACTGGAAAGGACACGGCATTAACATCAACGGCGAGTACATCTCACACTTATCTTGCAGATGACATTATCATAGCGACTGAATCGCTGCATGACTTGCAGTTGCTGTACGGTCTAGTTGATTCGTACGCATTGGTCTCCGGAGGAACTTGGATAAAACCCAGGTTATGTTCAACGATTGCTGTCAATGTTAATGCTTTCAAGGATGTCCGAGAATGCTTTTACCTAGGGAAAACTCGGCAGTTTGGTAAGAACGACTTTGAGAGGGAGATTAACAGAACAATATAGCTGGGCTGGGCAGCGTTTAGGAAGCTTCACCGAATCTTCACGTTGCGTATTTCACAGAGCCGAAAGACTAAGGTCTTCAATCAGAGTGTCCTGCCTTTTATGACTTATGGAGCCAACACTCACGGTCACTGTAAGAGTAGTAGAAAAGTAGTGACAAAACGAGAAAAGACGATTAACCCGACGCGCGCCAATTAACAGACACAGAAGGTAGATTTTTTTTAATTTATTTTTTTAAAACTTCAAGCACAAAAATATACAGAGGCAGACTTAATGCAATAGGCGTTATCTGTACACATGCTGTACATTTGACGTGTGAGAGGTTAAGGACCTAATCTTCCATTCGAGATTTGTGTAATGTAAATAATGTATGATGTGTAACGTTTTATACCTAAGCGTTTAAACTTTCCTTGTTTTATTTTTAAATCAAGTGAAAAAAAAAAATCATCATCATCAGCCCATCTTGATTCTCGTGAAGTATCATCCTTCTGCTACCAGCGACCCTGGGAAAAACGTCGCCAAAAAAAACGCTGTCGAAAATAGATATTTACAGTCCTATTTCGGAGGAAAAGTACCTCTGACGATGTCTTCCTTCTCTGTACACCTAGTTACGATTATATTCGTATTACTGTCAGATTAGTTCACGGACTTCCATTCATAAGATGATTGCGTAGACCTTGTGTATGTACTAACGGAGATTATTGACAAGTTGTAAACGGCAGACGGGGCTCCGGTAAGTACACTAGGTTTTAAAAATAGCTTAGTACCCACGGTAATGTTCATTATAATTTTTAGGGATCCGTACACTAAGGGTGCCAGCGGGCCCATATCACTAAGGCTCCGCTGTCCATACGTCCGTCCGTCTGTCACAGGGCTGTATCATTTGAACCATAATAGGTAGACACTTAAAATCTTCACAAAGTGTAGGTACTAATGCCCGCTATTACAACAAATAATACAAAAAATAAAGTTATTATAACTTTAATTTTATTATTTAGGCCCTTTAATTTTTAACTTCGTTTTATTTTTCATACAAGAAACGTGTTTTTCTTACTAAAAGTAAAAAAAAAAAATATGTAGTGTAAAATATTGTACAGTGGTACGGAACGCTTCGTGTGTCTTCGTGAGTCCAAGTCGCATTTGGCAAGTTTTTTAAGGTTCCGTACCCAAAGGGTAAAACGATACCCTATTACTAAGACTCTGCTGTCCGTCCGTCCGTCCGTCCATCCGTCCGTCTGTCACCAGGCTGTATCTCATGAACCGTGATAGTTAGACAGTTGAAATTTTCACAGATGATCTATTTCTGTTGCCGCTATAACAACAAACACAAAAAAAAGAACAGAATAAAGTACATAAATATTTAAGGGGGCTCCTATTCAACAAACGTGATTTTTAACACGCTTCTATACAACAGATATAATTTTTTTGCCGTTTTTATAGATAATGGTACGGAACCCTTCGAACTCGGATCCGACTCTCATTTGGCCGGTTTTTTTAAATCATCTAGTTACACGTGTCGTGTATTTGGAATCATCGACCTTCAATGTTACATTGATTTTGTTACATTGTTAGATAGCATAGTTTGTTAGTTACAAGTGAAGCTAATAAAAGCGTGTATTCTGTAAAATATTCACCTTGAAAACTTAGGTGAAGTGAGCTGTCATTCCACTTGATGCTAGGGATTGACACTAATATATTACGAGTAACAGCAGGGTAAAATTTTTAATTTTTATTCATTCATAACACACTATCAGTAGCAATGGGTTTCATTTTGACAGTTCAGCAACATTCATTGCGTTATTTACGTTGTTGTGCAGACACACCTTTCGAACATACGGAGCAATGGATTAGCAATATGCTTCAAAATGATCCAAATTGAGAGTAATAGTGTGTTACGCAATTAGGGTGCAGGTCACCTCACATATGAACATAAGTTATCACGGTGAGATTTTTACAGAATAGACCAGGTGTTAATAATTACTGCGGTTTACGCAGCTTTTTGTACCTAAAGTCATACCTACTTACTTATTATTTCATTGCTGAAATTCAAAATCACGTGATTAACTATGGGAAAATATGTAAAATAAAATATTTTACTATGGGAATACGGGATTTTAAAATGAACACAAAAATCTCTAAAGTCCGTTTTTAAAATCCCAGAAGCTAATCTGACAGGTGTAATGTCAAAATTCTATACTAAATAATCGCAAACACAAAAGTCTTAAATGTCAGATTATTCTCTGGGATAAAAATAAGAAATATAAGCAAAGAAGGTAAACAAGTATATCTGACATTTATTTTTGTTTTTTTTTTACGTTTATTAGAGATACATGTTTCGTTATTTGTTTCCAACATTGTCTTTGAAAAAATAAACGAAAGTATTGTATCTTTTTTATTTGGAACAAGACCCACGGTTCAGCCAGCTATGAACCTATTAAAAAAATCAAAATTAATTAAAAAACATGCTTATCCATGTAGGCAATTGCCTTAACATCATCTCACGATTTTTATAGATTTCGCGAGAAATCTTAATAAATAAAAAATCTCAATGGCATTTCGTGTTTTAATGCGTTATGCATGCCTGCAAGCTTAACCTTGTAATTCTTTAATAATGAATTGTTTTATAATTTTAATTATGTATGTACCTCTGTCAATGTCGATATTATTATAATTACTACCGTAAACTGCCCTAACTTTGCCTCACGTCCTATGTTTGCCTAGGGTGAAAAAGATGTAATATCTTATTCATTTTACTTTTTTTGGGTTGCCAGATAATGATTCCAAAAAGGTATTAAAAGTTTCTATTGTCATATAAGTAAAATGAATAAGATATTACATCTTTTTCACCCTCGGCAAACATAGAACGTGAGGCAAAGTTAGGGCAGTTTACGGTAGTTTCTGCCCGAGACTTTGTGCGCGGGAAATTCCTTGTCCCCCGATCCACCCCGTCCCATCGAATCGCCTGCCCGTGCTGAGTTCTCTCTGACTTTTTTGGTTTTTGCTCGACTAAATTGAATTCTAAAAGCGTGGAGCGTTTTAACCCTTAAATGCATAATGTTGCCATATGGCAACAAAGCACGTCATTTAATTTTTTTAAGAATGTGATAGCTGTGAGTTTCTGAACGCACCTCTTTTTGTCAAAACAATATTATATACTCTATGAATATTAATATTATTGTGTAATTATTATATATTTATTATCTAAATTCTATAGATAAATACTATACAATAGCATTTTTTGCAATACGATAAAATAAATCATGCATTTAAGGGTTAATTGTGCAGCAATTATAAGTGTGCTCCACGCTTTTAGAATTCAATTGAAGTGCAGCTAATAAATTCGTGTTAAAAAGCATGACAAAAATATTGTAAAACATAAAATAATCTCATAATAAATAGCTCAAAAAGCTGTCAGGTTGACGTTTCTAGGCCACATTTGAGTTGTACCGGTACCGGCTATTGTCGGATTATAGCCCGATATTTGTTGAGTAGTTACCTAAGATATAATTAGACTGAGAAGCAAACCTAATTTTCTCCCAAACCTTGACGATGACTAGGCACAATTTAGGCAGTATAACAGCAATACTCCTAGACCAACTCACGTTTTTTTTTTTTTTTTTTTCCTTTGCTTCGCACGGTTTGTGCATTCAGCCAGTGTCACGTTTTTCCAGCTCACGTTATTAGATCCTACGTTTTTAGGGCTCCGTACCCATAGGGTGCCAACGGGACTCTGACCCGGTCCTACCGTCCGTCCGTCTGTCTGCCAGCAGGCTGTATCTCATGAACGTAGGTACTAGGTAGACAGTTGAAATGTTCCCAGATTGTGTATTTCTAATGCCGCTATAACAACAAATAATAAAAATAAAGATAAAAATGAAAGGGGGTCTCCATACAAGAAACGTGTTTTTTCAGCGTTTTCTGCGTCGTGGTACGGAACCCTTCTTGTGCACTTGGCCTCTTTTTTAAAAGCTTTTTGTTCATTTTCCAATAGATTGGATTCTTGCAAGCCTATTTTATAGAACTTCCTCTTGGTGTAAAAAGGTATATCAAGTGGGGAAACTTCGTATGAGGACGGCACGGTTGGCGCAGTGCCGAAAATCGAGTTGAATGGCGTGCAATAGGAGAGACCTGTGTCCAGTAGTGGACTGCCATGGGCTGATGTTTTTGATACTATAAGTGTAAGAGTTTATTTGAAAAACAAAGGCGACAGACAAGCATTCAAAGATGCGAGCACGAGCAGACGCGTAAGCATTCAATGTGAACCTCACTCGCAAATGAAAGTTAGTGTCAACGACCTTTGATAAACACATAATGACATAATGGGTAGGTTAGCTTGAAGAAAGCGAAACCGAATCAAATTCAATGTTATCTTTTATAATCAGTCGTGCGATTCTGTAACCATCTCATCGTGAAAGCTTGGGTGAAGTGAGCGTGGAGTGAGCTGTCATTCGCACTATTAAGTGCTCCCTTCACTTATGATTTCACGGTGAGATTTTTACAGAATCGACCGGCTGAAGTATACTTACGATCGCTATACTGATAAGCACGTATCATTGATTGTATATACTCGGTCAAATTAAATTAGCTAGCGAAACTCCATAGATGCGATGGGGTACGAGTATAATCTGATTTAAAAAAATTATGCTTTCATTTGTGGGGTCAACGACCGTACGTAGTTTAGTAATTTGAAATATCAGTTTAAAAAATAGTTTTTTTTTGTGTAAACTTCACAGTCGCAGATAATGGTTGTCGCTTTTTAAATGCAATCAATTTAAAAAAGCCTGATCTTCTCAACTCATACTTCAAGTAACCATATTACCAGCGATCGCTGAGCCCAAAAAGAAGCATCAAATGATTTTTTTTTTCGTTGTATCATGTTGATATATCGATACCCATCGCATCACGGTGGAGTTTCGCTAGCTAATTTAATTAAACCCTGTATTTTCGAATGTAACTAATGTACCTACTGTTTACAATTTCACATGCCGATTATACAAACATCGGGTAGGTATTCGTCATATTTTTATTCTCAACATAAATATCCGTCGGTATGTAAATATGATTTGCAAACAATTGATCTATGGATGAGAGTAACTGTAAACATCCATTGTTTGTTTTTCTTAAAGAATGTTAAACAAACACAGCCGGTTGATTCTGTAAAAATCTCACCGTGAAAACTTGCGTGGAGTGAGCTGTCAGTGTCAGTGTCATTCCACTGACGCTAGCGATTGACTAATCAAACATTTACAATCATAATCGAGATTTTTTATTTTACAGTCATAATAGTGATTTTTTCATTACTATTTTGTGGGGCTTAAAAAAGAAATAGCAAAACAGAAACTTAGTCAGAATAAAATTTAATTATTTTTTTCTTTAATTTTCTTAAATTTAAACCCCACAAAATAGTAATGTTTTGACAATTAAAATACTAGCTTTGAAATTAGGTATATAAAATGATCAATAGACTTAGTATTAAAATCTCGATTATGATTGTAAATGTATGCTTGGTCAATCCCTAGTATCAGGTGGGCACGCTCACTTCACCTAAGTTTTCACGGTGAGATGGTTACAGAATCGCACTGCTACCTAAGTAACGGTTTTAGGGGATAGGTCAAGCAAGCTCGTGGTACACATTAGGTCCCTACAACTTGTGTTCTTATTCCTTCTGACGATGTAGGTTTATGGAGGCTCTATGGGGGTCTACGTCCGACGGCGAAATGGGCAGACGACATTGTTTCCATCGCGAGCAAAACCTGGATGAGGCTGGCGCAGGAGCGTGGTGTTTGGCACAAGAAAAGAGAGGCCTATGCCGTGGGGGAAGTCGGGCTGGGGATGATGATGATGATGATGGGGGAGTCAAAACTTTAAAGGTGCAGTCCATTCGCAGTTATTTTATCTCTGACATAAACCTATGATAAAGAAGATAAAGGTTACTGTGATGCAAAATCAGAAGTAAAATATTTGTAAACGGACAGATGTTTGGTATTCCTCAGGTGGTAGAATCAGAAATGGTCCTATTATTCATATTCATATCTTTATTTGCATTCCATAATGTATGAAGATGTTACAGTGAGCTTAAAGCTAAGTAGGTACAATTATGGAACCTGTAGGGCACAGCAAAAAGTATTAAACTATACTTAACATTAATATTTGAAATAAAATTAACACACATTCTAATAACAATTTAAAAAGAAAATTAAGCTTTGTAATAATTAACTTAAATAATTATAAGGTCCTGTTTCTACTGTGTATCAGTGCCTATAAGTAGGGGGACTCGTACCTACAAATAAATATTTTAAGTACTTATAAGATTTTTGCCATTTCCACGTGTCTTTTCTTTTCAAATCAGCCTCTTCGTACACACAAATAATAAGATTGACAGTTTGCCCAGGCGACTTGCGACAACCAACCAGTTTTAGACCAAGTTTATAATGATGTTTTAAACTTTGTTTGAAACTGGAATTGGAACGGAATCTCAAAAGAAACATTAAAACATAAACAGTTTATTGGATTATTTTATAACCTTGAACTTTTGAAAATGTCGCCTGTACAGTGTGTCTACCTATCGTTTTGTTATTTAAAATTATGTAAAAATGTGTTATTAGGTAATTCTTGCCTTGCATTTAGACGGTTTCTATGAATTAATCATTATTCGACTTGTTCTTAAAATACCCTACATATTGCTACACAGATTACATTATGACAGATTAGATATGATACCTATCAAAAGTTTTCATAAAAATAAAATAAAATAGGTACCCTCGTATTCCCTTATTCGCTCAATACACTACTATTTCCTCGTCTGAATTCATTTTGTACAGCTCACGTGATACCTAAGCAGAGTCTACGCAGCTTCTACGCAGCTGCTACGCTGTGTCCACGTAGGTCGTATGATCCATACAACAGCTTCCTTATGTGTTTTTCACCTAAAACACTTGCGCATAAACAATATGCATACATCATGAACATCTTTGGATGTAATTTTCTCATTAGCACATACGTAATTCAAAAACATGTGCAGTTTATTATTATATTTAGCTTCACGAATGGCTAGCGACTACCTCATTATCTATTACTTATTTATAACTAGCTTCTGCCCGCGGCTTCGCCTGCGTAAAAAGTAACTTCCAACTATTATCCCAAGGGAATACATTACCGGGATAAAAAGTATCCCATGTATTAATCCAGGAAATGGTCTACCTATGTGCCAATTTTCATCCAAATCAGTTAAACGTCTTACACGTGATTGGGTAACAAACATCAAAACATCTTCACAAACTTTCACATTATAATATTACTGGCTGCGCCCCGCGATTTCACCCGCATAGGTCTCAATCCCGTAGGAATTCTTAGAAAACTGTACTTAACTTTTTGAGTAGGTAATTGCAATTTATAGTACACTAGCTGCGCCGCGATTTTACCCGCATAAGTCGCGATCCAGTGGGGTTATCCAGATTTAAAGTATTCTATGTGCTAATCCTGGTTATAAACTATGTGTGCGCCAAATTTCATCAAAATTGGTCCAGCCGCTTGAGCGTGAAGAAGTAACAAACATACACACACACACACACACAAACTTTTTATCCCGATATTTCTACAGGATCGAGACTTATGCGAGTGAAACCGCGGGGCGCAGCTAGTTAGTATATAAAAGGAAGTCCGAAAGTGGCACCCGGTGACTGAAAAATTGTGTGGAAATCGATGGTCGTGGTATCGGAGGAATGAGGAAAATGTCGTAAAGAAAGTTTTTAGTATGCACGTGGATGGGTCTTAGAGAGGGAAAGACCAAAGACTGTGTGAAAGATGTTATGGCTAAACGGGCGCCGACCCCAAATGTAATTAGGATAAAAGGCAAGAAAATTTTGAAAATGTAAACCAACAAGTCAGATTTAAATTACAATGTATGGTTTTGGAGCACCCAATGTCCAGCGGAGGACATTGACATTCTTCGTAATCATCACCACGAAGAACCTTGAAACAACAAAGTAAGCGTCAGCTGTTGATATTGCCACCATGACCATAGCTGAGCCTAACAAAAAACATTGGGTATTTTTTCATGGTGTTTTATAAATGTCAATATTTACCAAAGCGTAATCATCACTGATCACTGACTTTAATTTGTCATTTGTGTCTTTTATTTCACACTGAATAATTATTACACATCGTTGGACGTTTGGTAAATAAGGAATCAATTAGTCCCACGAGAAAACATTAATTTATGTACTTAAGTTAGTTCTTTGTTTGTACGTAAAATATTTACTTCCTTCAACAGTTATTCTCTATGTATTTTTCTCGCAAGTTATTTAGAGTCGATTCTAATCCTTGTTTCCAATTGATGTTATTTTCACTTAAACAAATATCAACTTTATGATAATGTAAATTAAGTTGATTTTAGAATAACTAGAACTATTGAAAAAGTAATTAAAAATCAAAACTTGTAGCGCAAACTGAACTTTATGTTTAGGAATTAAGATTATATTTCCAAAAACTCGTATTTAATAATAAACCTTTTTTTTATTTATCCTTCAAAACTAAATTCTTAAAGTAATGTAAGTATACCTAAGTAATTTTGAGTCACCTCCTCTGTTTTTTCGTCGGTTAAAAAGTAAAAAACCCCGATTCAATTAATATTACACTTCTCTATAAAGAACTCAATTTGTTGCTGTTTAAATCTAATTGGATCTACAATGTAAATTGGTGAAATACTCGTAGATACCTATAATTAGAAAACCTTATTATTGAAACCTAGTATTTATTTACATGTTTGTCAACTAAATTGCGAACGCAGATTAGGTAGTTTACTGAGTAAATATATCTATCTACCTTACCTACGTATACAGCGTGTATCAGAAATGAGTGTTCATTTTTTTAGGGAGTACCAACCTTTTTTAATTTTTGAAACGGTTCATGTTAAAAAAAAAAATAGCTGTCCCTTACATTTGGATCGAGTAGGTATTGAAGTTTTGTATGGGACAACTGCAGTGCGATTCTGTAACCATCTCACCGTGAAAACTTGGGTGAAGTGGGCGTGGAGTGAGCTGTCATTAGGGATTAACACTATTGACACTGCTCACTTCAAGCTCACTTCACTTATGATTTCACGGTGAGATTTTTACAGAATCGACCGGCTGATGTTTTTTTCCCGATTACGATGTTGGTCCCATGAAGAGAGATGTCCAGTTTGATGGTCTGTACCACACCGTTAAATATGACCACACATTTCTAAGATGTATAAACATGAACAGATAAAAGCATTACTTAGTAAAAATAACTCAAGTGTTAAAGTAAATAAAAAAAGTTTTAACTTTTCATACGTTAGATAAAAATATGGCAATTTGTTAACCTTACCGATATTTTCTATTTGATGAATGTTGCATAATAGTTTACAATGCAAATGTAAAAGACTTTTAATGATGATACGCATGACAAGACGGAGTAATAAATGATTCGTTCTCAAAGTTACTGTCACTATGTATATTTTAGTATGGGGGAATGTGAAAGTAGAATTTCGCGAGCTTACAAGTGAAAGCTTCCAATCTAGTCATTCATAAGTTATATTGAATTAATGCTTGCAGTGAGTCTATTTTAATGCACGACTTTGTGATCATTGATATCCATTTCCTGAGTTCAATGAACCGTAGATTATTGCCGACTGATATTCGCAGCTTTTGTACAGACAACAAGATGGCTACCGTTTTAGAATTGACAAAATGCAATTAGATTTGAAAAGTTATCCTGCTTTTTGGGATATTAGGTAAAACACGTTTCATATTAATTTTAGGAGCTAGTTCAGGCCTGCGAGTTCTTTCGCGTTGTTTCTGGCTTTTTCTCAGCTCCTAAATAGCGCTCCTCAAGAGTTGGTCTATCAAAAGCAAAAAAAAATTATTAATCCGACTGGTATTTCCAGATTAAAACAAACTCATCAGCTTCATCAAGGACCAAGTATACCCAGCGGGCATACAGCGACCTGCGCGTACAGTATAATAACGCATTCAGGGTGCTTTTGGGGTTGCCGTGGCGATGTAGCGCGTCAGGGATGTTCGCGGAAGCGTGTGTCGACGGTTTCGCCGCGATCATGCGGAAGCGATGCGCTTCCATGATGGCGCGCTTGCGCTCCTCCTCCAATGGCATCCTGAATGTGTTTACAGACCGGTGGGACTCTCCCCTGTTACGAAGGTGGGTAAGTGTACAGACACACTTATCCAAATAAGCGGTGTACCATTGAACGAACAGTTCAATGGTACACTACTTGTTTATTATTGAAAATTTAATTTAATTTAATACTAACATTAGGCTGAGTTATACTTCTACTAACAATATGGATGTAATTCCGAAATAAAAATATTTGAATTTGAATTTGAATTTATTATATTAGTAAGGAAGTAAATAAAAAGTATCGAAATAGTTTCTGTAAGTTATCCAGAATCCAAAATCTAATTTTAAAATATAATAATAATAATAAAACTTTATTTCGGACTAAAGTATCCATAGTTTTGTTAGTATTTTAGTGTTAGTAACAATGATGATGCTTAGGTATTAGATTAGTATTGTTAGTATCTTAATAATAATAATAAAATAAACAATTCACTCCCAATCTGGGTGAGGCTCGCCGATCCTGGGGAATGTCTACTTGACTGCGTGCAGTCGTATCCAGCGCCCCAAGATCGGAGAGTCCCACCTATCAGCCAACACTCTCAGGATGGTGTTGGGGCTGGCGCGAACACGGCGTAGCAAGGATGCGCATCTCTTGCGCATGATGGCCGAAAAACTATCAACGACCGCGTCCGCAAACATGCCGGACGCGCTGCAAAATCGCGGCAGCCCCATCAGCACCCGGAACGTGTTGTTATATTGTGTGCGCAGGCCACTGTATGCCCTTTGCGTAAAGTTCACCCACAGGCTGCACGTGTAAAAGGATTGGCAATAGGCTTTGAAAAGCGTCACCTTAACCTGAGCCGTACAACGTGCAAACCTGTGGGCCAACATCCCACATCGAACAGCCAGCGACCTGCGCTCCCGTTCTATGTCAGCATTATCCTTCAAGTCGTCTGAGACCCAGTGACCCAGATATTTAAAATTTGCAACTCTTTTTAGAGGTCTGCCACCCAGCACAACTGGTGGAATTGTGCTGTAACATTTACTGCCTGCTTTAAAAATCATCAGTTCACTCTTTGATGCATTATATTTGAGTCCATGGGTCTCAGCGTACGATTCACACACTTTAACCAGTTTCCGTAATGCCCTGATCGATGGGCTCAGCAGAACCATATCGTCTGCATAACTTATATTATTCATGCATACCCCATCAATATGACAGCCGATTCCGGTTCTGCTAAGCTCATCGATCAGATTATCCATGTACAGATTAAACAACATGGGCGAAGACAGCCCCCCCTGCCTCACCCCTCACTCAAGCCTGTACTCAGCTGAAAAGGAGTTTGCCCATCTGACACGGTTCTGTTGATTAGCGTACCAAAATTTAAATAAATTGATGACTTCCTGGGGCACCTCCGTTTCATGCTGCAGTTTCCCCCATAGTACATTATATGATACAAGGTCAAATGCTTTTGACAAATCCAGGTAACACGCAAATACTGGTGTTTTTCTTGCTGAGTAGTACTGCACAGTCTGCTTAAGGCTGAAGATAGCACTCTCTGTAGATAAACAGGGCCGAAACCCGAATTGAGCATCATTTAATTTTAGATGTTTATCAAGCTGGCCTACAAGCAGACATAAATAAAATTTAATCCTTTTTAAATACCTCGCCGGCTGATCGACACTTCACGTGACCAGAGGGCTGGGTCGTTCTTTGGCCAAAGAATTAGCATTGCCATTCAACGTGGCAATGCTGCCAGTCTTCTGGGCACGTGTCCAGATGACAGCGATGCGGACGAGTAGTTCGACGCCTAAATCCTTTTGTGTTTGTATTTATTTATATAGTTAGTTAGTTAGTCTTTTCATTTAGTACCTAGTGTAATTATAGTGTGTAATCATAAAAAAAAGTATTTTAGTTGTCAAAACATTACTATTTTGTGGGGTTTTAAAATAAAATAGCAAAACATCTTAAATAAATCGAATTTTAAATTCTGAATGGTTCTAGCTTTGTCGATGTTACTGACCGTTTCTACACCTTCGCAAAGGACAGTTGCAAAACCGAGATTAGTCACATCGTTAACCTCAGGTTAGTTGGTATGCGCAGCAGGTCCCAGCTGTTGCCACAAGTCTTTGTGACAGCCGATGGCAATTTATGTGTCATGGTTAAGGCTCTTGAACTTGACGAATGCCTTTCGTTTCTCTAACTTTTAATTGAGTCTTTACCGTCGTTTACCGTTTACGTAGTTAAACACTAAGTTTATGATGACACTTTCTCCAGCTTTTCACTTTTAATTAACATGGTGTTAATTATTCTTACATGAGTGTCTGTTATGTGAAGTTAAAGTGTTATGTTTCTCTTCACTACTCATCATCTGCCTAGTCTTTTCCCAACTACGTTGGGGTCGGCTTCTAGTCTAACCGAATGCAGCTGAATACCAGTATTTTACATGGAGCGACTGCCTATCTGACCTCTACAACCCAGTTACTGGGTAATACGATACCCTTTGGTAAGACTGGTTGTCAGACTTTCGGGCTTCTGACTACCCGTAATTACTGTCGAAGATCCACGAATGACAGCCGGGACCAACGGCTTAACGTGCTTTCCGAGGCACGGTCTTGGTATGTGAAGATGGTCACCCATCCACTGACCAACCGCGGTAAGCGTAGCTTAACCTGATCGTTTCTCTTCACCAGTATTGAAGACAAAACCAGTGTGTTGTCAGTGGTAAAAATCGAGCGAAACAAGATAGAAACTTAGACCAAACCATATTATGTAAACTAACTGTAACTGCTCCGTTGATCTCGTAGTTGCAAGCGTGACTGATGGGCCTGGGTTCGATTCCCAGGTCGGGAAAATTGTTATTGGCGTTTTCCATAAGGATTTTATTAGTTAAAGCCCGGAGTTTGGAACTGAGACGGTGTGAAACCTCCGTGCCTCGAAAAGCAGGTATCCGATTGCGTGCCGTCCCATCGCACTACGAGAATGAGGGAAGCTGTGCACACACTTGTGCACTATAATATCTCCTGCGCCGAAGGCTAGTCTCCGTTGAGATTGTCCGCCATGACCGGAATACGATGGTTGGACTATTATTTTGTAAATTACAATAGAAAACTTTGAATGCTACATAAATGTAACCTACAATATAAAATCACGACACTTTTGCTATAGTACGTGTTTTTTTTTTTCTTTTAGTTACCTTCTCACAAACTATGTTAATTTATTTCCTTGTTTGTGCCTCTTATTTAATAACGACACACCTCTTGACTTTTTTGTATTATTATGTAAGTATTGTTAACTAAATCTAATACCTAACATGTCGATGTTGTTGACACCACTATACGAGGTTTGTTCAAAAGGTGACTTATTATTTTTCTCGAAAAATATTGATTTATTCATCAAAATCATTTTGTCCCCTTCAAAGTAATCCTCCTCAGATATAGGTAATACGCTTGTGCCAGCGCTTTTTCCGATCCTCGAAGCTTTTTTTTATCTTTTTGGTATGGCCTTGAGCTCCTCCAGCGATGCGGTCTTTATCTCCTCAATCGTGGCATACGTCCGTCCTTTCATTGGTCTTTCGACGTAATAAATATATACCCACGTTTCTTCACCGGTTATGACCTTATGCGCAAATCTGAATCAAAATCAAACTCAATGCTCATGCGACGGTTCTTTTGGTCAACATTTAGCAATTTCGGTACAGACTTCCTTCTCATACTTCTGACTTTGTTCATTCTTCCTTTCATATTCAGTCCATTCTTCTTTGGAATGCGCTTCCTCTTGATATCAGGACGGCCACTAGTCGGTATGCATTTAAGCGGAAATTGCAGAGTTATTTGCAAAATAAATAGTGTAGTCATCTCAACACCTCTTTTCTTTGAATTTGTATATATTTATATATTATAGATATATATATACACATAAATATTTATATATTTTAAATATATATTATAGTAAATCGTATGTATGTGTTTATAACCTATTTATGTATTTGTATAGTGTTTTTTTTTTTTTTTTTTTTTTTATCATCGTCGTGTCAACCAAAGCACCTGCCATCTTATCTCTTCACCACCCTTGGTTGACTGGTAGAGAATGCCTAAGGCATTAAGTCCGCCCTTACCTTTTTACCTTACCTTTTGTGCGAGAAGTTTAAATAAATAAATAAATAAATACACGTGCCAAGCCCAAAACATCAGAAAAAAATGAATGGCATGAGCCAGCCGATATGCTGATATCCTCAGCAACTTCTCTAATAGTGATTCCACGATTCTCCATAACAATTTTCTTCACTACTTTAACGTTTTCATCGGTTGTTTACGTACTAAGGCGTCCAGGGCGAGCACCGTCATTAACATCTTCTCGGCCTTCTGTGAAGAGCTTCTACCACTTATAAACATTTTTTTTTAGTAGACTCGCCAAATGCCACAGTCAACATTTCAAGTGCGTTGGAGCACTTAATTTTATTTTGCAAACATAATTTAATACAGTTTCTTTTTACATTAATTTTTTTCGATAGCAATATAATTATAGCCAAGCACACTAAAACCCATCTAACCTTTAGATCTGTTCAAAGCAAACTAAAAATGCAAAATGGCTAATAATGTCAACATAATTATGTTGGGGACATGTATACCAATAAAAAAATAAAAAATTGAAAACTAAATGTACAGACGCCAGCACATCAAGCTACTACAATCTGTCAGATTTCTTTAATAGATTTTCAACTTTAGCGCAAAAACATAAGGTTCAAAGTTGATTGGGAAAATCTGACAGTTTCGGGTAGCTTGATGTGCTGGCGTCTGTACGTTGCTCGCGAAATAGGAAAGTCACCTTATTTTTTTTAATAAACCTTGTACATTCGCCGGGTGACTGACATTCGATGCGACTGCATTATATTTATTTATGTTCTCGTGACAATATACAACGTGTAGGTAACGTTAAATGCGCAAAACCTGAAAATAGTTTGATCAGAATAACGAGCAGAATCAATTGAACTACTTTTTAATATAGGTCACATTTTTCAAAACATCTTCATTAAAAACGTAGCCGTGTCTATTTATTAATAGGTCAAGCAAGCCATCACATGCGCAAACCCGCCAAAATAGGTTTAGTAAACAAACACAAATTGTTGTCGACCAATTTAATTTTTTTAAATCTCGATTATGATTGTAAACGTATGCTTGGTCAATCCCTAGCATCAGTGGGATGACACTTACAGCTCACTCCACGCAAGTTTTCACGGTGAGATTTTTACAGAATCGACCGGTGACGCCGCGCCGCATCCGCTGAACTTGATATCGGAATCGCGGTCATACAGTTTTAGAAAGCAGTCGATAAGACTGTTCATTTTATTAAAATATCGATCTAGAGCAAACAAGATTTATATGCAAAACTAGCTTTAACCCGACAGACGTTGTGCTGTCCAAATGTTCACACAAAAAACCGATAGAAAAAGGTCAGTTTTCCCCGAATTTGAACATTTTCCGGGAAATTTTTCAGATTTTCCTTACCTAAAACCCTAATTTGTATTTTTCGAACATTTTAAAACAAAAAATCAAGTGATGTGCAAGGCTTACCAGCGAACAACATTTCATTTTTATTTACATAGAATAAGAGAGATACCCCATATGAAACAATATAAAGAACTTGTTCTTTCATTCCTTTTTCTTCGAGTGTGTTGACTTGAGGTTGCACTTAAACCTTGTCTTTTATTTGCCCCTCCATGTTGGATGGGTGTTAATTTGAAACCTAATTTATATTCATCTGTACGCTCAAATACTTACCTGCTCTGGAAATGTAATCGCAGAGTTCATATAAATGTTTATTTCTTTTTATCTCGGCATACATGGTACGCATCAAAAATGAAGCTTAATAATTTACTTTACCGAAGCATATAATATAATGATCTTTGCAAACGTGACTCACATCCCTTTTAGGCGGTCAACAAACCCAGCATTCCCCACTCATTTTTTTTTATGAAGCTAAGTTTCCGATATACCTAATCGTGATGCATTTTTTTTTCGTAATGTAGGTACAGACGCCAGCACATCAAGCTACCCGAAACTGTCAGAGTTTCCCAATCAACTTTGAACCTTATGCTATATCACTAAACTAGAAAATCTACTAAAGAAATCTGACAGATTGTAGTAGCTTGATGTGCTGGCGTCTGTACCTAATGATGTATTTCGTCACGGTAGGCGAAGGGGACTATCGTGTTCAGTCAACAGACTCCGTGGGTTTTGCAACGTTGTGCAGACTGTGTTGTAACACCAAAAATTATAGTATTTTATGCAAATATCGGTGTTAGAATGTCAGCCAAGTTTCGAGAGGTCATTTATTTGAACTTGTCCTTGAATGGTTAATAACACCATATATTTTTTTTTTTCTAGACTTCGCAAAATGATCGAAGTTCTTATGCACTGTACTTGTAAAGTGAATTATAGCTATTTATACCAAACTAGGTAATAATCATATATGAAATCCCATACTTAGTACTAGGTAGCAATAAATATTATTATTTTATTAAAAAAAAAATAAGTAGATATCTATAGTGATTATTACATTTCAATTATTAAGTATTTTGTACTTACCTACAGAAATTAATTTGTGAAAAGCCCATTACTTTTTGCTTTATACTTAAACATATTGCGCATGAGCACATTTGCTGTTAGTTTTTTTGCTTATTTACGTAGGTAATGCTTTTATCCGGTAACCATCTATCAATTTGGAATTTTTTTTTTAGAAATTGTGATATTTAAAGGTTGTTACAATTGTTGAATTTCTTGACAGACATGTCATTGGAATACGATGTCTTCATTGTTTCACCGGCAACCATGAACTGATAAATTACGGAGGTGCTCAAAAGAAAATAAAACTTGAAGAATTCATTTACAGGTGCTTTTGAATTGTCAATACGCCAATTTCTAAGTAAACCAACCGTAAATAAACCAAATTTTCTTTCTTTGTTCCTTTCTTACATTATTCTACCCATAGAAATACTTAAAAAAAAAACTACCCAACCGTGAATCTTAACGTGATTGTCTCTGAAATCGTCATCATTGCACGTTAACTGTAAGAACAGTGATCTTGAACGTAAATACGTAGACGTATGTACAATTATCATAACGAGAGCCTGCGCAAGCGCACGTAGTTACCTACCTGTAGTAATAACAAGGTATAATCATATGATGCTACAAAAAGATAATCTTCAGACTTCAGAGTAGGTCCTAATCAGATTTCCCCGGATTTATATTCGCGATGGCGCTAGATGTGGAAAATATTGTAGTAAGTACCTAGAGTATTATCCTATACGTAAAATGTCCCTTATAAACTGTATAATAAAAACTCATGCGCGAAAAATAGGTTGAATTTATTACTTTTATAAAATTACAAAAGTGGAAAAAATGGACTTGCCGGTTGGAAGAAAATGAAATCAAAGCAGAGAGAGAGTGTTGCTAGACATAAAAAATGTTAAGCTTGAGCACAATGTTGCAACTTAATAAATGACTTTGTAATCGATTACAATTAATCTTACTAAAATGACAAATGATTGCAGATTGAGTATTAAATTGATATAAGTATAATATTTATGATGAATTTACTTTAACATAAACAAAAATTGCCGTAAGTAGTTCTTATATTATGGAACCAACAGATTAGAGCAACGTTGAGCAGCAGCAGTTTTCTGAACTAGGGAGGTAGGTACAGATGCCAGCACATCAAGCTACTACAATCTGTCAGATTTCTTTAATAGATTTTCAACTTAATCGCTAAAGCATAAGGTTCAAGGTTGATTGGGAAAATCTGACAGTTTCGGGTAGCTTGATGTGCTGGCGTCTGTACCTACTTTACACCAAGCGCATGCTCTACTGACAAAATCTTTCACCGATTTATCAGCATAATCAGCCTAAATTGTTCCCACTGCGGGGATACAGGCCTCCTCTATGTGAGAGGGAGTGGGCCGTAATAAACCACGCGGGCCCAGTGCGGGTTGGCGGATCTCATGTCTTCGTCCTGCGAATTGTGTTGGTTCTAAGACATCAGGGCATGCCGGTTTTCTCACAATGTTTTCCATCACCACTTTGAGAGCAGTGGGGATGAAATAATTTACACAAAATAATGTCTGGGTTCGAGCCTACAACCTACAACTTGTAAGTCGCTGCCGTTATCACTGGGCCACTTCTGCTCACCGATTAACTTTTCATTCTACGAAAATATTATGCTTATGCACACATTCGTTTGCAGATGCAAAAATTCGTTGAATCTGTGTCTCACCAATCTTCCATTGCTCTTTCAGATTGAATTCATCTATCTTACGGGAGCTAACATCCAGCCTCTAGGTACCTAGTACATTGTACAAATTGATGATATAGAGAATAACACGGTCAATTTGTGACTGAAGGCGAGAACCATTTCTCAATTCGGACACGCGTCCGTTGGCCGCATAGATATCCGTTGGCCGTGACACGAGTCTCTAGTCTGTTAGGGTCCTAAAGCAATCATTATTTTATCGTTTGTCTTTTCTTACCGATAATGTAATCTATTGTAGTGTTCGCGTGTGGAAAGTAATTAAAATAATCCTACCTAAGATTATAATTATCAATGTGTGTGTGTTTGGATGTTTGTTACTCAATCACGCAAAAACGGCTTAACGGATTTGATTGAAATTTGGCAAACAAGTAATTTATAGCCTGGATTAACACACAGAATACTTTTTGTCCCGATACCCACGCAGGATCGAGACTTATGCGAGTGAAACTAGTGCTCCTAGTCATCACATAGTATAAAACAAAGTCGCTTCCCTCTGTCTGTCCCTATATATGCTTAGATCTTTAAAACTCCGCAACGGATTTTGATGCGGTTTTTTTTAGTAGATAGAGTGATTCAAGAGGAAGGTTTATATGTATAATACATGCATAATATAGTAGAGCAACACTGATCATTTTAGAGGTTTCTAATGTGATGTCGTAAATAAACACATTTTTTGCGTTTACATTGCAAACGCTGGCTGAACCATTCGAGATAGATCAAAATAATGTACTACAGTATTGTACACCTTAAAAAGCTCTACAAAAAAGTCCGCGATGGTATATGTCTATCTCTTCGGGATAACCCACTTTTTACGAGAAATAATGGTTCTAAAATTATCAGTGTTTCTCTACTATATTATGCATGTACTATACATATAAACCTTCCCCTTGAATCACTCTAATCTGTAAAAAAAAACCGCATTGTACACCTTAAAAAAGTCTACAAAAAAATCTACAATGGTATATGCCTATCTCTTAGGGAGAACCCACAATAACGATTTTTTATGCTATACTTTTTACGAGAAATAATGGCACTAAAATTATAAGTGTTTCTCTACTATATTATGCATGTATTATACATATAAACCTTCCTCTTGAATCACTCTTATCTATAAAAAAAAACCGCATCAAAATCCGTAGCGTATTTTTCAAGATCTAAGCATACATAAAGACAGACAGACAGCGGGAAGCGACTTTGTTTTATACCTACTATGTAGTGATCAGCATTGCACCCGTGCGAAGCCGGGGCGGGTCGCTAGTTACTTAATAAAATGTGGACGGAGATTACCTCAGAACATGAGAACACAACTGATACTTTGTGGAAGAACAGCAATAAAATACGCAATTATAACTGCAGATAAAAGCGATTTTTTTTTGGTGTGCCAAGAAATTTCACAAAGACGAAGCAATTATATGTATATTCATGGCTGTACAACCTCGGAGATTTCGCGTTGCCACAACACAATGAAATTAACATGCCGTGAAAATGATTGCGTTTCAAACGCATACTTCGTAATTATTAATTAATAATTACATACATTAACAGCAAAAGATACTTGTTGATACAACTTTTTAGAAGGAATATAAAAACACTATATCAGGAAATCGGTAGATATACAAGGAAGTTTGATTACATTTTTGAGTGGTGTGTTCTCTAAAATCAGCTTATATTCAGTATTTTGGTTGATCACTCTGGTGCTCTTTATATAGGTAGATACATAATTATATTGTACCCTTTTTTCCATTTTTGACAATTCAAAAGTGTCTGAAAATGGTTTGATTTTTTCCTCTGAGTTTAGTTTTTCTTTTCAGTTTTCGAGACCTTTTCTTGGTTAAATTAAAACAAACACTTGGTGCAGGATTCGTAAACAGGTGCATATAAAATAATTAATTAGCAGATAACAAAAGGCATAAGAACAATACGAAGTTGGTCTCATGAGGATCATTATTTCTTATTTGATCTGTTGTGCTCATGATGTTTTTATACTTCCTGCTATATCACAGTGATAGGCAAAGAAGAATAATAAAAATACTGGCGCTGGTGGCGAAGTAATTACAGTCACACAGGACGATCGAATGTTAAGCCTTCCAACACCGCTCCGTGCCGTTGATTCCGCTATCATTCGTAATCTTTGGCAGTCTTTAGGGTTAGCAGCCGAAAAAAAACAGTGTATCGAATTGTGGATGTCAGATACTTAGGCAACCCCTCCATGTAAAATACTAGTACTTATTAACATTACCGATAATATATAAGACTTTTTAAGTTCAGGAGGCCTTGGGATACGCCGGCGGGTCCCAAATTTTCTGCTTGCGGACGCCAAGAGTTAAAAGTCAAAATTATTATAAGGCGCCGTGGGATCCGCACTGACCTCCCAAATTCAAATAATTTTTACTACTACTGGCGTGCTGTTATGTAAAATGTGATTATACTCTGGGGTCATGAAGCTTAGCTACAAATTAAAAAAAATATGCAACTATAAGTATATAAAGACGGCGTGCCGAATGAAAAAAATTGGGGGCTACCGGCGGACCCCATGGCCCGCTAACAAAAGCATAAGGCCTCATTTACGGAGACGCGGGGCGTCTCGCGTCGCGTGTGGCGTGGCGTCTCGCGGCGCGTCGGACGTTTTTTCTGTTTACGCTGGGGCGGCGCGTGAAGCGGCACGCATCATCGCACGCGTAAACACAAACTTATAGCAATATACGACTATGTTCATAGAGAAGCGAGACGGGAGGCGTGGCGGTGCCCGCCGCGGCGCCCGCGGCGAATCCTCTAGCGTGTAGCGAAGCACGCGGCGGGCATCGCGGCGGCGCACGCTCGCCTCGATCAAATCGACTAGTTTTATGTTGGCGAGAGATGGGAGCGCACGTGTCGCAACTTGCAGCATGAATGACGAAAAATCGAGAATTGCCGCTGCGTGCGCCGCCGCGATAAACGCCGCGTGGGACGCGTCGGTGCCATCCGCGGGCTCGGCCGCAAAAAACGCCCTAATTCAAACAAACGCGTCTAAAATCGCTTCTCCGTAAACGCACTCATACAACGCCATATATTTGAATTCAGTGCGGGCCGCGCCGCTCAACGCAACGCGCGACGCCCCGCGTCTCCGTAAATGAGGCCTTAAGATGTGTGCATCGGCGTGCGGGACAAAATTTATTGGGGGTCGCCGGCGGATCCCATGGCAGGGAGAGAGTGTGAAACTGCATCCGGTAAGATTGGAAGTCAACCCCAAGAAAGGTGGGAAAAGGCTATAAGGATGATGACTGGATATTACAAGTTATTTCATTCATTCACATAATTTATATCTAACCTACCTAAGTACCCACTTTTCGGGCAGAATAGTAATTCCAATCCAACCTTACGAAAAATCTGAGAGGGGAGCTTATTAAGTTTCGTCTCTGTATTCGGCAGCAAAAATCTTAACAAGTAGAGCGTTATTATGACCATTTTTGACACAAACACCTTTTCAATCGGAAGTAATATTGGAACACAATCGTACGATTCCCACAACTCACAACACATCCTTTGTTTCATAAACATTGGCATTGCTGTACGATTATGGCAAACGTAATGGGAGTCTCAGCGCCTCATGAGTACAACTACACCATTCAATCATCGTGCCAGGCACATCCTAGCCTTGAGGCTTCATGTCGCGTAATCAACGGTACATACGTCGTAATTAACTGCCCAATGACGCGTCGGTAATTAACTGCCCAATGACGCGTCGGACACTTTTATTTTGAATAAATCAATTTCCCATCATAGAATTAATTTGCATTTATTATTTATTTATACGGAAGTTTGTTTAGCTGTGAATATTCAATATTGCTAAATCGGCATTTAGCAATATTTTAGTTTCTTGTTCTTTTTGTTTTTGTGATGTAATATTTTGCATGCTCTTTGTCGACCTAACAGTCGACCATCAAGGACACCAACCTAACAAGTGTGAAATACACGGTTGCTATCTAGTATTCAAATGTCACTAAATAATAATAATATTCCACAATAATATTCCACAACTTTCACACAACGCCATCTAGTCCCAAACTAAGCAGAGCTTGTGCTATGAGTACTAGACAACTGATAAACATACATATATATTTCTAAATACATACATATTATAGATAAATTACACCCAGACAAAGAACAAATGATCGTGCTCATCACACAAACATTTGTCCTAGGTGGGAATCGAACCCACGACCTTGCGCATAGCAATCAGGGCCACTGACCACTAGACCAACAGGCCTGTCATAAAATATTCAATGAATAAATCTTCGACATCATTAACAACTAATTATTTTCACAAGCGCCACTAACAATGCTTGTTGCAAGTAAGTACCTACTGTCCGCGCGCGAGCTCCGAGGAATGATAAGGAATGTTGACGTAATGAGCTAGAGTTGTGATTTAGTCGATATTGCACTACTGTCGATACTAATACATCTTGAGCCTCCGCGCGAGTGTACTTCATGAAATCATTTTATGAGGGTATTATGTACTTGAAATAAAAAAAAAATGATGAAAATAAACTCTCCTCACGCACTTCAATAATAAATGAGTCGACAACATTCTACATTAAGCCATTCCTTTGACAGTAATGTTAATCTAATGCTAAAACATGTTTATCATATCCACACCAATCTTCTTTTGTGACATGCGTGATAGCTCTTTCGGTGATCTCCTTCAGTCTCGTCAGAGAAAAATCTGAAGTAATGTTGTGTTCCCTCACGAGCCTTTTAACTTTTGCCCATACGAGCTCTATTGGGTTCAAGTCGCACATATAAGGCGGTAATCGCATTACATCGTGACAAAACAACATAATTATAAATGCAGTACTATTTATAGTAGAAAATAACACTAAAAATGACTCGATAACAAAATTAAAAATGACTCGATAAGCGTGTTCTCGCATCAAGGTCAACACTAGTACTGGGAGAGTGCGGGGGATTTAGCGACGGTCGGGCGCGGCGCACACCCGCCCGCTTCCTCAGCCACCGATTCCTCGGAGCTCGCGCGCGGACTGTACTTATGCGCGCGCGCACGCCTGTGTTTCATCATAGCATTCATACATACCTAGTTTAACTGGCATTTTCCGCATCCTGGACATAGCCAGGAACAGCTGGAGTTGCGTCAAATTTCCCATGTCGTTGTACATTTTAAGACATTTTTTCGAGAACTTGGAATTAAAAAAACCATCGTGTGAAATATGACAATACATTTAAGGAAGTGACAGAGCAATATAAGTTAGATAAATTCCGGTACAATTTATTTTTAGGAAGTAGGATTTTTCTCGAACGTCCTGAGCCCAGCAAACAGCAAGTTCTTATAAAGATAAACAAAACAAAATTATGGCACACACGTAATCAGACTTTAATCTTCCCACTGCTAGAACACAGGCCTCCTCTCTTCGAGAGTCACCCTCTTCGAAATTAAGGCAACCAGCGGCAAAAACACTAAATTAGCAAAAACACTACTTTCAGAAATGAACAAAAATGAAATAATTAAGTAATTAGTACTTCTACTTCTTGCAGGTGTCTTATTAAAAGCTTAAAGTGGTCATGCAACTTAATGACTAGGTATTTGTTCTATTTACACAAAAGGTCGTGATGTTTTTGCAGGTTTTACAAAATCTACATACAAGTCTATCCATGTTGATAATAGTCACATTATATTCTGCTATCAAGCATAATCTTATTATTAGGGGGCTCGTGGCTAAGTAAAAACAGCCGCACGGGTCGATCGATCGGGTTAAGCCACGCAAGACGCGGTTAGTCTGTGGATGGGTGACCAACTTTATATACCGAGACCCCTTCGTGCCACGCGAAGCACGTTGAGCCGTTGGTCTCGGCTGTCATTCCAGCTGTATGTAGCATGTGCACGTGTGTCCAATGACCAGAATTTGTACGTATCAGCGCCAAATAGAAGGACATACCTACAACATTGTGTATAGGAGCGTCCTAGAATAATGTTCCATTCTGAGCCCATGAGTGCAACGGCCAAACAACAAGCAGAGTACCAGGGGCGGATCTTGAATTTGTGGGGCCCTGGGCTAATACTGCTTAGGGGCCCTACCTAATTACTCAATTAATTGCCATTTTGACAAGAAACTGTTTTCTGTAGTGATGTAGGTACATGTAATGTAATATATTTGTACAAATCTTTTTACACGTCATACTTTTTTACTTTTTACTTTGCCGTACTCGGGTAAAAACTAGATGAGGTTGGTGTTCCCTGATTCCCCGTTCCCTGACTGTTCTGAGAAGAAACACTGAAACAAAGACAAACTCTGATGATGTTTTGAACCCTCTGTTTTGTCTCTGGAGCGGGTGCGATGTGTTAAGTACAGGAAGAAAATAGGAAAACAAAATATTTTATTTATTTATTAAAACATTATTTATTGCAAAATAAATTGACAGGTTATAAATGGTTATGTTATATAAATTATAAAGCAACTTTTTTGCATTTTTGTGCTGCAAATTCTTTTATTTGGTCATCGCACTGTAGGTCCTTTGAGCAATCCGATCGGTTTTTTTATAATTCTAGATAAGTTTTATTATTGACAATATCGTCTATTGGTTTCAGTTCGGTTGGGGGCCCTCTGTATTCGCGGGGCCCTGGGCTGCAGCCCAAAAAGCCTTTAAGTAGATCCGCCCCTGCAGAGTACAAACCGAATTGATTGTCAAATACTAAATTAACGCGAGCGAAGCCACGGGCAAAAGGTAATTATTTTATACATACGATACTTCGCTTAGTTCGAGAAAAAAATACCAGTAAATTGAAAACGCTTTCGAAAGTTTCGAAACCATTTTGATGCAATACGATGTATTTCTCTAGCTGTACTGTCACGGCTAACTCGAAGATTGTGTACGTAAAATCATAGATTTCTATCAGTTTATAAACATTAAAATGTTGAAACAACTGCACATAATGTTGCGATATTATTTTTATTGGGAAGTTATAGATAATAGAGTCGTTCGAAATGCATTTATCAAGATGAAAGATTCACTACGCTTGCGCAGTCAGAACATGAGAATTCAGAATGTATAATTATATTACCCAACTAATGTAACTATTAGATAGTTATACTCATTAAATACATAAATTATTTGTCTAATGAGTTCTTAACAAAATCAATTTTATGTATTTAATAAATAAAGTTACAACTAATGATCTAATTCTTACATATAATTATTATAATAATTACGTAGGTTGACTAGAAGACTGGGCTTGTGGGCCTTGTGGCTAAGTAATAACAGCCGCACGGGTCGATCGATCAGGTTAAGCTACGCTTGCCGCGGTTGGTCCGTGGATGGGTGACCATCTTCACATACCAAGACCCCTCCGTGCCTCGGAAAGCACGTTAAGCCGTTGGCCCGGCTGTCATTCTTGGATCTTTGACAGTCGTTACGGGTCTTCAGAAGCCAGATAATCTGACAACCAGTCTTACCAAGGGGTATCGTATTACCCAGTAACTGGGCTGAGGAGGTCAGATAGGCAGTCGCTCCATGTAAAATACCGGTATTCAGCTGCATCAGGTTAGACAGGAAGCCGACCCCAACATAATTGGGAAAAGGCTAGGCAGATGATGGCGTACCAGGTTAATTATAAATATTCTTTGTCCTAATTATCATTTTCATAACACGTTTTTGGTTCCTGTACCAAGCAGTTTCCAATCTATCGAGTTAGGTATGTTATGAGTAAAAAAATCAGTTACATAAGGAAACGTGATTTTTATGAGTATTTAAACGTGTTAGTATCAAGTGACATAAATCTTTATGACACTAACCTTTATACTTAAATGAAGGAAGTATCTGCCTAGCGAAAAATGTGTCTAAAGTAAGATTCTAGATGATAAGTTAGTTCAAATGAGGAAACCAGCCGGTCCATTCTGTAAAAATCTCACCGTGAAAACTTGCGTGGAGTGAGCTGTCAGTGTGATCCCACTAATGCTAGGACAATCCCTAGCATCAGTCAAATCTCGATTATGAGTGTAAATGTTTGCTTGGTCAATACCAAGCAAACATTTACAATCATAATCGAGATTTTAATCATACTGGGTGTCCGAAAAGTAACGGATTACCTTTTACCTGCTGATGGGTCACATTGGGATCCACCAATTAAAAAAAAAATGACCATGGTAAAAGGCTTATGGTTTCCGAGTTTTTTGATGTTTAATGAAATTTTGGAAAATCTCTACCTTTGATAAGTTTTTTCCATGCCATTTCTACGAATGAAAAATTTTTCGAGTACAGGTTTTTTTTTATTTTCATCTTGAATCATCCTACTATCGACTGAATACAAGAAAGTTACAGATATCATCTTTTAAATACTTACCTAAAATTTAGGTTCAAACCATGGTTCAAAATTAAAATTTTCACCAAAAAAAATTTTACTTACCTTATTTTTGGTCGGCCATGGTGAAAAACAAAAATTATTGGTAGATCATTTTTTTTTATTGGTAGATCCCAATGTGGCCCATCAGCAGGTAAAAGGTAATCCATGACTTTTCGGATACCCAGTATATTTTATTGATAATTTTATATAATTTCAAAGCTAGTATTTTAGCTGTCAAAACCCGCATTAACCCACGTAGTTTGTGTGGCGTGACCACTTCACCTGATTCACGCATAAATCCAGACTCCGGGCTGCTACTGAGAAATTCCAGATGGAAAACCCAACAACACTTTGTCCGACCCGGGAATCGAAGCCAAGACCTCATCACAGCTCAGTAGAAGCGCTTGCGGCCACAAGACCTACGAGCCAGTCAACTATCTCATCTCTGATACCTACATATTATTATACAACGTGTAACGTTAAATGCGCAAAACCTGAAAATAGTTTGATCAGAATAACGAGCAGAATTAATTGAACCACTTTTTAATATAGGTCACATTTTTCAAAAAATCTTCATTAAAAACGTTGCGGTGTCTATTTATTAATAGGTCAAGCAACCCAATGTCAGCGCGGCGCAGCGGCCCGGTGACGACTCCTCCCTCGATAAAGCGTCGTCGCAGACGCAAGAAACGATCAGAATGGCTAGTAAAACTAAAACAGCACATAAAACCTTTAGATTTTTTTTAATGACTTATTTTCTCTCTGAAATAGGTCAACTGAATTAAAAATCAGTTGGGGTATCTGAGGTTTTGCGCATTTAACGTTACACGTTGTAGATTGTCCATTGTCCAGTAGAGGTCTCCGATATGTTATCGAAAGTGTTATGCTTATTTAACACTTAGCAACACTATCATTAGATACCACGTATATATAACATTTGTTATTAGAATTCCGTACTTTATCTACTTTGATTGATTGAATTTTTTATCTATTTTACTAATGATAATCAAATATGTAGACACAAGTAGGTAATGTGAATGATAGGCAAAAACTGTAAACCTTTGTTGACTAGAAAGGTACCAATCGTGAAAATTAATAGGAATGTCAGTATTATTAACATCTAGGCGGATCAGACACTACAACGCGCAACGCGACGGGGCACGGGAAACGTCGTTTTTATTGAATTTGCATATAAAAAATCACGCGCGTTATTTACACCCTGTCGCGTGGCGCGTGTATGTGATCCACCTAATTCTCAATTCGCAACAGGTTTCCCTACGTGAGAAGCACAACTAATCATGATCCAAAAGCTCACAAAAAGTCTTGGACGTCATCATCATTATAATATGACGTAGATCTTTAGACCTACAATGAACATTAACCCGAATCACCAAACTTGTTCTGTACCTACCCACTCGTTACCTTGTAGTTTTTTTTACAGAAAATTTTGTAGGTACCAATAAGGGAAATGAATAGTCTATCAAATTTACACACTAGGTCAATCATTTAGCCCGGAGGACACGGTGGAGGTCTGCCCGGCTTGGGCGGAGCACCACCGCGTCCTCACGGCGGTGATCAGTGCCGGCGGCGGCGATCTCTCGCGTCCGGCCCTAGGCCAGGCCATGGTACGGAGCGAGAGTGCATGGGAAGCCGTCACCTCCTTCTGCGAAGCAGTTATGCTTGCGAAGGAGGAGGCGGAATGCGTGAGGGAGAGGCAATCTTTGCGCACTCACGCCAATAGTCGCTGCAGGAGACGCCCTGGGCGTCGGGAGTCGAGAGCCGATTTCCGGACACCGTATGCGCGGGCTTGCGGACGGCGAGCAATGAGCAGCTCGCCGTCCGGTAAGGAGTAGGCCCCGATCGACGCGACGGCGCGTTGTGTACCACGCGCGCCTCAAAGAGATGTTTTAACACTAACTGACGGGGTCCGCTATGGTCGACGCCTGCCAGGGGCACGGGCTGTTCGAAAGAGTTACCGTGGCCCCTGGCACAGGCAACTGAAGGAACACGGGTAGGTTTTAGTCAGTAAAAGTCTGACACGCCCTACTGCTCCGCCCAGAGCATGAGAAGTTATTTGATGAATTCCCGCCCAAAAAAAAAAAAGAATAGTCAATCACTTAAATACAGGATGACAGGGATATCAACGCACAAACTGTAACCATGAATTCAGCATTTTTTTTTAACGAACTAGATTCTAGAGACTTTTCTTTTAACGAACAAATATTTCGTTAACAGGCTATTTTTTCTTTTAATAACAGGCGAAAAGTTTCAATGCATTCATAATCATGTACTAAATCCATGGTAACGGGTCACGCGTCGATGTTCCTGCCAGCTTGCAAGTATGTAGCAGAATTACCATACAACGTGACAATGTCATTATTTTGGGCCCTTTTCCTGTTGACAACGATGCGGACGAATTTTTTGATTAGGTACTTTTTTATACATTTAAATATTATTATACTTACCTAATTAAAAGCATAAAACCCGCCAGTCGGTAAAATATAAAAATGATGATTAATTAAATGCTCAATTGCTATCAAAACTCAGTATCATGTAGGTAGAGGGAAAAGAAGCTTTTGTTGTGCGAAGATATTAACAAAAGAATGAATCGGTCTATTCACACAACATATTCAAGGTTAACCACGGCTAGGTATGTTCACAGTATAAATATAATGCACGACACAATAGCTTTTTTTTTCCAAAACTTTCTTTAAAGTTTATCCCACGTGCATTGATTCTTTCAGTTTAAGAGATTGCTGTCTGAAAACTTCTTTCACCTCATAAAACTTACGTGCAATTATCTGAGACTGAGAATAATATTGTTATTAATATCTGATAAATGACAGTAATTACCACATTTTTTTATTTATTTAATCTCTTGAGTAAGTTGCTAGGTACGTTACCAGTCGACAGCGATGAGAATTCATGGTAGTGAATTTTTCGACGCCATATTTTAATTTTTAATAGTAAAAATACGATATTATATTATTATTTTTATTAATTAATTAGGTTTTATAAGTTGTTATTAATGTGCATTTTAATTTGGAATAAATATTTGTCTAGTAAATTAATTGTAGTCGACCTCGTCACTGTCACTGCTATTGAATACAATTCCCAGTAAAATACTTCACAAGGGTTGAAACTATCTCTGTCACATAGACAAATATACCATGTTGTTTTATGACGTGCAAGTGACATTCAACCTTAGGGTGGTAAAGCGATTACGAGGTCGAATACACATACTAAAACTAAACTAAAAAATTATTTTGTTACAAGCCGTGTGCCCGATAACCCTGGGATGGGATTGGATAACCTATCAGCAACTTCTCAAAAGCCATTGGGGATGAGTTTCCGAAAAAAACGATGTTGCAACTAACCTTTACTTATATATTAAACAGAAGTCTATGTACCAATGTCCACGTTTCTTTGGGGTATGAATACGTTGTAATAGGAACTCTAGTGCAAAACTTCATGCTTCGAAACCCAGGAGTTTAGGCTGTGCGTTGTCTATGAATGAATTTGTTTGTTAAGTAGATGCAGTTCATTATCCGCAAAGCAGGAGGACCAAGACCCATATTGTAGCACTGGGAGCTACTTACCTGCTAAATCGAATAAAACAATATTGCATTTACTTCGGCTCTACTTTTGTCATGTTTTGTTTTTACATGCAGACGTATTCCGAGCTTGAGCGACTGTGTATAATGTCCTAGCTATAAATATCTCAGGGGAATGTACGAATAACGGCTTATCCTCCGGCAGAAGTATCCATGCAATAACCCGACAATTACAGGTTATGTAGGTGCATATGTGGTATTTTTTGTTCAAAATAAAAGTTCGACGTGCATCAAGTCGGCGAGCGGACGATTCTGTGAAGTGAACCCTCCATGACGTCACAAATGCTACGCTTTTGGTACTTATATGTACGCTACTTTCTTTGTTTAACTGCAATGAGTAAGAGGACGCTTTTGTAGCACTGACAGGGTATGTATGTAAGTGCTAATACACACGAGCGACATTCGTCAACGGCAGCGGCAATTGCAGCCGTCGACAACGTGCCGCTCGTGTATTTGAGCACCGTACTTACATACATGAGCAACACGCGTCAACTGTAGCCGTCGACGAGCGCCGACGGCTGCCGTCAACGCGTATCGGCGGCAGCCGTTGACAACATGCCGCTCGTGTATTTGAGCACCGTACTCAAATACATGAGCGACACGCGTCAACTGCAGCCGTCGACGAGCGCTGACAGCTGTCGTCAACGCGTGTCGGCGGCAGCCGTCGACAACATGCCGCTCGTGTATTTGAGCACCGTACTCAAATACATGAGCAACACGCGTCAACTGCAGCCGTCGACGAGCGCTGACAGCTGTCGTCAACGCGTGTCGGCGGCAGCCGTCGACAACATGCCGCTCGTGTATTTGAGCACCGTACTCAAATACATGAGCAACACGCGTCAACTGCAGCCGTCGACGAGCGCTGACAGCTGTCGTCAACGCGTGTCGGCGGCAGCCGTCGACAACATGCCGCTCGTGTATTTGAGCACTAAATTGTAATTAATGTATTAAGAACCTTATCATCTGCCTAGCCTTTTCTCACTATGTTGGGGTCGGGTTCCAGTCTAACCGGATGCAGCTGAATACCAGTATTTTACATGGAGCGACTGCCTATCTGACCTCCACAACCCAGTTACTGGGTAATACGATACCCCTAGGTAAGACTGGTTGTCAGACTCTGGCTTCTGATTACCTGTAAAGACTGTCAAAGATCTACGAATGACAGCCGCCGGGACCAACGGCTTAACGTGCTTTCTGAGGCACGGAGGGGTCTCGGTTTGTAAAGATGGTCACCCATCCACAGACCAACCGCGACAAGCGTAGCTTAACCTGATCGATCGACCTGTGCGGCTGTTATTATTTAGCCACGGGCCCCTATAATAAGAATGTATTAAGAACCTACTGTAATAAATATGTGAATTTGAATGTGAATGTAGGTTTTAGGTAAGCATCAAATAAATAATTATAGTTCCTTCACTAAGTATTTCAAATTATTCATAATACAAAAGAATCACCCTTATCGCCTTTTTTAAATAAATAACCAGCTTCAAACGACAGTTCAATTAATGTTCGTGTAGTTTTTATATTCAGAATTGATTAAGTATTGCTATATTATTCAACGCTGCTATATAAGAAAAAAAAAACAACATTTCGCAAAAAAGATTTGCATGAGGTATTTTAAGATAAAAAAAAAATATTAGTTTATCCATAGCTTTAATATTCTTAGCTAATCTATAGATACTGGGGGTAAAACGTGGTCAACAATATATTTTTGCAAATAATTATTTAGATAATTATTGAATTATCTGTTGATAGAGTACCTACTTACGTAATTAACACGATAAATGTAATCAAAAACGTGATAAAATTGTCTTATAATCGGTTGCGTATTATGGCTTAATATTTTTTTTTTCTCTGCTTAAGTATTCTTCTACCGTTTAGGTACCTATACGGCATCTGATTACTCTCAATTTGAATCATTTTGAAGCATATTGCTAATCCATTGCTCCATATGTTGGAAAAAGTGTCTGCTCAAGGACGTAAATAACGCAATGAATGTTGTCGAACTGTCAAAATGAAACCCATTGCTGCTGATATCAGTAGACTATCAGTAGCAATGGGTTTCATTTTGACAGTTCAACACCCTCGACGGTAATCGGTCACTTTCTCCTCTCGGTGAACAATGTACTATTATCTTAATAATTATATCCTAGTCACGTAAATATCCTGCAAAATAAAGAATTTCATGTTTTCCATAAAAATCTATGCTAGGTACGTCTATGAGTTGAAACGCACCGCTCCCACGCCGACTTCGTGTCCTATATAGGATAATTTGGCCTTTGCACTGGCCATAAAATAGAGCGCATCATCTATATTACAGAGATAAGGATATCACAAGTACATATTTGTAAATAAATAAATTATAATTGAGCCAAAACTCAACACAGCGCCATCTATTGACATTATTAAAACCTCTACATCTACACTAATTATTAAATCTTTACATATTATTTTCTCGAAATTGCAGGCAATTTCCAGCTCGAAACTTGAGATTAGGCAGCCTATTGTGCAGTATTATCTGTGATAATTAATTAATTTAATTTTTCAAACTATTTATTTCAACATGCATACATCAAAATTTATTATTACATGAGGATAACGCTCAATCTCTCGCTCAATGATTTTCTTTACAGTGTTTAAATTGTCTCAGAATAAAGTACCAAAATAATTCATGTCCTTTCTAACAACTGAAAAAGTCTACAACTTATTTTTTGTATTAATTTCTATATTTATGTCTGTAATTTATATGGTGTACATAATAAAGAGTATTCTATTCTATTCTTTGTGACAAGTATCAATGGTTTTATTTTATATCCTACCTATCCATGCTGGCATCTATGTATGCATTTAATATTATGTACTTAACGACACTATTTCTTGGGAAATTCAATGAAGTATCTAACTAACTAGTTAATACCTACAGCTACATTAGTTCTAATTGGGTAGGTACTTACACCGTGGATTGGACAATAGCATAGTTACAGTAAGTCGGATTTTTGTCAAAAATGAGATATACAGCCGTGAACACGATAGCGAGATCTATAGTTTTGTCTTACCCATTCGTATGAATCGGTTTTAAACCCAGTTAAAAGTTCGCAGTAAGTCGAGCATTTTTTTTTTTACATCACAAAGCATTCTCGAAACCGTCTAGAGCGTATGGTTCCCATTAGGTAACGGTAAAACGAGGTGAATAGGAAATGCAGGGGTGAATCGGGACGAAACTTTAAAATGGATTTCAACATTGAAATAATATATTTTTTTCCAAAAGGTCTCTAATGTGTTTACTATATTATAATTAACGATTAAGTGCAGCCCTTGTTGGCAAAAAACAATGTTAAAATCCATTTAAAAGTTTCATCCAGATTCACCCCTGTATTTCCTGCTCACGCTGTTTTACGGTATCCTGAAATTTAAATGAATACTTTCCTCTCTTTTTTATATACTTACATGTACATATAATAATTTTAAGGGCAAATTTTTCAATAGTCAGATAACATAATTTATCTGAAGAATAATTATGACAGTTCGACATAATTATTGTCTATACAAAAACTGTCAAGCCGCAATATTTATTCCCCACATAAAAGTTAAGACTATTGAAAAATCAGCCCTAAGTATGTTAGCTTATATTCATTAAATAAATAGTAAATATTATCTTGTTTGTAAATAATATAAAAACTTAATTTTACATGAAATTATATTGTAAGCTTTTATTAAAATTAACTTTTATTAACATTGATCATTGCATCCAAAAATATGAATAATGAGTTTGATTTATGCGAGAATAAATTTAATTTTCATAAGGTACTAGGTATATTTAATTCAACGTTGGCATACAACACAGCTAATTCTGGATGCATTAGTATCAATATGTAAAAAAAAAAAATAATAAGTATGTATCTATGTACTTAAAAACTAAAATAATTTCACTTACCATTCCAATCCAACAAAAATATCTCAGCACTGATCCGGAATGATATACAGAATATTTCACACAAATATTACGCAAAAATATTAGTTACGAAAACTTTTTTCATTTGCAACTTTTACCGTTCCGAGGTTGCGATAGTTCAAGAGCTCGACTCTCGACAACGCAAGCGAACGCGGTGCGGGCTGGCGACTTTGTGAACGCGGCGCGGGCAGACGCGGGCAATGCGACTATCGCGCGATCGGATTCTGCCAAAGTACTAAAGCCGGACTTCCACTGCAAGCGGAGCTCCGTTAGGACTGCTGAGTTTTTTGTAAATTGTAGCGCGGCGCTATATGTATTATGTACAGACGCCAGCACATCAAGCTACTACAATGTGTCAAATTTATTTAACAGATTTTCAACTTTATCGCTAAAGCATAAGATTTAAAATGGATTGGAAACATTTGACAGTTTCGGGTAGCTTGATGTGCAGCTGGCGTCTGTATATTGTATGTTGATCAAAATTCAATACGCAGCAATTATGACAAAATAATTACTAAAGAAATTATGTATATCTGAATGGAAATAAGGCTATTTCCTGAAGATATGACGATTTCCAGCAAATGTAATTTCGAGAGCTATACCTATACTATTGATGTTTTGAAAGGACTGAACGAGTTAACGAACAGATAAAAAATTGCTACAACGAACTCCGAAATCCGAACGGACTCAGATCGAACAGCAATAAAAAAATATATACTGATGCTTCCTTCTCTGCCTATAGGGAGAGGTAACACCTCCGTGGGTAACACCTATTTAGCCTCGTTGGTCTAGTGGAAGAAAACGCTGCTGAGCAAGAAAAAAAAACGCTGGGTTTGATACCTAGGTCGGGACCAGACCAGAAATCAAAGATTTTTCAATAGCTGCCCTCAGTCTGGATTTGTGTGATGGCAATAGACTCGCCCCTATAGGGGACATGAGACTTAACCCTTTACTGCATGATATATTAAATAAGCGACATTTTTTTTATGTTAATGTCTTTATTAAAGCTTCAGAATTAATTTTAGTATATTTTTTTAATTTTTTTATTTCCAAGTGGTATGTGATGATAGACAAAATAGTTGTGTTTTATTATTGCTAATGATATGAAAAACAAACCCCATTAGGATTTATACGCTAGTTTTTTTATTTTTTTAGAGTAAAATAAACTGTAAACATGTCAAACCATATATGGTTTCCTATGCGGTAAAGGGTTAAATACAAATTGGCGAAATGTAGGTGTATCTACCTACTACTTATAGGTACCTTACACGGCTACACCTCTACCTAACGTTTCGGGGATAACAGGCGTTATGTTAAAACCTATTTATGTAATCTGCTTTCGCGACTTATTTGCCAAAAATGTAAACAACTATAAGTTTATGGAAAAAGAACTTTAATTCCTACACAATAAAGTTCAGTTTACGTTACAACTTCAAACAGTTTTATAACTTTTTTAAGAGTACTAGTCACTCTGAAATAAACTTAATTCGCATTGAAATAAAGTTGGTATTAATTTGTTGAACTTGAAATAACGTAAATTTGAATAGACTAGCTGTTGTACTCCGTTCCGCTCGGCTATTTCTCGCTCATTACCCTCTTACTATGGAAGCCGGGCTTTAAATATTGTGATACTGTCACTGTGAGAGAGACATAGGAACGCGTCTCTCCATTGAATCGACGAGAAAAACACAATCAAGCAGTGCATCACTGCCGACTAGAAAGTCTCGACATCATAATTATTATGAACCAAACATGATGGATGTTTGATTTTGACATTTCTGTACTGAGATGACTGACTTGTGTGTTTATTTTATGGTTTATGTTGAGGAGATGTTATTTCTAAGGTTGTTATCGTACTTTAAAAGGTCAAGTTAAATTAGCTAGCGAAACTCCGCAGACTTGATGGGAATCGATATCTAAACATGATAAAGAAAAAAAAAATGATTACTTTTTTGTGGGGGCATTGACCGCAGTTAGTGTAGTCACCTGAAACATCATTCTTTTTTTGTATATTTCACAGAAGTATCCATGTATAAACACGATAAGTACAAAAGAAAACAAATTTTCTCAGTAAGGCCCGGCACCCACTGACGGCACGGTACGGCAAGGTATTTTTAGGCGACGGATAAAAATATAACTTATATGGACGACCTAAAGAATATGGCTGGGGTAGACTGGATGCAGAAGGCGGAGGACAGGGTGTTGTGGCACATCATCGCGGGAAAATACTTCATTCCTACGGGAAAACGGGTAATAGGATTTAAACGGCGGGAATTCCGAATTCTACGCAAAGGAAGTTGCGGTCGGATGCTAGTTGATTATAAATGTGAAAGTTTGGATTTTTGTTACTCAATCATGCAAAAAATCATGATTTGGATGAAATTTGGCACACAGATTGCTTATCATAACCTGAATGTTAATCCAAATGGAATCCAAGGGTACGTCCCTTGTGATCATTTCCGACTTGCGTTTCCTTCTGCAAAACGGTCGTCTCGGAGAAGGAGGCTGCGTAAAGGGAGAGGGAGATCTCGTCCACTCACCCGGCCCGCAGCAGGCGCACCTCGCGTCGGCGGAAGGCGGATAACGCTCTCTTCCAGCCCCCCTAAATGCATCCAGGGGTGACGGACTCGGGGACGTCCGTCACTCCCCACACACCAGGACCCGAGGTGGTGGTGCGTAGTTTTCCACGCGCACCCGTCTTAGACGTCGCGGGGCGAGTCAAACACCTCACTCCCCCCCGACCCAAGGAGGCCCGTAGTGGCGACCAGTCGGGGATCGCGGAAGGATCATACGTTCCCGCGACTCCGGCGTAGGTGTGAGATGGAACACCAGGGTGGTTTTTAGATGAGGATTGGAGGATGGTGCATGAGGATTTTCCAACGCAGAAACAAAAAAAAAAAAAAGGGGTTGGACGGGTTCGTCCCCAAAACCTACAGCTGGAGACTTCGCTTACGGATTCATTCTACTCTCGCTTCGCTCGGTAATGCATCATAGTTTCTCGTATTTCTCCTGCTTTTCTGCATAAGTCTAAGGAAATCTAACCTTTCCGAGGCTGGGTGCTAAAATTAATTCATTATTTAATGAGACACTGTTGTTTCACTCGGCACTGTTAACAGTTATGTTTCGTTGATACTTTACTATTAATATTCCTCTTTTTTATTGTTTACAACGCAAATCTTAAGATTGACCAAATTGTCTCATTGTGCATCTGTGGAGAACGTGGTTGATTTCCCGTTTGTATCATTTCTGTATCCTATCATTTTGTAATTCTTAATGTGTGTATGTGTTCTTTATGTGTGTGTGTTCTTAATGTGTGTGTGTCCCCGAATAAATAAAATTTAAAAAAATATTCGTAACTATGGTGACGTACCTATACATAACATAGAATAGAATAGAATAGAATACTCTTTATTATGTACACTATATAGATTACAGACATAAATATAGAAATTTTACAAAGGGTGACACAATGGGCGGTCTTATCGCTAAGAGCGATCTTTTAAAGACAACCTTTGGATGGATTGAAAAGGGAAGGAGAGACAAATATTGTAGGTAGTTTGTGGTGTACCATTTACACCATAAAATAAAGACATACATAAAGTAAGTATATTATACCAATGTAAATAAATATATACATATAACAATAGACATGAAACAGGAGTAAAGAAAATATAATGGTGCTGTTTAAGGAGAGAGGAAGTGATTTTTATCATAATTTTAAAAGTGGACAAAGATTGAGCAAGCCTTACCGACACGGGCAAGTCATTCCATAACCGTACTGCTTGAACAGTAAAAGATTTGTCATAGAAACTGGTGGAATGCATCGGCATCTCTAGTCTCAGGTTTTCCGATGACCTCAGATATCTATTATGTGTGTCATGAAGGAACTTGAAACGTTCTTTAAGATAAGAGGGGGTTTTAGGGTTAACACGTTCGGGCCCGCACCGCTCTCGTGAGGTGCACATGACATGACACAATATTTTACGCGTACGCGTACGCGCCTGCAAGTGTGTAGTAGACGACCACAATAAGCCGCCAAAATTCGTTTTTTTGTGGCTCAGAGTGTTTGACACTTGAAAGTGTTGCGGCGCAAAAGTTCAACCAATAGAATTTACTACGGTTCCCTGGCGTTGTGAGACGTAGTGCAAATAATGTCACATTATTATTAGACGTGATGAGACGTTGTGTTAATAATAAATTATACAAATTTAGCGTTATATGATGTTGCGGGCCTGAACGTGTTAAACATAGACTGCGTTATTTCTGATGTTTATTTGTAGTGCAGCCTCAAATGCTAAGAGGACCAGTCTACCATTTTTATTTTACTCCTACAGTTAAAACCTTACATAATAGTGATAGTAAACCAATAGAGCTCCAGCGTCACAAAATGAAATCGTGTGATAATTTATGACAACTTCAGGTTGTCATTTGTCACACGATTTCATTTCGTTTTGCATGCGAATGTCTTTGAGTGCATTCGACAAACAGTTGTAACTAACGAAATCTAAATCTGGCAAAATGGGGGGGGTGTGCTTACTACAGGTACACCTCTGGCCTTACCATTCGAGAAATATAGGCGTGATGTTATGTTCGCGTCTTCTACTTGTGCTTATGTGACTTACTATCTGTGCTTCTTCTTGTGTTGACTTTCTCCTTCTACTCTTCGAACTTTGTACGGTACGTGTGTGAACTTTGGAGTAAACAAAGCAAGTGTATCACGGCTTTTATTCATCTCCCGTACGTACCCACTTCAATGTCTATGTGTTATTTATATGATGTATTTTAAACTAACAGGATAGGCAACCATACTGAAAAAATGTATTGCCTTCGTCACACACAGTAGATAAATAATCTAATATCATATCATAATTTTTCTGTACTGTGAGGGGCCCGTGGCTAAATAATAACAGCCGCACAGGTCGATCGATCAGGTTAAGCTACGCTTGCCGCGGTTGGTCAGTGGATAGGTGACCATCTTTACATACCGAGACCCCTCCGTGCCTCGGAAAGCACGTTAAGCCGTTGATCCCGGCTGTCATTCGTAGATCTTTGACAGTCGTTACGGGTAGTCAGAAGCCCGAAAGTCTGACAACCAGTCTTACCTAGGGTATCGTATTACCCAGTAACTGGGTTGTGGGGGTTAGATAGGCAGTCGCTCCATGTAAAATACTGGTATTCAGCTGCATCCGGTTAGACTGGAAGCCGACCCCAAAATAGTTGGGAAAAGGCAGGCAGATGATGAATTATTCTGTACTGTATACAGACAGCAGTTATAGGCCAGTGGCAGCCCCGATCTAGATTTTTTTCGAGGCGGGGCAAAAAATGCCGTCTGCCGCCCCCCGCCTCGCCAATCCTTTGGGTACCTACTAGGGTGGTCCTTATTTTTCGACTTTTAAATTATCCCCGGGGCACTTTCTCATTTGATTATATACTTCTAAATATGAAATAAGTTTTTTTGTTTTTTTTTTTTGTTAAGATTTAGAGGTCGCTACCAGCTGTCAAAATTTTTACAAAAAGCATTGAAAAACATCTTAAATGATGGTTTCATTAATGTTTCATTTGTGTTTATATCATATTTTCCGTGCAAGTAAAACTCGCATAGACAATCGCTTTTTATCCCTTCCTCCTCTCGACCTCTCTTCTGTACCGACGCGTCGAGATTTAGACCGTTCACAGAGAAACTTGAAAGTTTCTCTGTCTACGCCCAATACTAACAAGTCAACCCTTGTATCTTAAAAATGAATGATTCAAATATCTACATAATATCCTAATTTATAATAACAACAATAATTTTGTAATATTTTTATGTCCTAGCTATAAAAATAAAATAATCTAACAAATACAGATTTCGAGTTTTTATTTAAAATTCAAACCTTGGTAGCGACCTCTAAATGTCATTAAAAAAATTCAAAAAAAATACTGAAATACTTTCTTATGGTATATAATCAAATTACGTGGTTCCCCGCGAAATTAAAGAAAATTTTTTTTTTCTTAGGAATAAGGACCACCCTAGTACCTACTTAACGTTTTTCTAAAAAAAACTTTTTTTTTTTTATATACCTTCATGAACATGTTGGATATTTCTTCAAATTACACTATTTTTAATTTACACTATTGCATACACTATCAATCTCAGTCTGAATGATTTTGAAGGATATTGCCTATCCATTGCTCCATATGTTCGAAAAATGTGTGTGCTCAACAACGTCAATAACGCAATGAATGTTGTTGAACTGTCAAAATGAAACACATTGCTACTGATAGTGTGTTAAGCAATCACCCCGCAGCATAGGGCTTGAAATAAATCGTGAGATTATAGCATATTACAATTACAATCTCTTTGTTCTGAAAAAACCGATTGCCTTGTCATTATTAATCTGATTTACAGACGCCAGCACATCAAGCTACCCGAAACTGTCAGATTTTCCCAATCAACTTTGAACTGTATGCTTTAGCGATAAAGTTGAAAATCTATTAAAGAAATCTGACAGATTGTAGTAGCTTGATGTGCTGGCGTCTGTACGTTCCGGTTTTCGATTGCTAAGATCGCGAGAGACAATCTAGAATGCACGAGCGAGCGAAGCAAGGGCGTAAATTTTACCACTCTACCTAAGGTAAGTTACATTTTTTAAGTAGGTACTTGATCGACTTATACGTAGGTAAGTAGTTTTAAGAACTAAGAGCCAAAGCTGCAAGAGAGCACGAAGGAAGCTCGAAAATTTTGCCAGCAATATATTAGTCAAAATTTATCGATCTATAACGCACCAATACAACAGGAACGCCAGCGTTATGGTGTCGCCTTTGCATTTATAGCCGTCACGTCGTCGGAAACGGCGCCCCCGTTACATAATCAGCCAATAATGTTCAGACTGCTGGGACACAAGCCTCCTCTCTGTGAGAGGGAGTGGGCCATAATCCACCACGCGGGCGCAACCCGCTCATACCGTCTGACTTCTGAGCACGTCATCGTCTGCCTAGACTTTTCGTCAGTATTTTACATGGAGCGACTGCCTATCTGACCTCCACAACCCAGTTATGGGGTAATATGAAACCCCTTGGTAAGACTGGTTGTCAGAGTACCTATGCCTACACTAATCACGTAGCGATTACCTCAGTGCGCACCCGCAGAGGAAGATAATACGTAGGTGCTGCGCGTCTCATTCATCGCCTAGTTGCGTGCGCTGGGTGGTGCACTTGTCTGCCACGCTTGAATTTGCCGCCCTCTGAAGTTGGCTCCCGCGGGCCCAGGTTAGACCCCCCCCCCCCCCCCCACTACATCCGGGGCTGCACAGTGTATTTTGTACAGTGATTATTGTACTTTTAGGTCGTGGGTTCGAACCGACACAGGCGCTTTACTTTGTATTAATAATTTTTCACCACGGTGAAGGAAAACATCGTGAAACAGTGAATGAACGTGGACCAATCACTGTGGATCATCAGGAAATCGGCATGTCCTAGAACCAAAGATTCGAAGACATGTGACATTACCAACCCGCACCGAGTTCGCGTGGTAAATTATGGCCCACTAGGGAGTGAAGAGAGAAGGTTTGTGCCCAAAAGTGGGGACATTATAGACTCATACAAACAGACTAAACAATAATTACTTTTTTTTTTAATTGTGATACAATAATATAATGTTAATATCTATACAACGTGTAACGTTAAATGCGCAAAACCTCAGACACCCCAACTGATTTTTAATTCAATTGACCTATTTCAAAGAGAAAATAAGTAATTAAAAAGATTTTAAAGGTCTTATGTGCTGTTTTAGTTTTACTGGCCATTCTGATCGTTTCTTGCGTCTGCGACGACGCTTTATCGAGGGAGGAGTCGTCACCGGGCCGCTGCGCCGCGCTGACATTGGGTTGCTTGACCTATCAATAAATATACACGGCAACGTTTTTAATGAAGATTTTTTTTTTTAATGTGACTTATATTAAAAAGTGGTTCAATTAATTCTGCTCGTTATTCTGATCAAACTATTTTCAGGTTTTGCACATTTAACGTTACACGTTGTATAAATGTTCATGATATGCATGACTGACATTCACCTTGTAAGTGCCCACTTAATTTACACAAAAAACAATATTATTATGTGCTTATGTACTCAATTCACGCTTTTACACAACAAGCAGTAACGTCTATTAAATAATATTAATGTGTATTTCTGTGTATTGCCTTACGAAGTAACTAGAGCAGATAGAACAGCAAACATTGTAATTTTGAAACAATGTTATGTGCAGAGTATTCCAAAATGTTTGCAACACGATGGGTAAGTACATTGACCTATGAGATTTGCAGGTTTTTGGAGCAAAGTATTTTGATTTCTGCTGCATCTTATACAACTATTAATTAACTTGAACTAGGTTTTATTACCTATTCGTTTTGTAACTTAAGTAAGTACTTAGGTACTTAAATATCATCATCATCATCATCTGCCTAGCCTTTTCCCAACTATGTTGGGGTCGGCTTCCAGTCAAACCTAATGCAGCTGAATACCAATATTTTACATGGAGCAACTGCCTATTTGACCTCCACAACCCAGTGACTGGGTAATACATAATCTTTTATTATCCTTTCTTCCGAAACGAGTGGTATCATGCAAACACTGTAATTCAATCCGATAGGATCACGGACTGGACATAATTATCTGACCCAAATCTAAACAGCCCTTCTTGAAACTAAGTGGTCAAGGACTAAGGGTGTGAATTTGTTTATTTTTATAATTAACCTACATAGCAATGTAGCGCAAGGTAGATCTTTCGTACAAATCTTTCTGGAATGTGTAAGTAGCGGATACCTAGTGCTAGTCGCGATTGGGTTTCGTCGAATGTCCTTCGTGTCGAATCGTGATCTTGTCATTACGTCACTTATGTAAATTCTAGGCTCATTGATCTTGTCATTACGTCACTTATGTCAATTCTAGGGTGCGTTTCCACAGAAGCGGAGCTGGGCGAAACGGAGCAGAGCACAATGGTTGAAATCCTCATCGCGTCACTCGTCTCGTCTGTGATTGGACGATTCTTACACGTCTCCGCTCCGCTCCGCCCAGCTCCGCTTCTGTGGAAACGCACCCAGAAGCGATTGAAGGCTGGCTCGGTAAAGCATTAACATCTGTATGTCCAAAACTCTGTTTGCCGGATACTGCAAACGGGATGCTTTTGTGAATATGTATATGTAAACACGTACACTACTAAACGTGATCCTGCAAAAAACCGTACCTTCAAAAAACGGGATCCCGGAATCCCGTTTTTAGCAGGTACGGTTTTTGCCGGATACTGCAAACGGGACGCTCGTGTGAATATGTATATTTAAACACGTACACTACTAAACGGGATCCTGCAAAAAACGGGATTTTGCCGTGGGAAAGAGCCCTTAGCCGTAGAACCGATGACCCAGAGGAACTAAATTGCTGGAGAAATCATTACAGCACTATTAAGGCCAGATTTCTTAAAATCAATCAAATTTAAAATCTATAACGTAGACTGTCCTCCCATACCTATTAATACTGTAATTTGAAAACATTGTAAAAGCCAATTATTTTTAAAAGAGTAACCGTGGAGTTTCTTACCGGCTCTTCTCCATAAGAAACAGACAATTGGAACCGTGCATCTAGCTTCTGACGTTTCATAAGTCCTCATGCTGGTATGTCGGTTATCTATCTATATCTACATCTACACTTCTACATCTACTGTCTACATCTACACTTCTACATCTACATCTACACTTCTACACTAATAATATTATAAAGAGGAAAGATTTGTATTTTTGTATGTATATTTGTAAGGAATAAACTCAAAAACTACTGGACCGATTTCATTTTTTTTTTTTCACCAAAAGAATGCTAAACTATCCTTAAGTAACATAAGCTATATTTATAACAAAGTGTTACACAATTAGCCTGCTGTACTTATACTACTGGGTCAAATGAAATTAGTAAAACTCCCCAGAGGTCAAATAAAAAATCAAAAAAATGTTTTTCTCAACTCATAGTTCATGTCGGATAATCCGTTTATCTACCTAACGTGGATACGCGGATATGCGTTTCTCGACTTTATAGGCTTAGGCTGGCCTAAGCCTATTACATTCCGTATACCTATCCAATTAGGTCTAGAGTGGATTTTTGGGGTAGACGGAATAACCCCTTCAAGTAATTACATTATCACCTAATTTGACCCTGTATAAATCTGAAATCGTCAATCCACACTGTTCTCACTGTTGACTGGGCAATCCACACTGTTGACTGGGCTTTTTAGTTAGTTCCCTACGTCACGGGATTGTTGCGTTTAAAAAATGTTTTCTTCAAAATTTCGTGGCAAAGTAGGTATATAAAACACAACATTTCGCACTAATTAGTAAATTTTGCATGTATCGCACGCAGCTATTTAGTAATTTTCGAATTTATCGCATCTATTTCGTAAAAACGAAAATTACGTATCCCTAGTCATGATATTATAATACATTTTTCAATTTTCTTCATTTTACTGACTGACGATGGCTTAGCAGCGACTACTGGCTGAGCTGAGTTTTGTAGCGCGTAGAGCTCTCCTGAGTACCTACCCGTGTGTGTAAATACCTACTAAAACTAATGTACGCCAGTTTGCTTTTTCCAGAATGACCTTCTCACCTTGAACTAATACCCCCAATAAGTTAGAAACGTAACGACTCATAAAATCTGCTATCAAAAGAGAATCCTGCCGTCACGCGGCCCTGACATTCAAGAGGTTTATTTGACGGACCTATTATAGCTGAAGACACATTCAAAAATAATATTTTATGATGATTAATTAGTAAGGACACAGATAGGATATTTGTAGGGAATCAAAAGTATATTTGCAACGAATCAAAAGGTACGTATATTTATTTTATTTGTCATTTCATTTTTATTGGTTTGTTATTTTATATGTAAAATAATATTTAGCGATGATTAATTATTTATTTAGTGAAGACATAGATAAGATATTTGCAGTGAATCAAAAGGTACGTAGATTTATTTTACTGGCGTACGCTTCCCTGCCAACTATTTTAATCCCTAATAATAACCAACACCATCACTACCATTAGCTATGACAAGATATGCTAGTTAGTTAAAATTTATTTGCTAAATGTGGGTAACCTATACTGTAGGTACAGCTCTGCCTAAGCTGTCGTGGATTACGAGTTACTGGCATGATGTTATGTTAGGTATATTAATCGATTATGCAGGTGCTAATTTCATCAGTAGGGAGTGTTATGTGGTTTGCATTATTTAAACTCATTATTTGGTCTACACATGATAATTATGATAGGAATCTAATGTTATGGAAAAAATATCAATCGGTGTAATCGTGTCCAGAGAGTTCATCACAATTTCGTAAATCTTTTATAAATGTTTTTTACTTTAAATGAACCGTTTTAGATACAGAAGAAGCACTGGATTTCAAACGAGAACTTCGCGTCTATGCGAATACAAGGCAGCATCGTCGGAAACAATCCATTATTTTTATGTTATCTGTGGTGGTCGATGAGTCATTATGAATGAATGAATTAAATGAATGAGAACATTTTGCCTAGTGATGTTTGTAAAAGGAATTGGGAATGCCGAATACCGTATATTGATTTATTCCATTTGTAAAAGTTGCGTACGACTTTTTCATGGATTACGGTCAGTGGGTCGTCTTAGGGGTGGAGTTTAAAGTTGGAGTTGGAGTACGCTTAGGGGGCAGTATGAGCAGCTAAAAAAAAAAACAAAATTTGTGTCAAAAATGTTTTTTTAGGAGGGACTTAGGCACCACCCTATTGTCATCGCTCGCGCGATGATGCGTCTGACGATAATGATCGTGCGACCATGCGTTCAAGCACTCTGATATATACTGAATGTCCTATTGAAGGTCGCGCGATCCTATTCCTATTCCTATTGAAGGTTTCATGGCACGATGAAATCGCATCGCATCATCGCGCGAGAGATGACAATAGAACGGCGCCTTAAGCAATTTTCCTGAAAATTATTTTTTTTTTTTGAAAATTTTGTTGCAGTTTCAGGTTAAACTTGACCATAGAAACTATTTAGATTCTGAGAAGCATGGCCCTACGGCACACCGTTTCCGAATTATGGGCCTCCAAATTTTATGTTATGTTATATAAAACGCTCTATATTTCCAAAATGGTAGCTCGGATGAAAATCTTGTCTGGAATGAAATTGAAAAAAATACCCGTGAAATATTGAAAAAAAAAGATCTTTCAGCTTGCGTATCCTTAGGGGCAGAGGATTGGTCAAATCGGAGATTTTTTTTAACAGATATCGATCATTTTTAATGCAGCACCTTAGAAATAGAAAGAATATTATAATTAAAATATATATTATTATATTATACTTCTCCTTGTCCATAGAAACTATTTAAGTTCTGAGGATGCACCGTTTCCGAATTACGGCTTCCGAATTTTATTTCATTTTAAATAAAACGCCCTATATTTCCAAAATGGTAGCTCAAAAAAAAAAAACGAAAATTTCAATAAGTATCACATTTGTATAAGTACATCCAACCGCCAACATCCAAACACCAGGCTGCTACTAAGATATTCTTAATGGAAAAGCGTAATAACACTTTGTTCGACCTGAGAATCGAACCGAGGACCCCCGGCTCCACGGCCCAGACCACGAGCTATCATTTTACTTAAATTGTCATAAATGGTCGAATTACCATTTATCTACTCTGTACGATCAATGATTATTTAATCTATGAGCAATTTAACATCAATATAATAGTATTAGATGTATTCAAATAAATTGTTTCATTAAAAAAATATCACATGTAACTGTTAAATGTGGATGTGGTGGCATCACTAGTGAATCGGTGACATTCCTATTCGAATCTGACAGTGACAGTTTTGACATAACCTGTGTGGTTTTATTTCATTCAACGACGAATCGTGATGAATCGTCACTTGCTCTGATTGACTGCAGATCAGGCGGGCGCCGGCGAATAAGTTTCCTAACTCTCCAGTGTATTCCAAACAACATTTAGTACATAAACCAAGTGTGGCATAAATTCAGAATGTCTCACTTCAAATTGGTATCATCGACAAAAGCGTCCGATGTGATCCCTGTGAACAAATATGTGTCGGAGAAGACCGGTATCACCGTGATCATAGCCGGAGTTGAGGGACCTCTGGTCAACGGTTTCTTTTGTCTGGGTAAGTTGTTATTAAAAAGTCAGCTCTCGTAGGTACCTGTAAACTTCAAAAGATCCTAACTTATCAAAAGTTTTGTTTCTACCCACTTGCTGCTTCTTAGATAAAGTTAGCACGACCGCGACATAGACTTACCTACCTTTTTTAAATGTACATCTGGATAACAATAATTTTCAGAGCAAATAGTAAATCTAATCCAATTTACAAACAATGATAACAGCGAAATGGTATCTGATAATTTTATTGCAGAAATTCCAATTTCTTTTTATTTTCCTTTAGCAACTGAAGCTCATGACGATGATGGTCTGCCCCACACATTGGAGCATCTCATCTTCCTTGGGTCTGAGCGGTACCCATACAAAGGCATCTTGGATTTACTGGCCAATCGTTGTATGGCTCATGGCACAAATGCATGGACGGATACGGACCACACATGTTATACGGTGTACACTGCGGGAGACGCTGGCATGTTGACACTGCTGCCTATATACCTGGACCACATACTGTGGCCTACGCTCACTGATGAAGGGTTCATCACAGAGGTCCACCACATTGATGGTGAGGGGGTAGACGCTGGTGTAGTGTATTGTGAAATGCAGGGGCGAGAGAATACTGCATACAGTAGGTAAGTCCCATCTAGTTCCTATTTTATGATGATTCAATTTTCATAGTCATCATCTGTCTAGCCTTTTCCCAACTATGTTGGGGTCGGCTTCCAGTCTAACTGGATGCAGCTGAATACCAGTATTTTACATAGAGCGACTGCCTATCTGACCTCCACAACCCAGTTACTGGGTAATACGATACCCCTAGGTAAGACTGGTTGTCAGACTCGGGCTTCTGACTACCCGTAACGACTGTCAAAGATCTACGAATGACAGCCAGGACCAATGGCTTGACATGCTTTCCGAGGCACGGAGGGGTCTCGGTATGTAAAGATGGTCACCCATCCACAGACCAACCGCGGCAAGCGTAGCTTAACCTGATCGATCGACCTGTGCGGCTGTTATTATTTAGCCACAGGCCCCTCATTTTTCATAGTAATTAGTAAAAAGTACTGAGTAATATCTCTATCTTAGGGCTGATTGTTCCAACAACAGATAAATTTATCCAAGGAATAATTTTGAATTTTTGACAGTTTCTTCATACAAAATCTGTCAGATGTCAAATTTATTCCATGAATCAAAATTGTGTGTCAATTGAAAAATCAGCCCTAAATCTGATTTCACCAAAGTCAGCTACGTTTTATTTGTAGAATAAAAATGACATCTGACAGTTCTAGTATGGAAAAACTGTCAAAAATCTAAATTTATTCTCAGGATAAGACCTACTGTAGGTATAAAAGTTTGGTGGAATTTGCCCTAATGAGGGTAGGTAATACGGGCTGGTGTCCGCAACTCCACGTCAATGCGCGTATTTTGCTTACTAATGAAGGTAACAAAAGATTTTTTTTTTAATCATGTAAATTTTTCCTTCTCTTGTAAATTATTAGGATAATATGACAGCACAACACACAATATGTCTAAATATTTGTTACAGATGTGACCTACAATTATTGCGTGCTATGTATCCAGAAAGTGGTTATTCATCTGAAACCGGTGGCATCATGAAGAACCTTAGGACATCCACTGATAATATTAAAGTGAGTTAATTAGAATTATGAACTACCTTAAATTGTTTTTGCACAAAAGAGAAAAATTATTACAAAAATAAGTATATAAAATGCCTAAAACTAATTTAATATAATAAGAGTATAATTTTTTTGCAAAACATAAATTAATGGAAATCATATAAAATAAATAAAATAAAATCAGATAAAATTGTATTAGAAATAATAATAGCCCATAGAATGTCTAATCCAATTCAGAAAATCGGTTTCTAGTTGCATTATAAATGCATTTGAGATAAAACCTCCTTGACTTTGCCATTTATTGGTATTCATATAAAAGGCAAACTAATTAGTAGCTTTTCACAGGTCAGAGACTTCCACAAGAAATTCTACCGAGCGGAAAACCTGACAATCATACTGACAGGTCAGATAGAAGCAGAAGATGTGTTCGCAGTCCTAGCTACTGTTGAAGATGACATCATCGCTAAGGTAAGAAACTACATCATTTGCTCAGCAGTTGTATCAGAGGTACCTGGTCTTATGGAGTGAATTAACAATCATTTTCCTCATCCTTTTTCCAAGTGCAACTTCTCTTACGTGTTTTTTTAAATGATAAAATGATGCTGTCATAATAATTCTAGATATTATAAATTTTTGGTGCCTTATACTTAGACACCGTTAGTATCTGGAAAATACGCTATACGGTGCACAATCGTCGTGGCAACGCGACGGTTAGATGTTTAAGCCCCTAATACCGGCGCGCGTCGTAACCTCGGGCTGACTAGGGCGCCGGCTGCTGGGGGCGCGACCTTCAGGGGGGCGAAGGTTGCAGAGCCACAGCCCGTCCCCTATTTCTGTATGAGCTGACATTAATGCGAACAAATAATCACTCTAAATGCTTAAACCAATCAAACATCCATGCAGCAAGATATACGCATGTTTAAAAAAAAGGGATGTTACATGATCAACTATCTCGGATACGTGACACATTACGGGGTTTGGTAATATTATGTTTTCATGTTTTCTGTTTGCATTGATGTCAGCTATTATTATATTGATAGCCTCTGCACTATTTTGAAAAAAAAAAAAACAAAAAATTGCAGACAGGTAGGTATGATAAGCTCCATATAATTTCAATCACAATTTGAATAATTTTGAACCATATTGCTAATCCATTGATTGCTTCATATCTTCGAAAAATTTGTCTGCTCAGCAACTTAAACGAAACGACGCAATGAATGTTGTTGAACTGTCATAATGGAAGCCATTGCTACAATGCTCTAAAAATACAAACGGTACCAAATACTGGATTAAAAAAGTTTTTGTAACCTAGATTACCTTTTTCATGAAAATTGTTAATGTTTGACTAATAATAGAGCCAACTACAATTCCTACAAAGTGATAAGAATATAAATAACAGCAGGTAGTTTACTAGAGCTTGTTTAATGTATGAACTCAGGTCAAATCAATAATAGCCATTTGCTGCTACTGCAGCTGTCTACTCAATGCGACCGTGGCAAGAACTTTTAAAACTGTACCTACTAAAATAATCCAATGCAAGAAGGATTTATTTGGCTTTTACCCTATTCTAAACGAGTTTCCAGGTGTTAAAAAGACGGCAGCTATGTGAGCTATACCTACATGTCATGTAAAAAACGAGAAAAAACGGATATCATAGAAATAAAAAACCCATTTACTGAGGTTTTAAGGCTGTTTCATTTTCATATAGGCTAGGCAAACCTCTGTGGGGTAATTGCGTAACACACATAAAATGACAATCGATCGCAGTGCCTTTCGTTTTTCAATAGAGTAGACGAATTATTCACACCGAAAATGAAGCAATGGATTAGGAATTTTCTTCAAAACCCTCGTATTGTGATTGTTTGTTACGCAACTAGGGTGCTGGCCAAACTGCAACCTAATTGCGTAACAACTATCAATTAAATCAAGGATATTGCTAATCCATTGCTTCATATGTTCGAAAAAATTGTCTGCTCAACAACGCAAGTAACGCATTGAATGTTGTTGAACTGTCAAAACGAAAGATATTCCTACAGTTAGTGTGTCGCAATTACTCCGCTTAAGTTAGCCGCTCGCTAACTGCAGGAAACGACTGAGCGGATCGATTGTTTTAATTACTAGGAAGTCACGCGACTGTTTGTGCCACTTTGAACACCATACAAGTTAGTTGACACAATCGGCCCGAACGAATTTCGTCCCACATCCTGCTCTCTCCCTCGCTTCAGTTTGGCAAGAGCTTCACTATGAGCGTCTTTAGCGATTTGAGAACCGATTCATCTTCTAGTTGCATGTCGCTGGTACAGACGCCAGCACATCAAGCTAGGTACCCGAAACTGTCAGATTTTCCCAATCAACTTTGAACCTTATGCTTTAGCGATAAAGTTGAAAATCTGTTAAAGAAATCTGACAGATTGTAGTAGCTTGATGTGCTGGCGTCTGTACATGCATTCCTGTGGTCTGATCTTTAAACTGCACAGGAAGAGCTAAATCAAATCCTTATTCAATTTAAACAATTGCTACATCCAAATCACCCACATCTGGAGTCCTCGCGCCTTTATTGATAAAACACTGGCTGTTAAGCCCAGGTTCGCCCAGGCGAGATTTTCCCGCGGTGATTGTTTTTCGCGCAACGCACTGCTCAGTGTATTTTTTGACTCGCTGGAATGCGCTCTGTTAGAATCTCAACGCTCGACTCAACACCGGGAGTTGAAAATCCAGTGCGCGATGAAATCCCGCCGCGATATTTTTGCGTCCGTGTGAACGCGGGCTTAGTCTCATTGAAACGACCTAGTCTAGGTCACACATTTATTTTCAAGTCTAATATCTAAGATTCGCAAACTGCATTAGATGATTCAGTGCTTATGGTCTATGTCTTTATGGCATTTTTTTTTCTGATTTTTATGTCGGTTATAGTTTGTCTCCTGGCTAAGTAACCAACCGCACGGGTCGATCGATCAAATTAAGTTACTGTTTCTGCGGTTGGTCCGTGGATGGGTGACCATATTTACATAACGAGAACTCTCCCTATATATTCACACAGGCATCCTGTTTTCCGGATACTGCAAACAGGATGCTTGTGTGAATATGTATATTTAAACACGTACACTACTAAACGGGATCCTGCAAAAAACTGTATCTACAAAAAACGGGATCTTGCCCTGGGAAAGAGCCCTTACTGGTAATAGGCTCGGCACTCGGTTCTCATGGGACTTCAACATACTTAACTGTCGAAAAGTGCGTACAGTAACAGCCCTTTCACACGGCAGGCCAGTTTTGCAGGATCGGCTTTTTACGGTATCCTGCTAAACTGGACGCTGTGTTCACATGGCAGTTCAGTTTTGCAGGATTCAGTAAAAAGCTGGTCCCGCAAAACTAGACTGCCGTATGAACACGGTTGCATCCTGTTTTTTTTACCATTCCTACGCCGGTTATCAAGTGAAATGGACGTGAATACTTTCCTAATTTTCTATTGGTATTATCGGCGTCGGCAGCGAAATAGAAGATTATGGGTTCATCCTATTTTGACACAACGTTTGAATTTGGGTATTTTTCGGAATCTTATGAGCGATTTGAGAAGAGATGAGTCAAAATTTTTCAATTATTTTAGAATGAGTATGACCACATTTGACGACCTTTTAAAAAGGGTGAATGAAGAGCTGCCACCACTCCACTATCCCGCAAAAAACAGTGTCCAGCAAAAAACCGCACGCAGGAAGCCGTGTGAACACTGCTATTGAAATATATGTGTGATTACACGGGATCCCGCTTTTTACTGGACTTCTGATCCAGTTTCTAGTGACAAAACCGAACGGCACAATTCGACCGGATCGGTTTTTTGCAGGATCCCGCCTGCGGGATGCTCGTGTGAACGCTAGCATATAAACACATTCGCCATCAAACGGGATCCTGCAGAAAACGGGATCCTGTTAAAAAACTGGACTGCCGTGTGAAAGGGCTGTTACTGTACACCCACAGATAATACAGACAGGCGTGATGATATATTACAAGATTACAAACTGCGTAGGTTATTGACGCAGTCTATAATCGTATCCGAAAACTTTATTTCTGTGACATTTAACACAGAATAATTACAGGGTCAAATTAAATTTGCTAGCAAAGCTCTGCAGACGTGATGGATATCGATATCTAAACATGATGTTTATTGGCACAGTTTCGCTAGCTAATTTAATTTTACGTTTAAGGGTGTGTCTAATTTATCTCGAACCCAGATCTACTCTATTTTATGTTAATTTGTAGGTGATAAATACGAAATAATTATTTTGCAATACAGAACCTTTTATTTGTGCACAGAAAAACAGTGATGCGTCAGAGAAGTGGGTCAAACCTTGGCAGACCATCCCTCCTAGGCCTAATTACGGCGAGTTGAAGGTGCAGTGGCCCGCAGACACTGAAGACTGTGGTCAGGTATGTATTGATTAATAAGGACTTTATATTCCAATAAAATAGGACTTCTAGTTTCTAGTCTAATCTGAAATTGACAGCAAAATCTTTATATATAAAGATTACATCTGACATCTGTCAATCAGGACGACACACCAAAATTTTCCGTTTTTACAATTTTACTGCTTTTATTTTGAAAAATTAATTGTATCTCAAAAAATCGCAAAGAATGTGCGCGATTTGGATGGAGTAATGGCACTATTGAGCTAACGCTGTGTGAGCGTGCGTGTTCCATCGCCGCCCGTTCGATGTCCACCACGCACAGGATGGATGGGAAGCAGCACATTAAGAATTTTTTGCTCCGTTGGTGTAATTGCTATATGGCGTTCCAAGTAGGAGGATAAATAAATAAATAAATTACGTGTCACGTTGTTTGTCCGCCATGGACTCCTAAACTACTGAACCGATTTTAAATTTGATTTGCACACCGTGTGCAATTTGATCCAGACTGAAACATAGGATAGCTTACATCTCAATTTATAGTCGCAATATTATTTTATTGCAAATTAATTGTCTAAATTATCTATTAGCTCCAAACGATTCTAACAGATGGCGATATCTGTTGACTGGATTGAGTAAGTATTCAATAGATGGCGCTATGTTAAAAATACAAATGTTTCATATAATGCATGCTGGTCTTCATGACGGATGTCCTCCTACTGTTCCCCTTGAATAGTTTACTACAATGTAATATAACAAGAACCTCATCCACAGCAGCGCGTGGCCGGGTCTGCTAGTATATTATAAATTCTTTGCTTATAAAATACTGTTGTTATAGTAATAAACTTTTCTGTCTAACTGTTTGTACACCGCACAATACATTTGAATCGAACGGGGTGACTATGTGCCTGGCGGGTGAAAATGTGCAATGGGGGTCTTAAGTTATGCTTTGATTTTTAATCTAACTCAAATGTGTTTAACGCCATATTTTTAAATCACTAATAGATTCACTTGATTCACGAACCTGTTAGTGATTTAAAAGGCGTTAAACACATTTGAGTTAGATTATTAATTGCACATTTTCACCTGCCAGACACGTAGTCACCCCGTTCGACTGTATGGCCGAGTGTGGTGGACACGCGGCCATAGAAAATGTATACAGGGTAATTTGTAAAACACCAAAAACCTCTTAAGAGGTCATTGTACTCATCATTATGAACAACTTTTACTATGGGACCAAATCTGAAATCGCGAAAAAAAAATCAGCTGTTCCCTACATTTTGACGACTCGTACGAACGTAAATGTAGGGAACAGCTGATTTTTTTTTCGCGATTTCAGGTTTGGTCCCATAGTAAAAGTTGTTCATAATGATGAGTACAATGACCTCTTAAGAGGTTTTTGGTGTTTTACAAATAACCCTGTATATCACTACTTCGGAGCCGTCATATTATTCTCGTTGACGTCCCGTTGTCGTGGCGGTGGACAAACGGCTTAGTTCTTCTCCGGATACTAAAAACTTCTCTGTCAATATTGTGAGGTGTAGAAATGTGAATATCCGCAGTTTAACATTGACCCTGAAAACATTTTTATCATTGCAAATACAAGTCCATCTATTTGCCATATAAAGATGATTACGGACGTAACAAATTTTTACAAAAGATGTGTTATATGTGCCATTACAAATAGTTCGTAAATAATACTACATCATATTTTTTTTTTAACAAAATCTTACACTTTCTATGTTCCTATAAAGGTTACGTTTGCTTGGCGCGGTCCTCTTCTAACAGAACAGACAGCAACTAAGGATCTAACGGCGTGCGCGATTCTTCTGCGCTACCTGTGCGATACCGCTGCCGCACCGCTGCAACGATGCCTGGTCGAGAGAGAAGACGCTTTGGCTGGAGATGTGAGACTATTTATGTTACTCAATCATCACGTGCCTAGCCTTTTTCCAACTACACTGGCCTGCAAAACTAAGTATTACACCAAAAGTTCTTATTAAACATTTTTTATTTTAAACATCTAACTTCTATAGATTAGAAAAAAAAAAAAATTTAAAAGTGTGATACTTAGTTTTGCAGGCCAGTGTATGTTGGGGTCAGCTGCTGGTGTAATCGGATGTAGCTGAATACCAGTACACTGGACCCCCGGTAATCTGGCCCTGTCTAATGCGGCACCCCCTGTAATCCAACATGTCTAATATGAATTATTGAATATTGTTGTGCGAATGTAGATAATTATCTACATTCGCGAAGATTGTCAAAAAAAATGCATGATTGAACAGGTTAAAACTTGTAAATTCGATAGTTCGACACTGCCCTGAAAAACGTTTGTCGGATTACCGGGGGTCCACTGTATTTTACATGGGGCGACTGCCTATCTGACCTCCACAACCCAGTTACTGGGTAATACGATACCCCTTGGTAAGACCGGTTGTCAGACTTTCAGGCTTCTGACGACACGCAACGACTGTCAAAGATCCACGAATGACAGCCGGGACCAACAGCTTAACGTGCTTTCCGAGGCACGGAGCGGTCTCGGTATGTAAAGATGGTTACACTGAGACCCCTCCTTGCCTCTTTACTACATCTTGAGGATTTTATTTATGTAACAATGTCTGAAGAAAAGTACTCATTATTTCCTATGAAAATTTTTATTAACGTCAGCAAAAGTTTGGCAAGCCGCTAAAATTTGACTCTGGAGATATTTGCCAAATGGGTTACCTGCAAAATTCACTATTGTATGGCTCACGTATACAGGTTATTAAGTTTATTCTAGTTTAGGCATTTTTGGTTTAATAAAGTTACTGTTACTAGTTATATTAAACTAAGACCAAAAATGTATTTGAATAGTTATCGATAATTTACGTAACATTCTGTATATTCTGTTCTCGCAAGCCTACGCAAATGTTTCTCGTATACTATATGATTTACATTTTACATTTCCCAAACAGATATCCTACAATATAACAGAAAACCTAGCTTGCCTCATCAAAATAGAACTGGACAACGTCCCAATGGACAAGCTGGAGGCAGCTCGCGACGAGGCGATAAAATGCCTACAGTCGGTATGCTTGGGTGAAGACGCGGTGGACATGGAACGTCTGCGCAGACTGTTGCGCAAACAGCTAAGGGAAGCCATCGCTAGCCTTGAGTCGGACCCACATCATGCTGTGGCGTTCAGATGTATTGGTGATGCGCTGTACTCGCAGAATGAACAACATGTAAGTAAACGTCAAATTATTTGTTTACCAAACTTACAATTGGATAGATTGTAAGTTTGTAGTAAATTTTAAACTAAAATCACAATTTTATTGCTATTCTTTAACAGCTGTATCAAATGGCTATAACGCGGCAAATTGGAGTGAAAGCAATCAAATTTAATTTTCGAAATCCGTGTCGTTGGTTCCGCATTTTCATTTTTTGCCACTGACTTCCAAAATTAAAGTTGTTTGTTTTTTTTTTTTAACTTATTAGTTACCTACCTTACACAAATTCGTATAACACTACTTGCTAAGTAAATATCAGTGACAACACGTTATTATAACATCATCAATATACACTTCAAGTGGAAAAAATACGTATTATGAAGCTAACACAAAAACTACCCAAGCAAAGTTAATAAACTGTATATGGAACCAAACCTGAGAACCTATCCATTAAATAAGAATTTTCGAAATCGATCCACAATGCCGGAGATATCGCGTAACAAATATATAAAAAAAAAAAAAAAAAAAAATACAATCGAAATGAAAATCTCCTCCTTTATGAAGTTGGTTAAAAAATTGTTACAACTTACAATCCACAAGAGAATAATTTATTAATGATTAAAGTTGATTGTCATGTTCAATACATTCATGTGGCAGTACATAAAACTTATAAGTATTTGCTTTTGCATTAGAAAATAAATAAATAAGAAAATAGTGTATTGTCTATTATGGTTTCAATCTTGACTTTTAATAATGCACATCATCTTCTACTGATTTGTCAAGCATTTATGATTGGTTCTCAGTTATGGTCTGATGAGAACTTGTTATAACAAACACGTGAATGTAACAGATGATATAGAAGTATAATTCCAGGTTATACCTGGTTATAAAGAATTCGCCCAATCGTTTGTTTATAAAGCGCCAAAAATGTATTATTTGGGGAATAATCAACCTTGACATTCAAAGCTCATCTGGCAGTTTGAATAAATGGGGATTGGCTCGACCCTTTTCACGTGTTAGGGGGCGTCCATTAATTACGTGAGGCGTTTTTAGAAATTTTCTGACCCTCCCTCGCCCCCCTGGTGAGATGTCGTGAGATTTGGCTCAATCCTCTCCCCTATCCTCCAATCTCACGTGTATGTAGTGTATGTCACGTGTTTATAGTGTAAATGTCTGGTATGTTGGGGTCTCGGCAAATTAACATTCCCTTCAGGTCTATGTAGTTTACAAAAAAAAACATAAAAACTGATTTTTTTTAACTGATATCTATACCATCACGCAGCCTAGTTTCGCTAACTAATTTCACTTGCCCTATACCCTGTATTGGGCAGGTATTGTCTTACTCTGAAAAGGCTTGACATAGTTACATCTCTAAAATTTTAGATCATCCGATGGCACTTTGGGACAAATACATAATGCTGATGCTAAATCTCGTTTGGTTCCAGTTCATCTCCCGCATGAACCCTCAAACCGACCTGCTGGCGTTGCTGGAGGAGTCTCCCGACTACTGGCTCGGTCTGCTAAAGAAGTACTTCACTGAGGAATATGTCACCGTCATGGGATCTCCTAGCATTGAGCTGCAAAGCAAGTACGTATCTGTTCTTAAAGACTGTCACCTCCTATCTTGGCATCTGTGTCCCAAAACATGCTGTCAAAGTGACCGCAGACGTATCTGTTCTTAAAGACTGTCACCTCCTATCCTGGCATCTGTGTCCCAAAACATGCAGTCAAACTGACCGCTGCACTGTTACCGACGCCGCCGTAGATAATAATGATAATAAGTTTACTCGCATTGTTAGGAGGTTCCTCTCTCTGGAGCCCTGACCGGTAGCTTGGACCCTGTTCCCGATACCGGTGGGCTACTATTTTCTATATTTTTAAATATATTGTTATATGTTTTCGTTTATAAAAATATTTAAAAATGTAATTTATAAGTGTTTAAATGAAATAAAGGAATAATAATAAGTCTATATTATAGACTCTATAACTATACTAAAGATTAGGAATATATTTTGAAATTAGACAAAGCAGAAGGATTTTTTTTTACAACAAGCACCTAGACAACTTTTTTTTATAACTAGAGTAATTGTAATTTTTTTTAATCAGAATGGCAGAAGAAGAAAAGAAACGCTTAGCAGAGCAACGAACGAAACTTGGTGAAGCAGGACTAGCTGAGAAGGCAAAGCAGTTACAAGAAGCCATGGATTTCAATGAGGTAACCCCACAGATTATTATGTCATGAGTTATCAGACAGTGAATTTCCTTAGGAAAAATCTCACCTAATGAAGGGTAATTACTTTTTGATAAATGATTTATTTTCTGTAAGTAGGTTTGTACAAACACTTTTACATGTCAATCATATTTTTTTAAAACTAGATGAGGTCGGCGTTTCCTATCTGACTACTCTGAGAAGAAAGGCCGAAACAAACTCAGAGGTCACAGTCTCTTTTAAAGTCCAGACATAATCTTGGTCAGATCATGTGAAGACCTTGACCATGTGATTGATTGAAAATCAGGACTTAGTTGCGTTTACAGCACCGTTTTATTGTGCGACAACTCGTAAGTTACGCCGTGTGCATAGACCCTAATATAAATATACACAGAACAAAGTAGGTACGTTTTTTTTCTCATAACAAGCATACTTTTTTATTTTTATTTGTGCACATTTTATTATATTGCATTTGTGTATTTTCGATGTACAGAAATGTCTCATCTGCAGATTTATTATACAACGTGTAACGTATTCTGATCAAACTATTTTCAGGTTTTGCGCATTTAACGTTACACGTTGTATGTATATTTTTTTTATTTAAGACCATATTTTTAGAAAATCGAACAGTCAGGTCTTTAAAAATGGTCGCCACAGTTTACCACGCTATATTTTGAATCATTATGTGCAGAAAACAAGGCATTGTTCTAGGAATACAATTAATAAAGTAATCATACAATTAAACATGACTCAAAAAAGGATCTAGTTCTATGAATAATTATATTTTAATGAATAGTGAGTCACTTGCAAATGGTTCCTATAACTTTATGTAAATGAATGCTAAACTATTGTGTATGGGTGCTTGCATTAATTGGTTATCAACTTTTCTAAGACGTTTCATATTGTAAGTGGTACTCAATTTTATAGCTATTGTACTAACGTGACAATACAACCTATTGTTTTTAACGAACAAATGTAATGATCGATGATCATTAAAATGTTGATGTTCATCTATTTAAAGAACAAATCAACATGTGGATTTTCTAGCTCTGATTCTTGTATCGAACATGTCCTTCAAAGTTAAAAACTATGCAGATTATTTGTACCTCTCCCCTCACAATCTACTTTTAGACACTATTAAGATTCAGGAGGAGGAGCGTAGTCTTTATGTTTGGTCGCGCTAAGTCCATAGAACAAATCGACATTTTGATTTTCAAGCTTAGATATACCTGTATCGGAATATGTCCGTCAAAGTTAAAATCTTTGCACATTATTTGCCACCTCTTTATTAGAATCTACATTCAGATACCATTAAGATTAAGAGAGAAAACCGTCTTAGTATGGTCGCGGTCAAGTAAATAAGCATTGAAATGCAGATGTGCCTCACTAAATATCTTCGACTGGCATCTGAATGAGTCTAGCGTCCAGTCGCTAATCGCCAATGCTGAAAATGTCGTGTATGCTTTAGCCCTATAAATATTACGTTAACAGTGGTACCGATTGCCTTGTTCACAAACTAAAACTAAATTTAAGTTCAGTGCATCTTTTTCTTTCTATTTCATTAAGAAAAGGATAGAAGATAAATATTAGTTTTGGACTGTCAAATTAAGATACTCCATAGACAAGTTTAGACGTGATTAATAATTTGCCTACTAAAGATACGTCAATTTACGTCAGGCGCTGACTAATTTGACAGGACTAAACTAATAGTTATCTTCTGTCCTTTTCTTAATGAAATAGCAAAGAAAAGATTCACTGAACTTAAATTTAGTTTAGTTTGCGAAGAGGGGAATCGGCGCCAATATGAACCTAAATAATTAACATAATCCATGTGCTTCCTAGCGTCCTCCCCCTGCCGGCACGTTAACCTCAGTACCAGTGCCGCCATGCAAGTTCAAATGTCACAACATGAGCTCCTGGAGTTCAGACGGCGAGCCCTGCCCACACTTCGATCTCAAGGAACTGCCAGTGTACGCCAGAGTGCATAGCTTGAAGACCAACTTCGTTTATGTGAGTATTTTTATTAGATAGAACAGAGGTTTTTATTACATACTAACTGGTTCCAGGCTGCCGTTTGACTAACCTAGCTAGAGAGCATAAAAACAAAAATGCCAAAAAAACATAATCCATTAGGTATTTAATTTTTTTAAGAAAAGCGTACTAACGGAAATAAAGATTTTAAAGATGCATTTTCGTGAAATTTCTATGCATACTTTTTCTACGAAAACTAGCCAACTCGAATTATTTAACTTTAAGCATAACATGAGTGTTATAAAAGTTGCATTTTTAAATCCACTTTGAATCTTGTCTTGTACACGGTCCTTTAAATAAACCGTAACAATAGTCCTTTAGATTAAAATTGACGGCTACTGAGTAGTGATTGAAAACGATTGTCTACTGAGTGGAAAATCGTTCAGACACTGCGCCATTTGAATCCATTGTAATACAAGTCAAGGGTTTCATTCAGGTCGGGCAAAGTGCTATTATCAATTTCTTAGTAGGAACCTGGAGGATAGACTTGTGCCCGCTTAGGCCCGGCGCCCATCGGCGCCACGGCATGGTAAGGTATTTTTAGGCGACGAATAAAAATATAACTTAGAAGTATGGAAATAAAGTTGAAATTTCAGCGTTAACGGTCGTAAGTACAAAAACAATACCGCGGTATGCTTAGGCATGCCGTGTCGGCAGCCTTCAGAACGCTTCGGCATCTCTCGGAACGCTTCGGCATCCCTCGGAACGCTTTGGCAGACTTCGGGATACCGCGGCAAGACAGCGCCCGAACGAACCCCGCGCCCCCGAACGTATCTTCACTAGCAAGGATGCCTCGGCATGCCTAAGGACGCCTCATTATGGTTAAAGACGTCGCGGCATACTTAAGGATGCCACGGCATTGTTACCGCCAGTGTGCGCTTACATGTAGGGATGCCGAAGGATCCCCTGCCGTGCCGTGCCGCGAATGTGCGCTGGGCCTTAATGGCAATAGACTTGCATCCTATTACATGGGACTTGACACATAACTGACGCAATGTAAATTATACCCTGTACTATACACCGCTGCCGACTCCATTTTGGAATGAAGGCGTAATGTTATCTAAATCTGAACTAATATTATAAAGAGGTAAAATTGTTTATTTGTTCGTAATAGATAAGGAAGTACATCATAACTATTCACAACCACTCGATACGCTTCCGTACCGTAACGAAACTCAGTCAATGTTATCGTGGGAGTCTTCTAAACGCTGTTCACAAGTCCAAAACCCGAAAATGTTTTTAGTTTAAATCAAATAGACGACCGTTATTCTTCCGACAGTCGTTTGCTGTCGGGGGCAAGGCAAATCAGGTTATCGAAAGGTGTCATTTTCGATATGATAACCTGTCGGATGGTTGTGAATAGCTGTGCCGATCCGATTACAAAAAAACTTTCACTGATATAATAGAAAGCTACTCTACACAATTGCCAAGTGCCATAGGATCAAATGATTCTCCCTCGCGGTTGAACTCGCATACAGAAATTGATTTTAAATAATACTTATTCTTTCCATACAGATAAACCTAATATTCGACACAAGCTCTGTAGATGAGTCGACTCGCAAGTGGCTCCCTCTACACATGAACGGCCTGGCAGAGTGCGCGGTCCACCGCGGTGACACGCTGGTGCCTCACGAAGACGTCATCTCCGCCACGGAACAGCTGACTGTCATGTTCAAAAATGATATCGGCTTTGATCGCTCTGGGAACTTCTCTATCGGACATTTTGGAAACTTTGTGCATATTGAGACGAGGGTGAGTGGGTACTTTTAACTAGTAGAAGCATAGAATACAATCAATCTATAATGTTCCCACTTCTGGGACACAGGCCTCTGTGGGACTAGAAGCATAATAGTGACATTTTCTGACAGGCCTATTAGTCTAATGGTCAGTGGCCCTGACTGCTATGCGCAAGGTCGTGGGTTCGATTCCCACCCAGGACAAATGTTTGTGTGATGAGCACTATCATTTGTTCTGTGTCTGGGTGTAATTTATCTATAATATGTATGTATTTAGAAATATATGTGTATGTTTATCAGTTGTCCTAGTACTCATAGCACAAGCTCTGCTTAGTTTGGGACTAGATGGCGTTGTGTGAAAGTTGTGGAATATTATTATCATTATTTTATTTTGTACATACATTCGGTCGCATTGCCAACTTTCCTGTCATATTCCTGTAATTTTGTTTGTATATTGAGGTATCGATTTACGTTAGTCTGCATTCCGTAAATTACTTTTATCTGGAAAGTCTAATGTGTTAAAGATATAGAAACAAATATTTGACGCTCATTTCTTTTATCTCGTTTTATACGAACTTTTGAACTATTTTACAAAGGTATTCTGAAGTAACCTCCTGAAGATCTAATCAACTGTTTATTTTGTTCCAGTACAAAGATAACTCACTGACTTAATTATCTCCCTTCTATTGACTACACATTTCAATAATATTTTGATGAAAAAAAAAATACATAATTGCTTTTCTTATAAAATGTTACTATTTACGTTTATAATAATATTTTCCTATAATATGGGCATTTTATTTCTAGTGTGAACCTCAAGATTACGACGAGGTGGTAAACCATTTGTACGAGATACTCTATGCCGCTGAGATCACAAAAGAAAGGCTGCTTGTTTTCGCTCAGAGACTCATCAACGATGTCGCTCAGGTAAATAACAAAATAAAAATAAAATATATAAATATCCATTAATATGTTGAGTCTTCAACCAAATCATTTGGACATCAAATCGCTCAGACACGATCACTTTTGAGCAAAGGATAGATGTTGCTTCAATAGTGCCCAAGCATTTTTTACATCCTTACTTAAAAGCGTCTTGGCTATTACAATATTTTTTAACGCCAATGACACATTTTTTGTCGCTAGAAACACTTTAATCATATGTAGAAATTAACATTAAATTAATTCAGGCGATCCAATCAGGTATTTTAAGTTTAAGAAAGGAAATAAACAAAATAGGCTTATTTGCACCTAATACGATCCATTAAAAGTAAAATCAACATATTTTATTTCACATAAACCTACATGGGTGCTTATGAAACGTCGGAAGCTAGGCGCACGGTTCCAATTGGTCGTTTCCTATGGAGATATGGGAGGACAGCGTAGACCTGTCAACAAGTACTTAATAAAATAAATAATGGTCTACAGATCTAAAGTCTACAAAGCCTACAAAGTCCTCACATTTACAAAATATAAAACAATCTATCAAAAGGATAAATACGATATAAAAACCTATTAAAACCAAGTGATATGATTGCCATTAAAACCACTAATAAAGAGTTGAAATTAGAATTGTCTGTGTCAAAGAATAAAAAGATAATGTCCAAGAAGTATGTAAAAAATAAATATATGAAAAAACTAGCTGCGCCCCGCGGACTCACCCGCATAAGGGTGTGTTTCCACAGAAGCGGAGCTGGGCGAAGCGGAGCAGAGACGTGCAGGAATCGACTAATCACAATGGTTGAAATCCTCATCGCGTCACTCGTCTCGTCTGTGATTGGACGATTCCTACACGTCTCCGCTCCGCTCCGCCCAGCTCTGCTTCTATGGAAACGCACCCTAAGTGTCGATCCCGTTGGAATACCGAGATAAAAAGTATCCTATGTGCTAATCCTGGTTATAAACTATCTTTTTGCCAAATTTCATCCAAATCCGTTCAGTAGTTTTTGCGTGAAAGAGTAACAAACATCCATCCATCCACACAATCGTTCGCGTTTGTAATATTAGTAGGATATGTCTATTAAATGCTCCCAAATTACGAATTTGGGAGCATTTAATAGACATTTGCATAGTTATGCCGTTAATGAGGTGCCAGGGAAGCCACGTGAGATAGAGAGGAAAAAACGAAAAAAGAGGGACATAAAGATAGAGAGGAAAAAATACCAAAAATACGTTAGTTCACAAATGCATCTTGTCAAAACCGTTTTAAAACAAACTCAATTAATTATTATAGGTAAGAAGATCAGGTGACAAGATGATGTACGACGCCCTCCGCGACTCAATCTACACCAAAAACAGCAACCTACACTGGTGCACAGTTCTTCGTCAACAGAAGTTTCTCAAAGAACTCATAGAACAACTGAATGCTGGAGGAGACTCTGCTGAAGCAGCACTTTCTGAGGCTAGGAAGACCTTCAAGAGTATCACACAGAATGCGTGGCTCCATCTAGCGACTGACTTTGAAAGATATAAGCTTAGTACTGAACCGTGGAAGAGATTTGGTGCGGAGAATGAGATTACGCCTGTTGCGTAAGCTATTGATTTTTTTTTTAGTTGTTCGCTTTTCCTTCCTTTTTTTAGCAGGTCGCTGGCACCGATTCCCTTGTTTACAAACTAAACTAAAAAGTTCATTGCATCTTTTTCTTTCTACTTCATTAAGAATAAGCTGTCTGTACAAAGCCCAGGGCCGTTCCTGGAGTATTGTAGCCAATTATGGGATGGCTCTGCAAAATACCAGCTTGCTGCACTTGACTCGGTGGAACGCAGAGCTAAAAGGCTTATAGGCGACGGGACGTTGGTAGCTACGCTTCACAGCTTAGCTCATCGGCGTAATGATGCTTGCCCGTCGGTCTTCTACAGACTACTTCGGAGAGTGTGCGCAGGAGCTCCACGATCTGATCCCACCATCGCCATTTTACCACCGGACAACCAGACGTACTGCAGCGTACCATCCACACTTGGTTTATATCCCAACGAGTCGTACTCAGCGCTTCTCCTCCACGTTTATTATGCGCACAGCCAAAGTGTGGAAACTCTGTATTCCCTCCCACATTCAACCCGTCTGCTTTCAAAGCAAGAGTGAATGGGCATCTTCTGGGCACGCTCGTTCCATCATATACCTCCTCCACCGCTTCCCATCAGGCGTGATCAGGGTGAAGACCGGGCCCATAAAAAATATTAGTCCCAATAAATACTGACGAACGATAAACATTGTCCTGCATATGGAATGCTGTATGGCACGATGACTATACTACTCCACTATTTTGTCCAGACCTCGTCTATACTGGGACGCTGAGCTCCTGTCGGGCTGGGGCGGCGGGTTCGTGCTGGGAGTGGGAGGCTGGGAGTCGTGCTGCATGGCCCAGATGAGCCCCGGACCGCTCGGACACGCCATTGAAGACGTGGCGCCGCTTATGGTCGCACTTAACTACTTCACGCAGTTGGAGGTATGGTATGAGTTTGACCGTACGTGTCTAAAAAGTTCTTTATGATGGCAGTCTGCAATGAAAATCAACTACCACTATTACTTTTTATACATAATTTAATTAACAGGACGGCCACTAGTCGGTGTGCATTTAAGCAGAAATTGCAGGGTTATTTTCAAAATAAATAGCGTAGAGTCATCTCAACACCTCTCTTCTTTGAATTTGTATCTATATATTTATATATTATTATAAATATATATTATAGTAAATAGTATGTATGTGTTTATAACCTATCTATGTATTTGTCTATTTTTTTTTTATTCTGTCCTCTCAACCAAAGCACATGCCATCTAATCTCTTCACCACCCTTGGTTGACTGGTAGAGAATGCCTAAGGCATTAAGTCCGCCTTTGTACCTCTTGTGCGAGAAGTTTAAATAAATAAATTAATTAATCTTATCTAACTAGCCTGTATTGTCCCACTGAAGGGCCAAGTTTAACTAAATTGTTTTTCATACATTTCCTGTGTTTATTCAATCGAATATAAAAAAAAATCGACTTGTTTGCTGACTGCAATATTAGAAAAAGTCTTGCTGCGAACAAAAATATATTTTGTACGCATTGTTTTACTGCAGCGTTAGCTACTTGCGATCGTTCGTTGTAAAAAAATGATTGATTTTTTAAATAAAATGTACCTTATTTTTTATTCCTTAGGGCCCGATGTGGCGTCTGATCCGAGGTTGCGGTCTGTCCTACGGCTACGGTATAAGCATGTCGCCGAACGAGGGTAGATTGATATTCTCTCTCTACAGAGCAACCAACGGAGTCGCCGCATACAGCAAAGCGAAGAGCATTTTGGTAACTATTATTTACCTTATTCAAAACGTAAACGTTAATAAATAATTAACTGTAAACCAGAATTTAGCAGTTTTAAATAAAGTGACCTTTTGCCTTTCAATTTCAACTCTGCTCTGCTATCAAAAACCGAGAAATGAACTATTTCTTGAACTTGTTGGTATCACCTATTGTGTAAAAATCTCACCGTGACGAAGATCAACAGCGTGAATTCCTAGCATCAGGCGGAATGACAGCTCACTTCACCTAAGTTTTCTCGATGTGACATTTTTACAGAATAGATAAGCTGCATTTTTAATTTAATCTTTATCAAGTCTCATGTCAACATATTTGATTGACGGTTATTATGTCGGTAAGCCAATCATAGCAGTTCATATGTCACAGGCTCTGTCCTCATACAAGCGACTCCGTCGGCACAACAACACGTTCAGGTTTTCTGAACAAAATCGCGACGATTGTAATTCACGCGACAATCGCTTATAATAGGACACGGGTTAGACAGCTTTATAGTTCATTTTTTTTATTAGATTTCCGGGTAATAGGTGTTAATTTCAAAACGACAACATTTAGCGATTAGACCGCCCATTGTTTCACCCCTTGTAAAATTTCTACTTTTATATCTGTAATTTTTAATCGTTACGGATAGTCAGAAGCCCGAAAATCTGACAACCATTCTTACCAAGGGGTATCGTATTACCCAGTAATTGGTTTGTGGAGGTCAGATAAGCAGTCGCTCCATGTAAAATACTGGCATTCAGCTCCATCTGTAATTTTTATGGTGTACATAATAAAAAGTATCTATCGAAAACTTATCTTGTCCTATAGGAGGAATACCTGGCCGACGCCAAGTTTGATGAGGACTTATTCGCGTCTGCCAAGAGTACGGTGCTATTTCAAGTTGTTGAGAACGAGAAGTGTCCCGCTGACGTCGTCAGGCGATCCCTCATGAACTATCTGTACAGAGTCGCTGCTACTTACAACAAGTAAGTTAACTTCTGCCACAATCAACTCGTTTTCTCGTTTATTTATCCACAAGCTGTCAGACAAATATTAGTTCATTCCTGTCAAATTAGTCAGCGCCTGACGTAAATTGACGTATTTATTAGCCAATTTTTTAATCACGTCTAAACTTGTGTATGGAGTATCTTAATTTGACAGGACTAAACTAATATTAATTTATCTTCTGTCCTTTTCTTAATGAAACAAAAAAAAAGGATGCACTGATCTTAACCCTTAAATGCATGATGTTGCCATATGGCAACAAAGTACGTCATTTATTTTTTTTAAGAATGTGATAGCTGTGAGTTTCTGAACGCACCTCTTTTTGTCAAAACAATACATTTACTCTATGAATATTAATATTATTATATAATTATATATTTCTTTTTTCTAAATTCTATAGATAAATACCTATACAATATGCAGTGGCGTGCCTAGTGGTTAAACTTAGGGCAAGCCAACATACTTAAAAAAAAAAAACTAAGTACCTACCTACCGTATCGCCTGTCACAAGTTGTGCCTACCGACTGATTCGTTTTAGTTCTTACTAATATTCTTATTTCATAATTGTAAGTTTTTGCTATTAGCAATTAAAATGAAATGTTTTTTAATAGCACCATTTTTTTCTTATATTATAAATTATATACTCAAAGTATTGGTAATCCTTTACAAAATCGCAACTTTTTCATTTTCATATTATCAGTTTCGTGTAAAATATGATAAGACGTATAAGAGCCATCTATTAACATTATTGGCACAACAGAGCTCAGAGTTAGTTCATATTTCACTCGCTCGCAACAGTCGCTATAGGCAAAATATTACAATCTGGCCACTAGATGGCGTACAAGTTATTGATTGATTTCTAACTACACATTGTTTACGATGTTGATAATATTTATAATTATAATTACTCACAATGTGAACAGCCATAACTCTTCAATTTTCGTTTCTTTATCACAGACAGATGACAAACACCACACGCACACGGAAGGCATGGTAAAAATTACTAGACAGATTTACTTTACCTTCAGTAGCTTTGATAAAAGCCGTTTTTTGTCAATTCATTTAGAGAACATGATCCTGGCGCCTGCTTTAATTTTTACAATTAATTAAGCGGCCTTTACAAAATATAAAAATTATATATTCTAACTCAAAACGGCGTAATCAGTCGGCGTCAAAATTTGGTGAACGTTTTATTTCTACCAACAGCTGTTTTTCTATTGCAATTTTCGATAATTCGGAAAGCCGTTCTTGTTCTTGAGTACTTATTTCTTAATTAAATATGTGTGAATACTTATTTAACACGTTCCGCGAAACAACTTGTCGCAGGAATGATCACAATTAAATGAGCTAGGTATCTTTAAAAGTTCCGGAAAGGCACCCTGAAGGCAATTTTCGACTAAAATGCCTATTACGTAATTTAGATTTCTGAGAAATAGGTACTCAAAAAGTAGGTTTAGGTGAAGTAATGAGATTATTATATTCGTCTGTAAAACTTGAAAGTATTTACCTTTCCGGATAAAGATTGCACATACTTTAATCCATCACAAGGCACATTTGCAAGCGTTTCCGAATTCATTTTAATGTCAAGAAACTTTTTAATCACTTCAAAACAAAGATAATCACCGCAAAACTAATCACAACACTTCATTTCACAGAAAATGTCCAAGCAAAAAATGCACCAGTAACCGCTCGAAACGAACTTGAACTAATTTGAAATTGTATGTATCATTCCATTCCATAGATCGAGCTTTGCACAGCGACGCGCTCATTCATACTATTTACACACACACACGCTTCGTTTTACGTTCCATTCATAAAAAATCAGAAGCCAGGCTTAAAAATCAGTACAATTTGGAAAATAAGTACATACTAATGTAATCAACAACGTGAACATTTGTATACAAATAGTGACAGGTCCAGAAGCCTCATAAGAAGCCAGCTGGTGCGAGCGAGACGGGACGACGTTTATTGTTGCGTTCTCGCAATAGCGGTATTGGAGAGGTTTGGCAACGGTGCGCGTGATGAAAACTGTGCGGGATTTAAATATTATTCTTCGAGTATGTAAACCTGGCAACCTTGCATCGAACGTATAGCAGGCGACCGCCAGCCGGGGCGCGCAGTTTTTATTATTCTTATCAATTCTTGCGACATGATTGAGTTGGTTAATTTACAAGTTTACTTGTGTAGTTTTATTTTTTTTTAATTTTTTATTGTTAGGCTCACGTTTGACTGAAAGCCGGGCTTTTCGGCTTTAATGAAAGGAACGCCCCTGACAATATGCGTTTTTTGCAATACGATATAATAAATCATGCATTTAAGGGTTAAATTTAGTTTAGTTTGTGAACCACAGAATTGGCGCCATTGTTTAATCTTTTTGTTTTTGTCACAGCGATCTAGTCTGCGCGATATCAGCAGTAACACCAGAGGATGCGCACGCGGCGGCGGGTAAGTGGCTCCCGTCTCTGTTCGACACGCAACAGAGCAAGCTCGCCATCGTCTGCCATCCCACCAAAGTCAACGACATGAATACTGCCTTTGAAAAGTAAGTGCCTTCTGTTTCTTTTTAACCAATTAAAAAAAAAAAGCAAGAAATAGCCGTCGATCATTTTAATTATAATTTTTGCCACAAAATATTTTATTTTTGTTCACAGAATGAACGTGAAGTTGGACGCGTTCGAATCTATGGAAGCGTCGCATTTCAACAACTAAGTGCTTTAAAGTGTACAATTATTCAAATTTTAATACAAAGCTATTCTAATGGTTTTTATCAGAATTTATCACGTTATCAGCAATGCAAAACAGAGTGTAAGTGTTCTAAGAAAATGTACTGTTGTTGGTTGTGCCTGCTTGGCTGTGCCTCTTGTAGAATAATATTCATAAGTAATTCATTTTTATAATAAATCGCAATTATAAAAGATCTTTATTCAGTAAAATACGTATATAGCATGTATTTTATCTTTAAATACGTTCAAAGCTCCCAGGGTGCAACCTTCCTTAACAAGTATCCACTCTGATGTCATGCAAACCTAACCTAAAGCAAGTCATTAACCCGGCGTCATTGAGGTTGGGTCAAAATCACCCGGCTGGTTTAGAATTTCCAATATTTTTAAAAGTACTCGTGCGACGTTGCCGTTCTGTGCAGTATCTGGAGCCAATATTGTACATTTTTTTATTGTAATTTTTGAAAGTTATTTTAAAAGTAGATTAAACTCAATTAAACGTTTCTGAATTATTATATTTCTGTTTTATTATCAAAACCAGAATACCTTTATCCTGAAGTAATGACACAGTTTACGAATTTACTTAAAAATTATGGACCATGTATTAAATATATGGGTAATATTGACCCACCTCAACGTCCATGTAACTATTTCCTACCATAATGACGCCGGGTTAAAGCCCTAGGCTCTAGCCAGACAATAATATTGTACTGAATTACTGTACTCAATACTGTATGAATTACTTGGAACAATCTAGGTCCACCAAACAAAATATCTACGCTGTTAAACGGCGCACGCATACCATTCTCACTGAAACCAAATATTTCCGAGTCTCATTGGTCTGAATATTACAGAACTAAAATGACCATACACATTCAAACTATGAGAGGTGTACTAGAACCTGCAAAACGGGCGTTTCAACTGGAATGAACTTGTGTCCTATCCTTTTCATGGATTACTTATAGGTAATAGAATTGACTTTTAACGCTTTATGGGGGTCTGTCCATATATTGGATACCATACATTTTGAATCTTTGCGGATAAACTAAACGTTAGACAAATGCAGCAGTAAAGCTCTTGGAAAAAAGAGCAAAATAGTGTGTCTAATGCAAAGTACCATAAAAAATTCAATAAATATTAGTTTTAATACCACAGTGTTTTATTTTTAACATACAAGCCAGGATCTTCTGCTTTATAAAGGGTTAATAAAAACATGACATTATTGTGATAATAATTTTAATCACCATTTACGAATCTTAAAGCTATGTATGTCTATACAAAAAAATATAACTTAAATTTAGTCAGATAATTAGTGAACATCATTATAAATCATCTCACAACCGCTGCAACATTTCCATCATATAATTCAAACCCATCCATATAATAATATAATTTGCTCAACATTATAACAGAAATACTGGCTGTTCAATGTCAACAAGCTACAATGATCGTGAAAACCGTCACCTAGACACGGCTCCTACAATAGTGGATCAAATAGACTGGATAAAGAACTTTCTAGTAAATTGAGCTGTCTACTAAATCCAGCGATTTAACACAATATCCCCCTTACTAATAAACGTATTATATCATATGACTAGTTACACACTGATTTCTCTCTTTCAGTCGTCAGTAATTTAACGTTTGAAAGAAGAAGACAAAGCGTTGCGTAACTATACAAACGCTATACAACGTTTATTAGTAAGGGGGTAAAAGTTTTATTATAATATTTTCAACACTTATGAAACATTAATTTTAACAGCTTTTTGTCGAATCATCATAATGCCCTCCAGAATGTATCGTCCAATTCCGTGTTTTCTATGTACAACTTGGATATTTTAGTCTTCAATATTCCGTGAATGTTATAATACTGGTTAATTTTGTTAGTGAATTTAAAATGCGTGATACAAAAATAAAGTGGCCAGCGCCTAATTGCGTAACACTTTCAATCACAATTCGAGTCGTTTTGAAGGATATTGCTAATCCATTGCTTCATAATATCGAAAAATGTGTCTGTTCGACAACGTAAATAACGCAATGAATGTTGTTGGACTGTCATGATGAAAGCCATTGCTGCTCATAGGGTGTTACGCAATTACCCCCCTCGGCTTGAAATACATGTTATGATATATAAATGTAGCGTGTAGGCCATTCTATTCGCATAGTCCCACCACCCACGACTGGTGAGGTATATATTAATATGCAATATAAATTACTTGTCTAAACATAATAAAATTACATTGTACATGCAAAGATATATTTACAGTTTTTATAACTTTCTATACTAATCGTAATGAAAATAAGGATTTATCAAGTAACATTAAATTTAAGGTTTATTATGCATATTTGATATGCATAATATGTAAATAATGCATGTTCAAGCACCAACATATGTATAATATGGGAAATATAAGAAGCATAATTTAGTATATTTTTTCTTTTTAGCTTCGTTTTTACGAATCAACATGATCTTTATCACTGGCTCAGTGGACACTATTCAATCCGTTAAAGATACGTATTAATAAATGTACAGAAGCCAGCACATCAAGCTACTACAATCTGTCAAATTTCTTTAATACATTTTCAACTTTATCGCTACAGCATAAGGTTCAAAGTTGATTGGGAAAATTTGACAGTTTCGGGTAGCTTGATGTGTTGGCGTCTGTACTTGCTTTGAAGAGAGATTTGGTAAACGTTAAAATTACACATTAATTAGTCTAACATTATATTAATTCGCTATGGACATCTACCTGACGATTAAAATTCCCTAATAAATGAATGACTAATTTACGTTAATCATATTCTACGTAATAAAAGAGGCGGCCCCATTTACACTACCTAACATGTGTGGTTCGCGAAGTATCGCACACACACCGACACACGACGCGCTGGTGTTGCGTGACCCGCACCTCGTACAACGTTGTTTCGGTCGTTTGTCAAAGTTACGAACTGAATAGGTGAACGGAACAAAGGGCCTGTAAAATAAGGGCTATTTATAACCCAGGTACTTATTAGCTGAGGATGTAACCAACGAGAACTATTTGATCTATAATACTAACTACACAGCGCACAATGCATAGCCAGTATGTTTTGCAAGACACAAAAGTCGTCGCCGACTTTTAAAATAAAGGCCTTTCTACTATTTTTTTATTAACTTATCAAGATTTTGTTGCCGAAAAGTATATCTTGCTTATGTTAACAAAAATACTAAAATTACAGCAACAATTTAATACGGTATCGTTTATTTGATAAACTCCTACGTCGTGCCAGAGGTCGTGCAGCGGTCACACGCCCGTACATATTGTGAGGTATCAAGATTATAATCTTAGACCTCGAAAATGTTTCTCACCACTTCGACACGCCCGCTCGACGTCTGCTAAAGCTAACTTTCCATATAACAAACCTAATTAAATGGCCGAAACCAGAACTTTAACCTCGAACCTTTGACCGGCAAATGGTTGTTCTATGTTTAGTGAAAGAATTTGATAAAACATGAACTTGTTATCTAGCTGTGCATATCTTCTCCAGTCTCGCTCTCGCTACCTCATGCTGGGTTCAGATACTTCAGACCCAGATGTATTCTTTTTTTCCTATGTACACGAACGTGAAGCCTCTAGGTGTAGCATTGTGGCTAGTTACATCATGTTAGTGTCGATGGGCGGTGCGTGGTTGCGGAGAGCGTCTCGTATGTACCCGCCTATGCTGCCCTCGGCCACCAGGTGGAAGAAGAACAGGTGCTCGAAGCTCTTCAGCGAGATGGACCGCAGTGCGGGCAGGCGCAGCAGGAGTGCGGCGAAACGACCTTCTTCAGAGCCGCGCGACCGTCGGCAGTACTCGTCCAGGCAAGAGAACATCTGTAAAGCCACACAGATTTAACTTACAAGCATACCCTTGGCACACATTTATCAAACTAATGACGTAAACAGTAAAACTAATGAGACTTTTTTTTTATTTGGTGTTTTTTCTTTTGTCCGACAATCCGATCGATTCTGTAAAAATCTCACCGTGAAAATTTGCGTGGAGTGAGCTGTCAGTGTCATCCCACTAATGCTAGGGATTGACCAAGCATACATTTACAATCATAATCGAGATTTTAATAACATTTTTTATGCTAATTCTATTGATCATTTCATATAATTTCAAAGCTAGTATTTTAGTTGTAAACGATTATGATTGTAAATGTATGCTTGGTCAATCCCTAGTATCAGGTGGGACGACACTGACAGCTCACTCCACGCTCACTTCACCTAAGTTTTCACGGTGAGATGGTTACAGAATCGCACTGCTGCTTGCCGCGGGTCTCGATTATAATAATACTACCCGGCCCTGCTTCGCGTGGTTTTAACGACTAGAAAATACGTGGAGATTTCTTTATTATATGTAAGTTTAATATTGTGTTATACTCATAAACCTTACAGAATAAATTCTCTAAATGTTGGTGAAAACTGCATCAATATCCGTTGAGTTTAAAAGAAAAACGCGGTCACATAGACAGACACGAAAAGCGACTTTAATTTATAAGATTTGTACATTAAACTAGCAATCATACCCTTGACTCACAATTTATGAAACGAATTAGTCATCTGTTTTTTTTTTTGTTGGCATTTTTTCTTTTTATTTTATCTGATCTGTTGCCGCGGGTCTTGACAGTAATCATCGTCATCATCATGCTGGACATAGGCGTCGACTAAGCACCGCCACTTATAATAAACTCAAAACGCGCAATTTCTTAGAAAATCGATAGTGACATCATGATGATCATGCTTAGATGCTGTTCAGAAGGGTAATTGCGTAACACACTATCAGTAGCACTGGGTTTCATTTTGACAGTCCAACAACATTCATTGCGTTATTTACGTTGTTGAGCAGGCACATTTTTCGAACATATGAAGCAATGGATTAGCGGTGTGCTTCAAAATGGTTCAAATTGAGAGTAGAAATTAGGGTGCAGTTTTATAGATGTAGCAACCAAGTTAGATTGCAATAAACTAAGTTCTATTAATGACAAACACGTGTTTGCAACAAAGACTCATTTAAAATTCAATGTTCGTCGCTTTCAAATGCAAAAGAGGTCAAATGTGATATGACAAACGCGAATTCATTGTAATATAATTACATTGGTCGTCGAGCGTCGCGAAAATGGCACTGCAGCGAACATTTACATTTTTTATTCAAATGCATATTTCTGCGGTCAGGTGCTATTTCAAATACAATGTATGCAAATTACCTTTTCTCGTAAAACTTCGACTTCTGGTCTGTTTTTCAGTCCTTTCACATCTGGAAAAATAAACGTGAGTTTTAACATGTTTATTTATTGTTTTCGTATACGTGAATACATAAATATGTGTGCATTTTATGCCCCTTACTAATAAACGTTGTATAGCGTTTGTATAGTTACACAACGCTTTGTCTTCTTGTTTCGAAAGTCAAATAACTGACGACTGAAAGAGAGAAATCGGTGTGTAACTATTCATCTGATAAAATGCGTTTATTAGTAAGGGGGTAAGTGTTTCGTTCGCGGTTTATTTAAAAAATAAGGGTGTCCTTTAAGTGTAAATCAGAAAGTAACATTTAATATTGAACAATCCGTCATCTCTAGAACGACAACAACAATAGGATTCGTTTAGTCCCTGTAATTGTCACATATTACATATTTTCAGCATGCTTATTATATTTGTTGGTATATTGGCGTAGCGGGCTGACATATGGCAAATAATTTAATTTAGTGTTCTGTGTCTTGTAATGTTAATTACTTTGCATACCTTGTATTTTCAATCAAGTATTTTTTAACTGAACGGACAACTGTGCTGCTGAGGAGTTTGTTGCGCCACTTCTTCTCCCCAGCGAAAGCACTAGGAAGTGGTGAAGGGCGGGCGTTTTGGGGGACTGTCTTTTGTCATTTTGACGTTCGAACTTTTGATTTTGATCTTATTTATCCGCACAAAACACATTATCAGGACAAAGCCATTTCCAAAACATCAGCGGTCTAGACATACAGGCTGGCAGTGAGTGACATCGCCGCGCAAACTGTTACCATGGATTTAGTACATGAATCTGAACCTCCCTTGGCGTTTAAATTTTTCATCGGTTATTAGAAAAAAAAAAAAAAAACCGGCTGTTTCCTTTTATTAATAGCCGACGAAAAATGTCGGTTTCAGAATCAGGTACTGAACTCACGATTACAGATTGCGCGTCGATGTTCTTGCCATACTGTATACGACGACATCTTCACGGTTGAGAGAATTGCAGCGATACTCACACGTGTCATCGAATTATAACAGCGATGATTTCGCCGTGTGGAGATTGATTATTTTAGTTTCTAATGAATTTAAAGTCACGCTGCGATTCTCTCGACTATAAAAATGGCGCCTGGTTTTTGGAATCTCACGTTTTTACCCACTGCTTCATAAGGAGGGTATTGTTTTTTTTTTTTTTGTCATCATCTGTATTTATTTGATATTTTCTGCGTAATACTCATATGAAGAAGTTATAACATACCAGGGTTGAGCAGTACTATAGCCTTGAGCGCGACGTACTCAGCCTGGTCTACACGCAGAGTGCGCATCTTTAGAGATAGTTCTGAGAGCACGCGGTCGAAGATCTGGCCCACGCCTGCTTGCAGCGCCGAGTTACGGTGAAGGGTCATGCCTGAAATATGGTAACATTTATTGTTAGTCACAGTACGAAATATTTTTAAATGTGTAAGTACCCGTTCAGACACGGCGGCAACTCCGCAGTTCCAGAAATCCAGACCGGCGCGATTGCCGTCGTGTCTGAACGGGTGCTAATTGTAAAACACGTGCATTTTGGAAGGGAGATTGCTTATAAAGAAATATAGTAACAGTGGCGTTAGTTTAAAGGAATAATTTTATACAGGTCGAAAATCATAGCAATAATAGTTTTCCCATAGCACATAAGAGATTTGAGGGTAAGCTGCTCAGTGGCGGATTAACACATTTGCGGCCAGTAGGCTATTCAAATTTTGCGCCCCTTCTGACCTCTGCATTTCGATACCCTACACGAACAAAAGAAGGTGGAAGAAAGTATTAGCAGATTGACAAACGTCAAATTCCCCACTTTGACAAGTTAAGTGGTGAAATCTAATAGCATTTAGGTATTTATTTATTTTTTATTTCTATAAGATAAAAAAAAACTTGGGGCCGCCCTAGGCTCAAGCCTACTCAGCCTGCTGGTAAATCCGCCACTGAAGCTGCTCCAGAAGTGAATACAAAGTGAATACAAAGTTACAGATAGCCTATTTCAGTTGCAGAAACTATCAATGGCAAAGACTGGTCTCCTATCTGGACGATGTTGGATCCAAATAGAGAGGCGGAAGACTTAATAGGAGGTCTGTCTACAATCATAAAGAACAACACACATGAATATACAGTCCCCAGGAAACAGATCTCTTAAGCCGTGGTTGGCCTTGGCAACCACTTTAGTTTCCGGAAGGGAATGAGCACTGAAGATGCAATAATGGCTGTCTGACTACGCAGTTAGGACTGTTGACAACAAGCGAAAGTGTCTTGGTATGATTCTTGATTTATATAAGGCCTTTGATACCGTTTCTGCGCCGACCTTACTGAATAAGATAGAGGGCCATTGGAATTCGAGGATTGGTGTGGTGGATATCTTTAGGGACTACCTGAGGAATCGCACTCAAATGGTTAAAATCTGGCAAAATGTGAGTGAAGAGCTTCCCATTGCATACGGTGTGTCTCACTGTGGTGGGTAGCATATTGGGTCCCACTCTATTCCTTATCTATATTATGAACTCTGTAAGCTGACCGTTCAAAACTGTAAAGTCATTACATACGCCAATGATACTTCCCTGCTTATACATGGAGTAGACTGCCCAGTGCTATTGGAGTGCCGAGAAAGCGTTTACACGTGTAATGGAATGGTTGAGTAACAACCTACTGACTCTAAATGCCAGTAAATCGGTTTATATACTGGTGCTTTTTTTACAGGTTCCAAATTTTTACAGGCTGTTCTACTCATGCATATAAACAACTATCACTATGAGATCAACTCTGAATTCACGAAAACAAAATCAGCTGTTTAATACAAAAGTTCAATACCTACTTGACCAAAATGTATGAAACAGCAGATTTTTTTTTTCATGATTTCAGAGTGGTTTCCATAGTAAAAGTTGATTATATTCATGAGTGGAAAACTCTGTAAAAATTTGGAGCCTGTAAAAAAAAATCATGTATTTTATGCCCATCACCTTTCCTTACTCTTAAAGCCCATATAGAAGGTGTAATTTAAATAATACAAAACCTCGTAAGGGGTACTCATCATTATGAACAACTTTTACTATGGGACCAACCCTGAAATCGCGAAAAAAAAAATTTCCTCGGTAATTAAAAAATTATAATAATAATTGCTGTTCCATACATTTTGACCGCATACTTTTCTATGAAATGGCAGATAATTTTTTATAACGGACGAAAAATGTATCTACTACGGGGTCTAGAATTATGTGCTGAATTCATGGTTAAAGTTTGCGCGTCGATGATGCCATCCTATAGATTAATAACAAGGATGACAGTTTCGTTCACTTGCAACTACGTCCTAAAATTAATCATTGTGGTGTGTATACAGGGTAATTTGTAAAACACCAAAAACTTCTTAAGAGGTCATTGTACTCATCATTATGAACAACTTTTACTATGGGACCAAATCTGAAATCGCGAAAAAAATCAGCTGTTCCCTACATTTTGACGACTCGTACGAACGTAAATGTAGGGAACAGCTGATTTTTTTTTCGCGATTTCAGGTTTGGTCCCATAGTAAAAGTTGTTCATAATGATGAGTACAATGACCTCTTAAGAGGTTTTTGGTGTTTTACAAATAACCCTGTATAAATAGGCAAAATTATATAATTACAGCTTACATAACCAATAATAATAGTAGAAAAATAGTATATTTTAATACAAAATCCAGGATCTTGCGATTGTTATTATGACCTTAGAGGAAAAACACGAAATTCAAGGTTTTAACAAAAAAGCTGGCGTGTCAGCATGTACCAGTGATATTTTAATATTAATATTGACTTACGTAATAATATACTTACGTTCAATTTTATTATCTTGATTATGCATAGAATCGTGTTCTAAAAGTCACTAACCTTTACTAAATGGAAACTAAATAAAAACTTATTGCTGCGCAAAGTATAAATGACGACGTGACTGAAGGGCACAAGATAAGTTCTGTGGTTGGTATTACAACACAAATAACAAATTGGGCAGTTGCCTGTTTAAATTCATAAAAAAACATCGTTTAGGAAAAGTATGACTAAAAAAATAAAGACGATCATTAAAGATATTTATTATTTGTTTTATTTTCTGATTTTTCTGGCTGAATCTTCAATCGACAGATAATTTTTATTCGTGGAATAAAATTGACGTCTGACAGATTTTGAATGGAAGAACTGTCAAAAATTCAAAATTATTCCTCGGATAAAATTATCTGGCGTTGGAAAAATCAGCGCTACGTGAATTGTTTTTGATTTTATTTTCTCTTTCATTGTTACACACGCTGTTTACATCTCTTTATCTACTGTCCTATGGCAGGTATGCTGGAAGAGATTTCTTTAGAAATAAGCATCACCTTAGTACCTATTTTCCTGTTCTTTTTTCTGTGTACATAAAAAGTTAAAATAAGGATAAAGTTTTGGGGCTCACTTTATCTAAACTGAATAGGTATTATATTATAAAGAGAAAAGAAACGATTTTTCGTGCGTTTTTTTGTTACGCTGTCGCGCTAAAACGGCTAAACGGATTTCGATGAAAATTGTCACACAGGTAGACCATGACGTAGAGACTTTTTTATCGAGATAGTAAGTTCCCTTGGGATAATTGGGTAGTTGCATGATATTGAATACTATATATTCTAGTAGATAATATATCCACACATGTATTACAATAATAGAATTCGAAATCAAATTTGAAATCGGTCGAAAAATAAAAAAACTTATAACTTATAGAAACTTTTTGTCTATCTCTTTCTCGCAAAACGAAGTTTTGCATGTAATTTATATGGCGATACTGAACTATGACGTCACAATTCAGTATTTCCCTCTCTGTCTAATTGAGAGTTTTGAACGCTCATATCTTTTCAATTTTTAAAAATATTAAAAAACTGTTTATACCAAGCTATTAGTGAGGTAAAAAAGCTTCAATTTAAATAATAAAAAAAAATTAGTCAACTCGCGGATTTCCGACCTCCGATGCGGGGGAACCGCGAGGAAAAGCAAATTTAAACTAATATATTTGAATAATTTGGGGTGCATTGAAACAGCCTTCGCTTACATATGTATAACTTAAATATGCACATTGATTCCCAAAGTGGTCCAGGTGGACCCCCAGGGGTCCCCGGGAGACTCGACGGGGGTCTACGCTAGATCTAATCTTCCCACTTTTTGTCGAGTTTTGGGAATATTGTAGAAATGTAACTGCATGGGGTCCACCGGAACCAGCAAAATGTTTAAAGTGGTATATGAGAAAAAAAAATTTGGGAACCTCTGGTCTCGCGCATCCTGAACTGTCACCACCGCTTCAACCTTGCTGACTGGTTTATATTTTTACCATGGCATGAGCTAGTTCGCTAGTTGGCGTTGGGCTAGTTCGTGTTGACACGAGACAAGAAGAATGGTGAAGGTTTGTGTACGTACCGGGCATGAGGCACATCAGTTGTGGCGGCGATGTTGTCCTGTTGCCGGTACCGTCGACTCCGTCGCGCTCCTCAGTCAAGTACTGGAATATTTAGAAAGGAAACACTTTAGAATCGGCACATAAAAGAAGTACGTTTTAAGTATATTATTATGACTGGTGGTCTTTTAGTCAAGGAGTTTTTATTTTATTTTTTATTACTGATAAATACAGACCGAATTAAAACTAGTAAAACTGTCAAGTCTCAATCTAATCTAATAGAATCAAAGATTTTCTTCAATTAATCACCTCAGACTACTGTACTGAAGACTATTATGTCTTCGGTTTTCTTACCCACTACAATAGGTACCCGTATTGCAGACCCAGGTAACCCCATCAGCTCACATTTAGACCGCCAAACCCCAATAATAGAGCAATTTACCTTCTCAAAATAATACCTAGAATCTCACCTTGGTTCACAAACGTGAGATTCTGAAAATACCAGGTACTAACCTGAGAAAGTTATATCTAAAAACCATAATAATAATTAGGCCTGTGTTGTACTACTGCAGGGAAAATGCAGGCCTCCATTTCAGGAAGGAAAAGAGAAGAGAAAGGGAAGGAGGCTTTAACACATTTATCCTTAATAACAAGACCTGTACAAACCTCCATAGACCGCCATGCGATGGCGAATAGTAGCAGTTCGTTCCAGGATCCTTTGATCAGTAGCATCTGATCTTCTAACTCCAGCTGACTGAAATGAGGAATGTCGCGCGCCCACACCACCAAAGCTGCTATTTGTTTGTTGCCTAGAATGACAGAATTATAAGTATCACTACATAGTATAAAACAAAGTCCTTCCCTGTCTGTCTGTCCCTATATATGCTTAGATCTTTAAAACTACGCAACGGATAATGATGAGGGTTTTTTTAATAGATAGAGTGATTCAAGAGGAAGGTTTATATGTATAATACATGCATAATATAGTAGAGAAACACTGATAATTTTAGAGGTTTCTAATGTGATGTCGTAAATAAACACATTTTTTGCGCTTACATTGTAAACGCTAGCTGAACCCTTTGAGATAGATCAAAATAATGTACTACAGTATTGTACAACTTAAGAAGTTCCACAAAAAAATCCGCGATGGTATATGTCTATCTCTTAGGGATAACCCACAATAACCATTTTTTATCCTTAACTTTTTACGAGAAATAATGGCTCTAAAATTATTATCGGTATTTCTATTACACCCGTGCGAAGCCGGGGCGGGTCGCTAGTTATTAATATTTTGTAACAATATTTTTTGATTTTTAAGAGTGTCCATGGAGTTTCTTGCCCGTTCTTCTGCAAGAACCTACTACGCTTTAAGCTTCATCTTTCTGACCAACCAACTCCTTGACAATACAAAAGTGCCTGCCAATGATTTAATAGAATAGAAAGTTTTTATTTCAGACCGGAGTCCATAGGGTCAGCACGTTAAGCCGTTGGTCCCAGCTGTCATTTGTGGATCTTTGACAGTCGTTACGGGTAGCAGAAGCCCGAAAGTCTGACAACCAGTCTTACCTAGGGGTATCGTATTACCCAGTAACTGGGTTGTGGAGGTCAGATAGGCAGTCGCTCCATGTAAAATACTGGTATTCAGCTGCATCCGGTTAGACTGGAAGCCGACCCCAACATCATTGGGAAAAGGCTAGGCAGATGATGATGAGTTTGCAAATGGGATATTTTCACATATTTGTACAGCTAAACAGTTCAGTTAGGTGTGCGAGTGTCTCCTGCGGGAGGATTGCGTGACACATTAACGGTAGGAATAGCTTTCATTTTGACAGTTTGACAACATTTATTGCGTTATTTACGTTATTGAGTAGGATTTTGTTTCAAGCTGTTGCTGTTACTGGATTTTGTTTTGGCTCAAGCTGATAAACTGTTCCCGATAAATAACAAGGCTTCGTAGTGTTTCACAGAGGATCATGTTGTGAAATACTAGAAAACTTTATCTATTTAAACAATGAAACAAGCAGGCATAATTTGCGATTAATATTTCAAGAAACAGCATTATTATTAGTCATCAATGCTATTTTATGTTTATGGAAATTCTAGTAGCGTAAGCATCACAAAAACATAATCTAAGCATTGCAAACTTACAAGACCACACCTCATTCGCAGATCAATACACAAGTAATGTATACAAGTAGATTTTTATCGCATTCCTGTTGACGTTGATTGATGGCTAACATCTTTGATACCTACCGCTATTCTATCAGACGTATTTACTTACAAATAAGGAAACTCGTCCTTGAAGATATAATGTAATCTGAACAGCAAACAAAACTGTTTTGTTCGCAAATAATAATGAGAAAGTTATTTTAAGAACGACTCTGTTACCAATCTACTGTATATTGATTGTGAGCCCACGAGACAAACGTCTTGATTGCACTAAATAAGCACGTACTGTTCGCCATTAATTTTGTATGAATACAAACTTAGGATCAATTCGTAATAAATTAAGAGCATATGACATATCAGCTGACTCGACGGCATGTTGAGAATTACGTCATGCAATTCAGGAATTTACATTAACTTTTAGGATTAGAATTTATTAAGAAAAATATGTTTCCGCGCTTATTTTATATAATAATTTTGTGGCAAATATCTTTAATTGTAGGTATGTTGAGGTCGGTCAAACTACGTTAATCTATTGCGAATGTTTTATAAAATAGGTATTACTCGTACCGATTATTATTTATTATTATTACCTATCCAAAAAGTAGGCAACTTCAATATAAATAAACAACCTAATCTCTTGCTGATAATATGCAAAAGGGAAAAATAAAGATATTTTCATTCTCTCTGCATTCTCTTTTTTATAATTTTCGACGACGACGACTCAAGACGAGAATAAAAAAAATTAAAAGCCCATAAAAAATTCAATTTTTTTTTTAGATTTTTTTTGACATTTTTTCCGTTGATTAAATTGTTTATATTTTCACCCTTTTTAATATGTGCACTTTATGAAGACTCACACTGAATATATGTTGAAGCTGAGAAAAAAAGGTGCACAAAAACACAAGAGAATAGGGGTTCTGTAGTCTTTGGAGTTTATTTCTCGAGTGATTCATTGTCATCAGCTAATGCTGGGTCCTATAAACAACGAATCGCTTACCAATAGCAGCATTTTTTGTTTCCAAATTGCAGGGTAATTGCGTAACACACTATAAGTAGCAATGGGTTTAATTTTGACAGTTGAACAACATTAATTGCTTTATTTACGTTGTTGAGCAGACACACTTTTCTAAATTATAGAGCGATGGATTAGCAATATGCTTCAAAATGATTCAAATTGAGAGTAAGTAAGTCAAAGTGAGAGTGGTGCTGGGCATACATAGATTCGTAAACTAATTACCTGTGATGGCTACTTCCATGCTATGGTTTAGGTGTACTATGCTGCCGCTCTTAGTAAAAGGGGCGCGAAAGGGATTGGAGAAAAATGAGCCTTAATGGATGCGCCTCTTTTGTTTAGTAAGGTTCATGTTTCTTTACATTTTTGGCCAATATTCGTCCTTTTCGCTTACTACGGCAGTATATATGGTTTAGGTCTACTATGCAACGCTATGAGGTATTTTCTTCATTATTGGTAAAGATACAAGTCTTAATAAAATTTTAACCAATAATGGTTCGGAAATAGGAGTCGGCCATTAATGTTTAAGAAGTTCTCGTTAAATACAAACCATGATTGTCTTATTTAACACCAACTTGTTGGAATAAAAAGTGATAAGTACTCGTAGTAGAAAGTGCCCTGATATGACAAAGGTCCGGATTAAAAACAAATATATTTATCGGTACATACACCAGCAGTAGGTATTAGTGTTTTTGGGTTTTTTCCATCCGGAATTTTTCAGTAGTATGAATTTGTGGCCGAATGATGGCAAATAGTCTCGAACTTAAACATCATCATCTGCCTAGCCTTTTCCCAACTATGTTGGGGTCGGCTTCCAGTCTAACCTGATGCAGCTGAATACCAGTATTTTACATGGAGCGACTGTCTAGCTGACCTCTACAACCCAGGTTCTGTATAATACGATACCCCTTGGTAAGACTGGTTGTCAGACTTTCGGGCTACTGACGACCCGTAACGACTGTCAAAGATCCACGAATGACAGCTGGGACCAACGGCTTACCGTGCTTTCCGAGGCACGGAGGGGTCTTGGTATGTGAAGATGGTCACCCATCCACGGACCAACCGCGGCAAGCGTAGCTTAACCTGATCGATCGACCCGTGCGGCTGTTATTACTTAGCCACAAGCCCCTTTAACTTAAACATATATGGCAAAATTTGGGTGTCAGTATGTCTCTGTCTAACCCTTCGGGAATTACAAGCGTGACGTTATGTTGTTTTGAAGACCGAGTCATTTCTTTATGTATCCAGGGTAAATAAGAGTGGTGCAATGAAGCTGCGATACCTATAATTTGAAAAGAAATTATATGGATAAAAGAAACGCCTTTTATACCAAATACCAATGTATCGATTTACCTCGCGTTGAGGAAAATATTCCTTGCTTACTTGTTTTTTTAAAAGAATTTGCTATGGGCTCTGTACGTATTTTCTTTTACATACAGAGCGGCAATTAAAAGAAATAAAAATACGGATCACATTCATTCGAGAATTACCCATTATATTTTTCTTGGTTTACGGAATAACTCTGATTTCAAGCTCTCGTCGAAAATACCACGCCTATGACTTTGCTTACAAAATAAGTCCTAGACATCACAATATAAATCCTAGGAGGGTCAATGAAAGGCAAAAATACAGGGTCAAATTAAATTAGCTAGCGAAACTCTACAGACGTGAGGGGTATCGTAGAGAATACAATCCCGGGATCCTAAACCCGCAATCCCGGGACTCCGGCCGATTTCTGACCGCGAAAATCCCGAGATTGGCCCAGTACAGTCTCGGGATTTTCGGGGTCAGAATACGGCCAGGATCCCGGGATCGTGAGATTGGGATCCCGGGATTGTATTCTCTGGTATCGATTTATTATAAACACGAGAAAAAAAAAAAGATGTTTTTTGGAGTCAACGACTGGTAGTTTTGTTACTTGAAGTTTGAGTTGAGTCTGTTTTCTTTCGTTTATCGTACTTAGATATGGAAACCCATGACGTCTGTGAAGATTACACAAAAAAAAAAAAAACAGATTTTTGAAACTGATATCTCAAGTGACTACACTAACTGCGGTCGATGAACCCACAAAAAAACCATCAATATTAATTTTAAGTTTTATTATGTTAAGATATGGGGGCTTGTGGCTAAGTAATAACAGCCGCACGGGTCGATGGCTTACCGCGGTTGGTCCGTGGATGGTGACCATCTTCACATAGCAAGACCCCTCCGTGCCTCGGAAAGCACGTTACCCCGTTGGTCCCGGCTGTCATTCGTGGATCTTTGACAGTCATTACGGGTCGTCAGTAGCCCGAAAGTCTGACAACCAATCTTACCAAGGGGTATCGTACTACCCAGTAACTGGGTTGTGGAGATAGGCAATATCAGATAGGCAGTCGCTCCATGTAAAATACTGGTATTAGTGAATCCGGTTAGACTGGAAGCCGACCCCAACATAGTTGGGAAAAGACTAGGCAGGAGAGATGTTAAGATATGGATACCCATCTCGTCTGCAGAGTTTCTCTAGCTAATTTAATTTGACCCTCTATACTGGACGGTTTTTTTACAGGGTGTTGTACCCATGAATATGAACAACTTTCACTATGGGACCAACTCTGAAGTCACGAAAAAAATTCAGCTGTTTAATACAAAAATTCAATACCTACTTGACCAAAATATACGAAACAGCAGATTTTTTTTTCGTGATCTCAGAGTTGGTCCCATAGTGAAAGTTGTTGATATTCATGGGTAGAACACCCTGTAAAAATGTGGAGACGTTAATAAAAATCATGCACCTGATTACAGTCTACCATCGCCACCTACATCGCCTACCCGTTTCGGAATACAATACACAAAGAAAATGTGACTTTAAAACTACGCAAATAACTTATCCATGGGCAAGTTAACGTTAATATTCCAAGAAACTTGTGTGTGAATAACAAACTGTTTTTTAAATATTATCTTCGTCGTCAATTTTTTGTCAGCACAACTTGACAAGGATAAACTGCTGCAAATAATTACGAATTAATGTATGAATGTATTAATCATTATAAAACACAGGATAAGGTCCTAGTTATTACCAGTTGGGGTCAAATCCAAATAGAATTTTAATGCTTACGTATGTACAGACGCCAGCACATCAAGCTACTACAATCTGTCAAATTTCTTTAATAGATTTTCAACTCTATCGCCAAGTCATAAGGTTCAAAGTTGATTGGGAAAATTTGACAGTTTCGGATAGCCCGATGTGCTGGCGTCTGTACATCTAAGGTAAGAACTATAGGTATAATATTTTATTTGAGGGATTTATGGGCTAAATAGAGCAGCGGTGGCACGGTGGTATCGGCTCCGATATCCGACTTGTAGGTCGCCTTCGAAACCAAGCAGGCGCTTTATTTTGTGAAAAAAATTTCATCACCGCTGCCCTCAAAAACATCTTGAAGAAACCGGCATGTCCTAGAAAAAAAACTTCTAAGACATAATTATGACATTACCAACCCGCACTGGGCCCGCGTGGTGGATTACAGCCCATTCCCTCTCGAAGCGAGGAGGCCTGTGTTGCGACACAGGCCTTCTCGCTTCGAGAGGGAATGGCAGTGAAACAACATACGTTTAAATATATTTTGTAGACACAAATTGTGACGCCATTTTAAACCAGTTCGGAATTATGTATGCCATTGTAATAATGTATTTATGTACATAAATACATATGAACATACCTGAGTTTTTATGTTGCGTGGAATTTTTATTTCTGCGTTTTAATCTCTTCGTATCATACGTCAATGATTTTGGATAGAAGCTGGAAGTATGTGGGGTTATATTCTACGAGTACTAAGCATCCATCCGCAGTTTCGTTTGCGTAGAATTCGGAATTCCCGCCGTTTAAATCCTATTACCCGTTTTCCCGTAGGAATGAAGTATTTTTCCGCGATAAAAAGTAGCCTATGTTCATCAAGGACAATGTCGGCTTCTAATGGTAAAACAATTTTTCAAATCGGTCCAGTAGTTTCGGAGCCTATTCAATACAAACAAACAATCAAATCTTTCCTCTTTATAATATTAGTATAGACTCGCTTCTGCCCGCAACCCGCAAATTCGTCACCGTGAAATTTGTTGTTCCCCGACCCAAACCGTGGCATCGCATCGCCTGCCCGCGCTAAAACTTCGTTTTCGTTTAGGTACCGCTTTTTGTAATACGAGTACATAGCCTTCCTCAAGAATTTGGCTATCAAAAGCAAAGAGATTATTTCAAATCCGACTGGCATTTCCGGAGATTACCCTTACATACAAACTTACAAACAAACAGAAAATATAGAAATTAAACCTTCTTTAGGCTGCAAAAGTTTACTATAAAGGTAATATTTTATCGGTTCTCCTTTTCCTTTCCGAGGTAAAACTTGACATTTACGAAAAAATCTTCTATTTTCCTAAAGATTACACACCTAAATGATATCTTGATGATTTTATGTCCTTACACACATCTACACTAATATTATACAGAGGTAAAATTTGTGGGTTTATATGAAGGGGTAGTCTTCAGAACTACTGATCCGATTCCGTAAATTCTTACACTAATGGGAATCTACCGTATTGCAGGACATATTTTATGAACCAAGACATTTTACGCAGACGGAGTAGCGGGCAAACAATCATTTTCAATGACAAGACGTTAATGACAATCGTCAGGTAGTCGGTTAAAGCTAGGTCATTACATAATATCATAAAATACTGGGTGTTTTTTTTAAAGGCTCCAAATTTTTTCAGGGTGTTCTACTCGTAACTATGAACAACTTTCACTATGGGTCCTGAAATCACGAAAAAAAATCTGATGTTTAATACAAAAGTTCAATACCTACTTGACCAAAATGTATGAAACAACTGATTTTTTTTCGTGTTCTCTGAGTTGCTTCCATAGTGAAAGTTATTCATATTCATGGGTAGATCATTCTGTAAAAATTTGGAAACGGTAAAAAAAAACATGCTGTATAAAACAAACTGCATGATCATGCCGAATCAAAATCAAAAACAGCGAGTAGGTATTCACCGACGTGTGACCGCGGTTTAAGGAATAATCGCACTAATTACTAATCAGACTTCAAGAGAATTCGTCAAGTATTGTTTATCAATATGTATGTACTATATTTTCCTTCCGATAAGCCTTTGTTTAGGGCTTCATACAAACACGTAGTTTAGAACCCGGAGAATGATTGAGAATCAAGTTGTTTCCTTTATAGCTTTGGGACCCAAGGCCATTTGTTTTACTAATTAAAATGAATAGGGGAATAGAAGTCCAAAATATCAACAAACAACTTTCCCCCAACTTGTAACTTTTTTTTTTGTTTGTGTTTTTTTTATGCGTCATGTTTATCGCAAATAACCGTATATTCTTTCTTTTTCCTTCTTTCTTTATAACAGACAGACATAATTAACAAAAACTCCGAGAAAATCCAATTTGTTCCAATTTCCTTGGTTCTAGGTACACGACCTAGGTACCTATCTGAAATTCAATTCACTCACTCAGATCCGAGATAGAGCGTTTCGGGCACCGTGTTAGTGTACGACTGACAGACCGCACCTTGACTTTGCTAAGTAAGCGTTTCATACGAATGTGAACTTTATTTGTATAACGTCATATTCGCAAAATAAATTGCTTTCTCAAATTCACTTATATGAACATGCTAACATGATACGACTAGGAATAAAGTTCACGTTCGTACGAGGCGATAACTTACCAAAGTCAAGTTGCCCAAAGTACACGTCAGAACATGTCATGGAACTCAGCGTTGCCGGAGCAGTGGTTTTCTTCAGGAAACTATAAAGCATTTAAGTAAACCTTGGTAACCCTTACCTATCTGACAAAGGCTGGAGACAGGGGCGCGGAACTTAGGCGGAACATTGCTGTCAGGTCCGACGCGGAGGAACTGGAACTCTTCACTGGGATCCGCCACCAGCGACTCCATCTCCAGCAACCGCTCGATTGATAACTCCTGGAGGGAAAAGGTAAGAGGGGATTCATAAAGAGTCTAAGGTGTTTAGAGTTATAATAAGTTGAATTTAAGTAAAAAGAAGACCAAGGATTATTTTTACGGGTACTGTAGGGGTGATAAACAAAGAAAATGGAACGAATAATACGTCTTAATTTGATTTCAGAATTCTGAAAATACTGAATTAGGTTTGGTAGGTAAATGTGAAAACAGGAGAGACTGTATCATCATCTGCCTAGCCTTTCCCTCAACTATGTTGGGGTCGGCTTCCAGTCTAATCGGATGCAGCTGAGTACCAGTATTTTACATGGAGCGACTGGCTATCTGACCTTCCCAGCCCAGTTGATTGGTAATACGAAACCCCTTGGTAAGAGTGGTTGTCAACTTTCGGGCTTCTGACGACCTCCAACAACTGTCAAAGATCCACGAATGACAGCCGAGACCGAACGGCTTAACGTGCTTTCCGAAGCACGGAAGGTGGTATGTAAAGATGACCCGCCACGGATCAACCGCATCAGGCGTAGCTTAACCTGATCGATCGACTCGTGCGGCTGTTATTACTTAGCCACAATCCCCTCCAGGAGAGACTGAATATATATTTTTTGATTTTAATTTAAAAAAATATTCAGTCCACACTCTTGTATTGTGGATGCGTTTACAAACATTTAAAGTCACATACACAAACAGCCAGACCCGGAACCACTATACAAATATTTAAAAAAAAATATTTAAATTTCCTCAAAAAAAAATACGATTTCAATTAACGTCCCTATAATAGAGGTTCATTTATTTTATACGTGGTTATCTACAACTATTTATACAACGTGTAACAATAAAATCCTGAATGCACTTATCGTATAAGCTCGATTGTGCTATATAATTCAGTGGAATTCCAAGGAATCATACAATAAAATCTAATTAAATGCGAATAGTCCTACATATTCCAGATAATAAGATACTGTGTATCTAATTATTCTGGCAATATTTAAATAACGCAGATTAAAATAATATTCTATAAGAGGTTTAACCATTATTACTGTGTAATTATAACAATTGTTTTATTGCCTAAGAAGGTTGAGTTTGCAATTTTGAACAATAAAACGTCCTCTGAAAACCATTACTTGAATGAAATATTAAAGACTATAAGAGGCTTTACGATCACTGTATTCTCCGCACTTAAATCCACGGAGTCTGTCATATTATCTCGCGTAAAAGCTTTCATTAAACATACTCCAGCATTTAATCTGTCCAACATAATCTACAAACAGTTCAGCAATCACGTTCATCACAACTCCACGAGTGAAACGCAAAGAATCGATATCGGTAAACACAAACAAGTACTCGCAACTCGCGAATGCTGGCAATAAACAAAGAAATCAGTCGTGAGGCATCACTGAACGCGTTGTTTGCACACCAGCCATTTAAAATGAATATCACGTTATTACTTTACTGCTTGATGCTAGGTAAGTAGCTACTACCAGCTTTTGATACACGCTAATTGGTGGCCCGAGGGGCAGGAGAAAATGTAATATCTGTTGTAAAGCGTGAGGCGTAATTGAAGACACTGTTGTTGTTTTTTTTCGCGTAAGTTTACAGTACAACTCGATATAACAGAAAAAATAATTTGTTTTGTTTGAGGAAAAGTTCATAAATACCGTATCGTCATGGGTGATCACTAGGTGCGTTTATATTTGTACGTATTTCAATTTAATGTTCAAACATTAATAAAACGCGTTCATCTTACGTTAAAGAAATTATTTACTACCGATTTTTATATCCATACAACATGGTAACATTTACGATCATATTTATCCTCAATTGAAAAAATAACGAGTTTGAACTATTAATAATATATCGAGTGAAGCTAAACATAAAGCCTTGTTCCATACTTTGTCCCATTAAAATCGGTTTGGTTCCAAAGTTATAATGACATTTATGCGCAGGAGTAAACGTTCAACGTAGTAACTTTTCATTAAAATCAACTTAAACAAGAACGGAGTCGAGTGCAAAATTGTTTATACGTCTCGGTATCGTTAGTTCACATTCAAATATCATTTCTGTTTTATATTCACTATTTCACTCTAATTATGTTAGTTGAAGTAAAGGGCACGAGAAGTATCCGAGGGGCTAATTAGGGCCACTGCTTCTTGCAAACATCACACTGTTGAGCAATAAGATAATTTATTATATAGTTTTGCGCATTCCTATATTTTATAATGACGCTAGATGAAGTTGCCATTTTACTTCGCATATATGGGCACGTGAGGAGCGATTTCATCGTATAATTTAGATGGCTTAGCTAGTAGCCGAACTTACTCATCGGATTCCATTTCATTTGACTTTGAGACACAAAGAAATTTAAATTATCAGTCTACAACATTATTGTCATAATAATAATGTTCTTAATGCCTTTGTTTACCAAATACGTTGAGTACGTTGACTAGATTGGTGACTAATTGATGTCACAACAACAGCAACGACGTAACATCTTACGTTACTGCACAATCTCTATCTCCTTTGACGACGACACGATAAAGCAGAGCCTATTCAGGAGGTCTCTAAGCACGGAAACCGTAGTTTTGGCCAAAGTTACGGTCGTTTCCTACTCAGTATCACCGTCGGACATAACATCAGTTCGGGGCCCCAAACTAGGAATTTATGACAATACAATAATATGACAGCGGTCCATACTCCCGATATGTTTTTTGCCCGGCCAAAAAGTTAATTAATCGGGAGTAGGGTTCATTTCACTAATCTTTAACTACAAAACTACAAAGTGGCACCTAATCACACGAATACTGACCTGTACTTGCACAGAGCTGCTTGGATGTGCATCCTCCGTACCTCTGGCGGCTCTTTGCCTTTCCTCCTGAACCGCCTCCCGCTTCATACCGCACGCGAGACATTTTTGGTACCTGCAGTACTGGCACCTGTTCCTCTGCCGTTTGTCTATGATGCAGTTGCGTTCTTCACGACACGCGTACGTCAGGTCTTTTCTTACTGTCCGTTTGAAGAAGCCTTTGCAGCCTTCACAACTGGAACAAGAAAATTTGATATTTATTGTGGTACAAAATTGGCAGTAAAGCCGATATCTATCTTAATCACGGAGATATGATCATAATCATAAACCAGGCCGTTATTAATCGTAATCTGCTGGTATTTGAAAGACAGAAAAACCTAAAGCTGCCATGTTGGACAACCTAGGTTTCGGAGAAATAAAGACTGAAAAGCTGACCTAGCTACCGAACCCTTAATTGCCTCGCAAGAGCCGCTATTACTTATTTAAACAACCGTTCAACGTAATCGATTTCTGTCCAACAAAAGCTACTTATAACGTACATAGTTTCGTTCGGGTCGAGAAACATTTGAATGAGCATACATAAGTATACAAAACATGTCAAAATTAACATAAAACTGGAAAAACAACCTAGTTATCTGCTGACAGCTAAAAGTAAGTACTTTTAAAAGAAAGGTAATTTATTATGTGTTGTCTTTGGTACTGTCGACTAAAAACTTTAAATAAATGAGAATGATAAAAATTATTAGAATTTATATATTGCACTTATTATTCAAAAGTAACTGACACGACTTAGTACTGATATCAGTAATGATGATATATCATCTGCTAAGCGTACACGGACGATAAAATAATTCGGGAGTATTGAACCAGCACCCTAATTGCGTAACACACTATTACTCTCAATTTGAATAATTTTGAAGCATATTACTAATCCATTGCTCCATATGTTCGAAAAATGTGTCTGCTCAACAACGTAAATAACGCAATGAATGTTGTTGAACTGTCAAACCGAAACCCATTGTTACTGATAGTGTGTTACGCAATTACCCTGCAGTCCACTCATACATTAAGAACTAATTAGCATTCGCAAAGATACCACTAATACTCGTAGACAGTGGACATAACTTCTAATTGACTATGTTATGTAGACACACTAGGACTGACCATTGCATGTTTCAAGCATTGATCGATATAATTTCTTGTAGCAATGGTATAAATAGATTGACCCGTCGACAGCTTGAAAACTGTGCCTTTGAATTATTAATAAAGAGTAATTTGGAAACGGTATAATTATTTGTTTGTCGACTGTAACTGCCAAAGCATTTACTGAACCGATGGATCAATCAATTGGGCTCCTAGAAGACCCATGTTACAGGCGTACTGATTCGGGGTTTTGTAGCACAAGTGAAACACACGAAGTTTGATGGTATAACTGATTTAACTGAGGTTTTGGAAGCGCTTTTAAGAACATATGAGTACAATTAAGTGGTGTTTAACATATACTGTGTTTTAATAAAATGTCTTTTTCTTTTGCCCAAAAATGTTCTGTGCAGAAGGGTCAAAGTTGATCTAAACAGTAAATCGACTTTGTTTATTACAATGTAGTTGACGTTACCATGTATCTGAAAAATAGTCTTTATAATAGGTTGTTAAATAAGTTATGTCGTTCGATTAGTAACAGTTTTCTGGGATACAAAAGGAATTACGTTTGTGGATTATCTCCAAACTGGTAAAACAATAAACGCAGATTATTATTGTAACCTTTTGGATCTAGATCTGGATGTATAAATTCGTGAGAAGAGAACTGGTTTACAGAAGAAAAAAAACATTTTTCATCAAGATAACGCGCCCGCTCACACAGCTCAAATAACCATCGTCAAAATTAGTGAATTAAAGTAGGAACTACTGCAACATACACCCTATTTGCCAGACTTGGCTCCTGACTTCTGGCTGTTCTCACATCTCAAAAAAATCATGCGTGGAAAACGATTTTCATTGAACGAAGAGGTAATAGCAGTTGTAGGAGAGTATTTCGACAGTCTTCCGAATTCTCACTTCAGGTACGGAATCCATAAATTAGAAGATCACTGGAACAAGTATTGAAGTTCAAGGAGATTATATTTAATAATAAAATTTATTACCACAAAATTATGTTTTTCTTAGCGAACGACAAAACTTATTGAACAACCTAATATTCTAATAATTTTGGGAAGGGTCAAAAGTTTTCTAATAGTAACTATGTATTACAATGGCTGCTTATGTTTTGGTGTTAACAATGAATAAAGGAAATTTAAAGTAAGGGTTGGTTACACCCACTGACCAACAAGACCTATAGAAAATCCTTACATAGTAGGTATAAAACAAGGTCGTCGAAATGTCTGTACGCGCATAACTTCCGAATGGCTGCACCAAATTGGATAATTTTTTTTCTGTTGTGTTCAGTATTGCCAGGACAAGGTTTGTATGGAAAAAAACATTACACCCGTGCGAAACTGGGGCAGGCCGTTAAAGCCTTATTTCACCAAGATTTATTACTCATTCAATCTAACGTTTTCTCAAGTAACATTGAATAGGAATGCTCCCAGTATATTCGCTTCATTATCACAGCGACGCGGAGCATGCATCACGAAACAATTTAACACATTGTGGTCTATTTCAAATTAACTTCATTCAATTGGTGTTACTCGCATAACATAAATAAATGAACTTTATCTATTCCATTAATATTGACAGGAGAGTATTAACGTAATAATAGTGGTGGTAGAGAAATACTATATTTTCTGCGTGGGTATAATTCCGAACAAATCCTTCGGGAATAACGGATGACATAGGAGGGCACTCGATCATGTTATCCCACATAATTTCGATATCCTTGGGCGTTGAGCTGAATTGGCTATTGATGAAAATGAGAAAACTATTATTTATATTGCTATTCTAATACAATCATATTAGAAGCGGTCTGTTTGAGGTACTGATAATCAAATTAAACGAAGGATGCATCAGCTCACGAGAGACATAAAAGTCAGCTTAAGAAGCAATAAAAATTAAGAAGTAAGAAACAACTACGCAAATCCAGCAACGTCTTATAGCTGCCTGCTTACATCACTTTTGTAAGGAAAACCATCAACAAAATACAATTTGAATAAGACATCACTAGTTATCATATGTGGGATCTGCATCCGCATACGTGAATTGAACAGAAATCAAGTTTAGAGTAGATAAAAGTTTTCCTCCATCTAGATCTCGGAAAAATAGGGAACTTCTAAAAATGTATGACAAATAATAAACCTACTACAATGCCAGTACCTACTACTAATCATTCTACAAATCTTTGTGCAGAAACTTGCATAAAGATTATTCGTGTTTTCTATGTAGAACTGCGCATTACTCGTTGAGTTGTGCAATGAAATAAAAAGCACGAGTAAGGGTGAAGCCAAACGAGCGTAATTTTGTGAGTTGTGACTGTTGTGAGTCGATTTTCGGTCACTTATTTTACGTTCAACTGAATTTCTGTTGAGCTGCCAGACGGACGTAATTTATTCAGTTACTATCGAGCGTTGGTACGGGGTGTTCGTCTCATGCGATGGATCCATTAAAAATATTGTGTATTTACGTAGCATATTCAGAAGATGAGGCCAGAAAAAAAAGAAGCTGGGTAAACCCACTCAATAGTGAGAGGCTGACATGTGGACAGTTCCATACTTTATATGAACGTTTATGTGCAAATCCAGATATGTTTGAAAAGTTCTATCATATGCCATTACGTGTTTTTCAAGAATTATTACACCACGTAAAACCTTATATTACTAAATCAGACATAAACATGAGACTATCCATCAGTCCAGAGGAAACATTAATAATAACACTGAAGTAAGTTTTTAAAGAATTTAATTATTATTTTATATATCGCATTTTTTCGCACTTTTCTAGACCTAAAACCGACAGTCAGTCAGTAGAATATTGTGTACACAATATGCTACTGACTGAATACTCATAATCAAGGAAAAGTAATGAGCTTTTCAGTTATGTTATTTAACAATTTATAACTACCTATTTGTTCAATGTTGCGGACTTATAGATAAAAATTAAATCTAAACTAATATTTAAAAGATTTATTGATTGTTTGCATGTTTGATTGTTACGCTAGCACGCTAAAACAGCTGAACGGATTTGGATGAAATAGGCACATGGGTAGACCATATGACCTAGATTAGGACGTATTATATTTTTTATGCCGAAAATCCCACGGGATCGAGACTAATGCGAGTCAAACTGCAAGGCGTAGTAGTAGTAATTTAATTATTACATTCCTCAAAGTGTACTTAGGTAGGACCACCTAACGCATCCTGTAACGAACTGTTGCTTCCCCGCTCTCCTCCCTCGCCCTTTCCTCACCCCGACCGAAATTCGTTCCGAGTATACGCGCATGAGTCGGCTGACAACTCATTTTGCGTCGTCGTGTGGCACCAACTGCCTTTTTGTATGAAACCGAATGCAGCAGAAATTACGCAACTCAAATTGCGCGACTCACAACTCACAAAATTGCGCTCGTTTGGCCTCAGCCTAAAATCAATAAGAGTCCGGTCAAAAGGAACAAGCGGTGACGCATGTAATTCTCTCAGCCCGACGTTAATGATATGATTGCGTTTTGAGTGCCTTCGACATGTGTTTCGCAACTTCGTCCAGTCGTCATGAATGCCACTTTCTCTTTACCTTGCCACTTAATGGGATATTGATTTTAGGAATATAAATACAAACGTAAATTATTCCTCGAATTTAGAAATTCTAGATGCTAACATGAAATCGAACTGTTACTTACGAGGGGTGTTCAATGTATTCTCGGAATCGGCATGAAAAAAGACGTAAAGTCCATAAAAAGATTTTTTAGTTTTCAATGTAACCCAATGCATTTATTACATCTCGAAATTAACTTTTCAATACCCTGTAAAAAATAACTCTATTTCTCTGTGCATTTATTGCTGCCTTGAGCTCTTCATCGTTGGAAAATCGTTTCCCATGAAGGTTTTTTTTCAAATTAGGGAACAAATAATAATCACTCGGGGCTAGGGCCGGACTATTTCAAATTAGGGAACAAATAATAACCACTCCGGGCTATAGGGTGGGTGGTTAATTTTTTCGAAACCACAATCTCGCACAGTAGCCTTGGAAATACGCGCTGTGTAGACCGAGGCGTTGTCGTGAAGAAGCAACTCAGCGGTGGTCAGTTTACTCCGTCTTTTTTCTTTAATTGCTTCCCGTAAATTTCGTAAAGTGGATGCGTAAGATGCTGCGTTTATGGTTTCACCTTTTTTTGTGCACTCAATCAGTAAAATTCCCTTCGAGTCCCAAAACACTGTGGCCATAATTTATCCGGCAGACGGAACGACTTTGAATTTCTTAGGGGGCGCAGTACCCTTCTTGTGCCACTGCATGAACTCTTGCTTACTTTCCAGGTCATAATGATGAATCCACGTTTCATCTCCAGTAACAATTCGATCGAAAATACTTGATGGAACTTCACCACAGAGCTCTATAAACTCTACAGCACTCGATTTGCACTAGCTTTTCAGACGCCATGAGCATTCGCGGCACCCATCTTGCATTGACTTTTGAAAGGTAAAGAAGGTCATGAAGAATAGTGTGCACGGACCCAACAGAGAGTTGGTTCATCTCTGATATCATTTCGATCTTCATCCGGGCATCCTCCAGTATACGTTTCTCAACTTTTTTCACGTTTTCTTCCGTAGAGGCAGTAACCGGGCCGCGAGCGAGTGTCGTCTTCAATAGTCTCTCTGCACCTTTTAAATTCGACCACTTCTGAACCGTAAATCAGGAAGGTGCAGAATCTTGGTAAACAGCCACCATCTCTTCGTGAATAGTTTTTTGTTTTTTTCCTTGTTTGGAATTTAATAACAGCGCGGTGCTCGATTTTCTTCAACATTGTCACGTTAGCCATCCCAGTTGTAGTTGACTAAGGATAACTAGCAACCTAATGATCACAACTATATGAAATTTTACCTGTATACCCTTAGATAATATAATTAATTAATTCATTAGTGAAATTACCCACATCATCAGTAAATCACCCTGATACCAAGAATACATAGAACGCCACTCGTATATGAAATTTTCGCGCGTTCGTCACTCTGTATTTATGAGTCAGACACAGTTGTGTGAAGAGAATTTTTAAACCATATTATATGTTTATGTTTTACCTAGGTACTACGATACGATAGCAGTACCAATGGTGCGCGACCGTGGTCGCGGGCGTGGGCGAGTGGCCATTGTCCGATTTCTTCAAAGTTTACAAACATAGCTTTAAATCTTGTATGTTAGAGCTTTAAATCAACTCGTGTGCAAGCACGCACGCCAATAAATTAGGCAGGTAGGTGTACTACTCTTTAGAATTCGCAAAGAACAGCCTTTATAGCTCAGTTATTGTTTTAAACCGATGAAACCCTCGTGATATATTGGCGATTAATATGTCACAGTTATTATGCTATAATTTAGTTTTATGGACTAATTAATGCTGTATAATTAGGAATATTTTATATTCGGCTGTTTGTAGGTGTAACCTGTGTTTCAAGCACACACAAATAAACAAAATGGCGCACGGCTAAATCGAACTTGAAAGTTTTGAAGGTTGTTCAATTCAATTTACAATCGTGTTTAGGTATTAACAGTGGACTGCGAATCGATAATAATTGTTTTTATCAATGCTGTTAACATTGTTGTTTGTTAGATACGAAATTAAACAAGCGAAATACTTTCACTAATTGAAGGGTTTTATGGAAATTAAGTAAATGTCAACATTCTAAAGGCTTGTGCGTGTATAGCTGAAGCGATAGATAACAAAATGTGTTCTGGCATTTAACGAGTGGGCTTTTGATGAATAACACCACATAAACGCATATATCATCATCTGCCTACCCTTTTCCCAACTATGTTGGGGTCGGCTTCCAGTCTAACCGGATGCAGCTGAATACCAGTATTTTACATGGAGCGACTGCCTATCTGACCTCCACAACCCAGTTACTGGGTAATACGATACCCCTAGGTAAGACTGGTTGTCAGATTTCGGGCTTCTATCTCATTAAGCGCGTAACTTGGTCGCTAAAAATCATTTGGTAGTGAAGAAGGACCACAAAACAAGTTGGTAAGCTAAAGCTATCTTATTCTTCTCAATATAATAATGGGAAAAAATGGATTACTGGGTAATACGATACCCCTTGGTAGGACTGGTTGTCAGACTTTCGGGCTTCTGACTACCCGTAACGACTGTCAAAGATCCACGAATGGCAGCCGGGAACAACGGGGTAACGTGCTTTCCGAAACACGGAGGGGTCTCGGTATGTAAAGCTTGTCACCCATCCACAGGCCAACCGCGGCAAGCGTAGCTTAACCTGATCGATAGACCTGTGCGGCTGTTATTATTTAGCGACGGGCTCCTCGACATACATAAACGCATATATATCTCTGCAAGGTTGATTTAGAGAACTCTCGAGATTAATGTAAGTGAATTTCAACAGCGTGTAACGGAAGGGTGGTATCAACCCTGAAGGAGGTGAATGTGCTCATGAAACTCAACAACTTTCCCCAAAGAACATAGGTCGAAATACGAAAAAAAAATTTGGCCCTCCCTTACAAAACTGACTACCAGCTGATTGATTTACTATGGGAGGACCAAATTTTTTTTTCATATTTCGACCTATGTTCTTTGGGGAAAGTTGTTGAGTTTCATGAGCACATTCACCTCCTTCAGGGTTGATACCCCCTTTCCGTTACACGCTGTATAGATGATCTAGCTAGTCATCTCACTGTTTTATATACAAGGTATTTGCTGATCTAGACACTGTTAAGATTAATCTTCATGAACTGCAATAGGTTATATTTAAGTTTTTTTCTCTAGTAGCAATTCGTCTCGCTGCTTTACACATATACAAGGTACACTTCTCTAAATACAAGGTGTAACTTAAATAACGCACAACCTCTTAAGGGGTCATTGTACTCATCATTATGAACAACTTTTACTATGGGACCAAACCAGAAATCGCGAAAAAAAATCAGCTGTTCCCTACATTTATGTTCGCATAACTCGTCAAAATGTAGGGAACAGCTGATTTTTTTTTCGCGATTTCAGGTTTGGTCTCATAGTAAAAGTTGTTCATAATGATGAGTACAATGACCCCTTAAGAGGTTGTGCGTTATTTAAGTTACACCTTGTATAAAGCTCACTGTGTGAAATTAGTATCATCATCATTCTCAATCTCTTGTCCATATTCCAATTTATTTGGGGTCGGCTTCTCTTCTATACTTCTCCATTCGTCGTCATCTCAGTAGTCATTCTTTTTCTAGCCATACCATCTTTTACTCAGTTCAATCTGTACTTTTCCATCTACATTCTCATTCTCACGACATTTATCTTATTTCTCTGCATCACTTGCCCAAACCATGAAACAAGTATATCTTGGACAGATTTTTGAGAATAACAGCGGCAGTCTTGTTTCCCTCAGTATTCAGATGAGCGTGAATTTCAGAATACCTCCGCACTCACACTAAATGAAAACCCATCAAAGTGAGAGTAGTTTCACATTTCATTGCGTTTTACGTTAACATAATTTACATAGCGTCGGTCGATACTGCGCAACCGACTGAGAAAACCCTTGCACTTCGCAGAACACAACTACACTAGACAGCTTAGAATAACCGGCATTATCATGTATGAATTAATTCGATCGTACATGCTATGGCTTCCTTTTGCCTTGGAGAACATAATTTATGTTTCCTATGTAAATGAGAATCCGTGGTGTATTTATTAAGTCAGGTAGGTACTTGACTTACGTAACGTTTCTTCAGAATCTAAGTAAGTAACTAGTTAATTTTCTTGATATTCGGGTAATAAAGGGTGGTAGTTCCGCGTAACACACAAACAGTTCGAATGGCATTCATTTTGACATTTCAACTACATTCATTGTGTTATTTACGTTGTTGAACAGATAAATTATTCGACCAAATGAAGCAATGGATTAGCAATATCCTTCAAAATGATTCAGATTATAATTGATAGTGTGTTACGCAATTAGGGTGCAGATCACAGGGATATAATAGATGCAGTTGCATTATATAATTGATGCAGTTACATCATATAATAGATGCAGTTACATCATATAATAGATGCAGTTAGATCATATAATAGATGCAGTTACATTATCCTGTGCCCATAAATCATCATACTTATATTTCAACCGTAGAAATAACTAGCGTTGAAAAAAGCAGGCGAATTCAAGACTAGAAGAATCATCAAAATTCGCATAGAAATGCCAGAGATGCAGTACATTTATGCATATAACTTCGTAGATGAAAAATAATTACCTAATATATTATATACGAAAACCTTCCTGAAAGTATGTAGATCACTTTAATTAAAGAAACATCAACATTGGTTCAATAGTTTTTGAGAAAATCGTTGACATACATACGGGTCGAATACAGAACCACCTTTTTTGAAGTCGATTAAAAATACAGCAGCCGATAGCAATTAAAAGCTCGTTTGCGTTGAGCCTTACAGGGGTTTCCCCAATTATTTCCAACGTAGGATTCCGTCAGTTAGTCCGTCATTTATTTCCAACAAAAGACATATTACTTCAATTTAATTGGTAAAGAAAAAAGTCTTCACTTATTCGTATTTATCGTAGACTAGGTTTTAGTATTCGCTCAAGACAAAGTGATTGAATTTGGTGTTTTATTTCGACTTGTTAAACCATACAATAAAATATCTCTTCTTATTCTTTATATCTTTTATTACTTATCTAATCTTTATTAGGTTTTGTCAAATTTCGCTTTCATTCTTAGACTGTAAGTAGAATAGAATAGAATAGAATACTCTTTATTATGTACACCATATAGATTACAGACATAAATATACTAATAACAATAATAGACTTTTGATAAACAATTTTAGGTCCATGTTTTGTTGATTGGTTTGAACGAGACTAGCTTTCGTCCTCTGTTGTCGTACTTAGCATAATAACTAAGCTCCTGTCACTGCCTGGATTGCTCAGAGCATCCCCCGCCCTCATAATAACGTTATTCGTCAAGATCAAGACGACAAGCGGCTCATACACAATCATAACAAATCAAATGAACCAGTAACATTATTATGGAGTACCCCTAATAATGTGTATTACAAAAAAGCTTTGGTACAAAAATAGCGGTACACGCGTTCTTTCTATGTACATGCCTCAAAACACGTGCCAACGAACGAATTTACACTCTATACGTCTCATCATAGCCGTATAATTATTTATACGACGCGAAAATAAAGTAATGTGGGAATTTGTTGATAACGCCCTTCGCTTAGGGTTATCGGAGGAGTTAGGGATTGTTTTCAATAGAAGGGCGGATCTGCCGGTCGATTCTGTTAGAATCTCACCGTGAGAAGTTAAGTGAAGTGAGCTGTCATTCCATCTGATGCTAGGGGTTAACACTAATGAGTAATGACTGGTCACTTTAAGCTCACTTCACCCAAGTTATCACGGTGAGATTTTTACAGATTAGCACTACTATAGGCGATTTAGTAGATAGAAATTTACGTTGTAAACATCCTATTTATATATCCTAAACTAATATAATAAAGTTGAGTAGGTTTGTTTGTTGGAACTCACATATCTCTGGAACTACCACTCGGAATTGAAAAACTCTATTTCGATTTGATTGCCAAATTCTTGAGGAAGGTTAGCCTACTTAGCATCCAAAAAAGTCAGAAAGAACGATAAGCGAAAAAGGAAGTTCGAGTAATAGCGCTGACGGGCGATACGGTGCGACGCGGTGGGTCGGGGGCCGAAATTTCACGTGTACAAGTCACGAGCAGAAGTTAGTAACTAACACAATAAAAATGTGAAATGTCATCTGTGAATGTGTAGGTATGTTTGTTCAAAATCCGTACAGCCGATAAATCGTGCTTAAGTATAACGATTTAACGGCTAAACGGATTTTGATAAAAGTTGGCTTGACTGTGACCTGGATTAACATATAGGATACTTTTTATTCGGGTACATGTCGCAGTTTCCCTAGGATGCAAGTGAAACCGCGGACAACTAGAGTAATATGAGTCTGTGAACCCCATAATCCTAATACGGTAGGTAGTGGTGGAGTTGAGGCAAGCACCCCAAGATTGATGGCTACCCGTCCTATGAGAGATATTCTGCGTCAGCGTTTATGAAGATAGAAGGGTGATCTGCTGATCGATAAAGAAGACATTAAGGCAAAAGCGTCAGGGTAGAGTAGTACAGTTGATGTAGGCAAAATAATAGAGAACGCCAGGGTAATTGCGTAACACACTATCAGTACTGTAGCAATCGGTTTCATTTTGACAGTTCAACAGCATTCATTGCGTTATCTACGTTGTTGAGCAGACACATTTTTCCAAAATATGGTGCAATGGATTAGCAATATGCTTCAAAATGATTCAAATTCAGAGGAATAGTGTGTTACGCAATTAGGGTGCTGTTTGATTCAACTATTCTTGTAATAATGCCAATAATTAGTGTGTGCAGTTACAAATATAAGGTTAGGCGAGCTGCACACTACAGTATCCCGCGAAATGCAATTTTTTCCTGTTTTTTGCAATTTGCAGGTCAGTAGGTATCAGGTTGTATGTTGATCTAAATAGGATTTGCGGCCGTAACATATATTTATTTAAAGAATTATAATCATAGAGTAAAAATACGTGGCTAAGTAATAACAGCCGCACGGGTCGATCGGTCAGGTTAAGCTACGCTTGCCGCGGTTGGTCCGTGGATGGGTGACCATCTTTACATAACAAGACCGCTCCATGCCTCGAAAAGCACGTTAAGCCATTGGTACCGGCTGTCATTCGTGGATCTTTGACAGTCGTTACGGGTCGTCAGTAGCCCGAAAGTCTAACAACCAGTCTTACCAAGGGGTATCGTATTACCCAATTACTGGGTTGTGGAGGTCAGATAGGCAGTCGCTCCATGTAAAATACTGGTAATCAGCTGCATCCAGTTAGATTGGAAGCCGACCCCAACATAGTTGGGAAAAGGCTAGGTAGATGATGAGAATTATAATCATAAAAATCATTAATACAACTCTTATAAGTTCATATTACCCTATCGTATCACTATTTCATGAAATTATGACATTTGAGCATAAAAAATCATTTTATATTTTATAAATTCATATTACCCTATCGAATCACTATTTCATGAAATCATGACATTTGAGGCCAACTCTAACTAAAGGAGTTGTATTGCTGATTCTAATGATTATATTTCTGTATAGGCATATTTTTTGCGGTCGTGGATCATATTTTAATCAACATACAACTTGACACTGGCCTGCAAAATGCAGAAAACGTAAGTAAATTTGAATTTCGCGAGCTACCTGAGTATGTCACCCTTAAATGTTATTATGGTGTAATCCACGCAGAAATTCTTCATATTTCAAAGCGACACACAAAACACACAAATTATTTCTACCTATATTGACACAATATGTGTTGCAAAAGCCATGAAAGACTACCTGCCCTCCAATAGTGATTTTGAAATCAGCATAAAAAAATATCAAGGTGAAAAAAATGTCTTCTGAATGCCATTAGGAGCAGCTACCGATCGATAGAATTGTAAATCGTCTCAATAATGTATAGCTGAGCGAGTATTTTATACACTGTGTAAAGTTAGCCCCAATAGTGTTTATAACGTGTAAATATATACCTATAAACGAATCGTATAAACGAGCACTCCCACGCCCGCCAACTTCAATTAAAATGTTAGGGAATAATAAGAAGGTGTAAAATCTTTAATTTTGCGCATGCCATAACATAATATTCATTTTACACGCAACCAATAAATGTTGTAGCTAAGCTACGGGTATATACACACGGACAGGGTTCGTTTGAACACAGACGTAACACTAGCGCGGCTGTCTAGACGGCGGGATCTCCAGCTACTTATATTATATTAACATAACAAATAAATGGTACAACCATATTACTTATACAGCATGCATCAGAAAGGTGTCCTGCAGACCATCAAACTGAAAAACTTTCTCCATGGGACAATAATATATGGAAAAATAAATATCAACTGTCCTATAAACATCTTCAATACCTGCTGGACCCAAATGTATGGAACTGCTGATAATTTTTTCGCAATTACGATATTGGTCACATGGAGAAAATTGTTCACTTTGATGGTCTGTACGACACAACTTATATACTAACCAATAATACTAAGGTATTATTTTTGCAATCATTCGCACTAACTTTAATTAAATGATTTTTTATGGCGACCAGTGCGCAGATGTTGTTACAGTCAATCGCAATCGTAGCGTAGGTTACTATTTTCAGCAGTAAATAATATTTATCTCAGGCCTTTCAATAATGACAAAAATGATCTTTGAAGACAGAGCTTTGGTTGTGAAAATATGTATTAATGGTTAAATATTATTTGTTGCGAAGTCCCCTCATTAACGAAATACCTCCTAAGTCCTAATATTACATTGCTTATTAAAACGACAACACGTCTCATAAAGACATACTATATATATACCTATAAGACATGTATTGTCTTATACAGACACGTCGAGATGTAAAATCAAGTTTTTTTTTTTCAATTGTAATAAAAATTCTCAATCGCCAGCCATTTTACATTTTTAATTAAAATAATAAAGATGCAAGGCTCATCACGGACCGTAACTGAACGCGAGACGAATTGATTGACATTTAATTCTATTCGAATGGTTCTAAGAGTCTAGGATTCCCAAGAGTGATCTAATACCTTCTCAGACTTGGAAAGAAAAGTGGTTCAATGTGTGTGGCAATCTGTGTGGTTCTTTACTCAAAAGACCATTTCAGACACCAATCTACATGGTCTTCACATTATCTGACCAAGATTATGTCTGGACTTTAAAAGAGACTGTGACCTCTGAGTTTGTTTCGGCCTTTCTTCTCAGAGTAGTCAGATAGGAAACGCCGACCTCATCTAGTTTAAAAAAATATGATTGACATGTAAAAGTGTTTGTACAAACCTACTTACAGAAAATAAATCATTTATCATTTAAAGAAAAATGAAATTATAACGACTCACCATTTTACTTTTACCGAGCGACTGGCGATTCAGCAGATATAAACCCCTTAATTTGGTTCGTATTTATAACTCCGTCGCATTTAAAAAACAATAATGAAAGGTGAGCGTGTATTTTGCCAAAACATATTCAGGGCTATTTTATATTTACACACAGTTTTCGTCTATTATTGTGAAACATCTCATCTCGTTACTATGTCCGTCAGAAAAAACAAAACAGCCGACGAAAATGATGAATGAACTATTTCGCACAAATGTATCACAATTTTCGAGGGCCAAATTAATGTAAATTGGGCGATCTAAATACGACGTAATAGGGAGAACTTAGTTTTAAATATCGGACGATCTCAAATATTGATAGATCCATTGCTGCAAACCCTTCTAAGTTTCAAACGCGTTTGACCAATTTATATTGCATATGGGAGGGGTAAAAAACTTGAGCAAGAACTCCACAGTCAAACTCTGGTTTATCGAACATCTGGCCCGAGGGAGGAGGATTAAGTTAGAATATCGAGATCGAAGTTAACACCTTCCAAGTAACTTAATTTATATCGGTAATAACATCACGTATGGCACACAAAGTACTTTTAGGATTCGAGGTAACAGTGTCTCTACATAATAATATAACTTTATTATGAAAATATACGAACGTAATTTTGAAGACATTAAATTATAATGTAAGTACCTGTATACTCCATAATGTTTTCCCGACGCTCTGTCTCCACATATAGAACAGAGGTGCTTGGAACCACTTAGGGGGTGATTCGGGGGGTAGTTTTTGAAGGCGGGGGGCGGAGTGGAGTCGTCTCTCAGGCCGTCTAGCATCGCCGTGTCTGGCTTCATCTCCGGCGGTGACATCGGCGACATAAAACCGCCCTCCAAGTTCAGCCCTGTAATAAAAAAGTCTAATCAACATTTGAACAACTTCAATAATGAAAATCTTAATTACAGACGCCAAGCGGAGGCGTAAATATATACGTATTTTTCGTTTTGAGCTGCCACTAACAGCAGTTATTTGAGTATTTAATCTTTATGAAGAGATTTGCTTGCGTACAGAATAAAATATTGATCACTTAATTTAAAACCAGTCACTACTAAACCCCTACAGAATTATATACTTACTAGATTCTAGAGTATTTATAAAAATAAAGTGTGCATAATGATCATTATTCAGTCTGACAAAATAAATTATAATCTTTGAGCATAATTTGACAGGAAACGATAACTTTTGTACCGACTAATTGTAAGCATTATAGTGGACATGCAGTATTAAACAAATTCTCCGGAAAACAAAAAAGTATGGATAGCAGTTGTTCCAAAAACCAACAAAACCGGTTCATTAGTCCGAGGGCTTCTGCAGCAGACAAAAAAGAAAATAAACATACACAGCCACCACCCTCATTCTGCTGCGCAGTAGAAAATTTGATTTCCTAAAGAACTGTGCTTTAAATTTCTTTAAAAAATATTTTTCGAATATTATCGGCCAATTGGGCACATTTTACAGGATGATTCTGGCGAGCGATGATTGAAAATGTTCAGGTTCTAACTGATAAAAGTTAGGTTTAAAAGCATTTGTGACGCCATTCTCGTGTGCAAACGTGTTCATAGAATGTAAATCTTATATTCTCGTTTGGTCCAAGTAAAGCATACAAGCTAAATGCCATAATATCAATATCTGATCTATTAACTGAACATGCTTCGTTGGTCGTGCGCCTTGCAAACGAGTTGCCATTGTCTTAAAACATCCAAATCGATATCACATAAGAAATCTTTGCACATGTTTTGGTGTGGCTGGCGTCGTATTTGATACTGCCCTATCTATATTATATCTCGAAGGTTTAATGTGTCGATGTCGTTTCGATAACTGGAACACTTTCAGTTTTCTGATTTATGTGGACCTGGTCTTGAACTACAATCAAGTAATAATTTAGCAATAACTGTCTCACCATCTGTGTCTGAGAACATAAAGAAATTGCGTTTCACGCAAAATGTAAGAATTTACGATCAATTAAGTACTTAGTGTTTCTGAAAAAATATTTTGGCAGCCTACTAAGAAAAACTTGTTTCTCTATGGAAGATTAGGTACATACCTAGATGATTATTTTCTACAGTCATGGTTTTGCTTTTGTTCGGTGTTGATGAATTTACAATAAGGATAATAAAAAGTGCTTCATCATGCCAGGTAGATAATAGAAAAATATACACTGTTTTTTTTTAATACACAATTTGTGCTTGATAATTTAATAATATGCACCGGACTCATTACATTGTAAACAGATAACAAAAAACTGGCTTGCGTTTTCTTGGATTTTGTTGGTTGTTAATAACAATCAGTACATACCTCAACTATCATATCATAGTTTTATATTTAAATGTGACATCATTCGTAGGTAATTAATAAGTAAGTGCAACGTTTTATTTGTAATGCGTCGTATATCCACATATGCACGGTAGAAAATACATATGTTTGAACATACTACAGAGAACAAACCAACAGCTTTTACAATATAGTTTTAATGCTTAGGTAGTAATTGAAAAACTCGTTTCAAGTCATCATAAAACAATAGGGTTAGGAAATTAACCAACTTGAGGCTATAAAACAGTTTACAGCAAATACTAAACAAATCTATCTTCGTTTCTGTTCATCTACAACGTGTAACGTTAAATGCGCAAAACCTCAGACACCCCAACTGATTTTTAATTCAATTGACCTATTTAAGAGAGAAAATAAGTCATTAAAAAATTGTAAAGGTTTTATGTGCTGTTTTAGTTTTACTGGCCATTCTGATCGTTTCTTGCGTCTGCGACGACGCTTTACCAAGGGAGGAGTCGTCACCGGGCCGCTGCGCCGCGCTGACATTGGCTTGCTTGACCTCTTAATAAATAGACACGCCAACGGTTTTATTGAAGATTTTTTGAAAAATGTGACCTATATTAAAAAGTGGTTCAATTAATTCTGCTCGTTATTTTGATCAAACTATTTTCAGGTTTTGCGCATTTAACGTTACACGTTGTATATGTTTCAGAGTAATTATAAAATGCAACATGAATGCAGATTGTTAAAAACAAGCGTTATCTTTATGAGAGAGCCGGTTGCATTGGTCGGTTCACTGGTAATACATCCGTTTCTCGAGTAGGTACGTAATCACATCTGTCCATCGGTTGAGCGACTGTTTAGGGCTTACGTCACCGTCAGAAACAAGAGATCACCTGATACGTCATTTCCGATCTCTTAAATTCCTATTGGCAAGGGCATACTAAGTTTGGGAACAGTTCTTTTTTTTTTCTTGAGCTTGATCTTGAGTTTTTTGACGGACTCTTGACTAACAAATAACAAACATGGCGTAACTTTAGTAATCTTGTCTATTTTTTTTTAAACCTGTGTTTTTCGCATGGCATGCTGTTGATCTTCTGTCTAACGAAATCATGAGCAGACCACTTATGTTAATGGACATCTAACATTACAAATTATAATAGCATACGACCCCTACCCAGGAAAAAAATATCCTTGACAATCTTGAAATAAACATTTTACTGATGAAAATAATAAATATGGAAAGATGTAAACATGATTCTCATGGTTTTGAATAATGTGGATATAAGAGCAGTGGAATACTAAAGAACCGAAAGATGTATTGTAAAATGAAAGATAAAAACCGGCCAAGTGCGAGTCGGACTCGCACACGTAAGGTTCCGTACCACAAGGCAAAAGACGCCAAAAAAAAACGTTTAAAAAAAATAACTTTATTTTATTTTTACACACTGAAAATTTCAACTGTCTACCTATTACGGTTCATGAGAACGAGCCCACTGACAGACAAACGGACCGACAGACGGACGGACAGACGGACAGCGGAGGCTTAGGAATAGGGTCCCGTTGGTACCCTTTGGGTACGGAACCCTAAAAAGTGACCCCCTTTTTGCTATATAAGGTCCCATTAACACTTCAGTAGGCAAGCCTAAACTGGGGCGTTAGTGCTCGCGTGCTCTACTTATGTAGGGCAGTTTTAATTTAAAGATTTTTGAAGGAATGTTTCATGAATAGTTAAAAATATGCTTTCATGTTCAAGAAGGCTTTATTATGAAACTAAATGAGGCACAAGGAATATGTTAATATGTTAATGTAATGTAGATGAATACTATGTGTCCGTGAGTGACCTTCAGTTTGCGCTCAAATTCTAGGAGTGCATTCTACAATGGTAGAACGCGCGCCTACTGGAGTGTTAAAATAGATGGACAAAATTTTAGAAATCATTCAGACCTTCAATATAAGGACAATGGTAAAATAATATAATAAGAAAAATGCATTAGGTACTTAGAACAAAAATAATTAGCTAACGAAAATACACTAATGTACCGGCAATTTATTATTTTAGGCTCAAAATAAAATCACTTTAATCAGTTTTTTTTTTTTTTGCTTAAATGGATATCTTTGGTTAGACCTACTGAGCGCTGTGTTAAAATTTGTCCATCTGTTTTAATGGAACCCAGCAGGCTAATTGCGTACCACACTATTAGTAGCAATGGGTTTCATTTTGACAGTTCAACAGCATTCATTGCGTTATTTATGTTGTTGAGCAAACACATTTTTCGAACAAATGGAGCAATGGATTAGCAATATGCTTCAAAATGATTCAAATTGAGAGTAATAGTGTGTTACGCAATTAGGGTGCTGGTATATGCTGAGATGACGGCTGATTTTTATCAGCCGTCATCTCAGCATATACGAGCATATGCGAGGTTTTGGGGTAGCTTTATCTTGAATCGTAAACACGATTCAAGAAAAAGCTACCCCAAAACCTCAAACAAAGGATAACGGCAAGAGTATAATGTTGTGTAGTTCTCATATCGATTGTATTAGTTGTACAACAAATAATCCAAAATATGGCGTTTGAAATTTAAATCACAATAGATGTAACTTTAACAATGTAAAGGAACAGTCAAGGCCCATAACAAAGCGTTCTATGAACAGCTTCTAAGTTGAAACGTATCACGCCTACAGCTAGGCATATACTCGTACGTTGACGGAAGATTGTGTACCTGCGTCAAGCAAACACTTTCAATTTCTACGTGTGAATAGAGCGCTTACAGCATTTGAAAACAAGAAATAAGAGACGAAAGACTCGATGTATTTACTGAACTAATAGTTTTGGTTTAACCTTTTTTATACAATAGTCCCGCGGAGTAATTGTATACATACTATCAGTAGCAATGGCTTTCATTTTGACAGTTCTAAAACATTCATTGCGTTATTTACGTAGTTGAGCAGACTTTTTCGAACATTTATGAAGCAATGGATTAATAATATCCTTCAAAATTATTCAGATTGAGATTGATAGTGTTACGCAGCAGGTGCTGTTCCTAATCTGGGGAACGTTTCAGTGTTAACTTTTAGTTTATTATGGTTGCTAATTTCCTGCTTTTTTTAGTGAAAAGTTTGCCTTGATTTTCGTCATCTGAAAATGAACTTTCGTGTGGGAGGGTCTGTTCACAAATAATTCTATACTTGGTTGATTTATAAAATGATTGCCTTCATCTTGGAGGTTTCCTTAAAAAGCAATCGGAGTCTTTGAAGCGGGACTTTAGAAAACTACAGTGCCAAGCCCTTTGAGGAAAACGCATAAGTGTTTGCTCTTCGAACGTCAAAATATAATAAGTTCCAAAAACTTATTTCCAATTACTCCGCGTTTCATTTTGTGAAGGACCTTTAAACAGTTTTACAAATTGTTTGTTTACAAATAGGTTTCTTTGAAATATCTAGAATTCTAGACCATTTGGAATTGTGTGTAAAGCTAGGTAACCCAGTGACAGCAGGCGAATACAATTAGTTAAAATTATTAAATCCAGGCACCCAAGATCTAGCTAAAAGAGTTCCTATTTTCATTCTGCCATAAAAGTTCATTTCTCAGTAAAGTGATTACGTTCCAGACTGATACCTATCTCAGGGCAAAATCTTATTTCAATGTCTATAAACTTGTTTCATGTAATACACAAACTGTTATTATATAGTTAGTTCACATAAATGTCGACGACAACTCAAATTAGATTTATAATTGAGTTTTATTTCAAAGAGATATAATTGTGGCGCGTAATAACAATTTTCACTCTCGCGAAATGAGATCTAACGTATGAGTATAATTTCATGTTAATCTTCGTAATTAACGAAAATCAGTGAAAAAGAAAGAATATAGTCACACACACGCCTATCAAGCGGCGAGACGCGGTGTTACGTGTGAAAAACAAACATGTAGATTTCAATTTCATCTTGAGTGTCAACTTAGTTTGATTACTTTTACTGTCCTAAGGTGACTTTAACAAAGATTAAACTATTCAAGTAAAATGAATCCTAATAAAAATTATGAATTTTCGACGTCTATACCTGATATACATGCTAACGCTGAATAAAGTTAGGCAAGTATTTTTTTGAATTGATGTAAAAGCTTATGTCGAAAATTAGTTTTCATCATCAGTCTTCACGAAAAATTACTACTATTAATTAATCAAAGACTATCATAATCTTGATACTTGATTTACGTTATTTTAAATCAACGGTGTGTGCCAAACAACCAACTTTTATAATATGGGCTGTGAAGTGTGAACAGAAGGACAACATAATACATTTTGTAAAGAATGAATTCGCACTATCTACAATACTAATTGAAACTAAATTACAATAGAACGGAAGCATGTTACAGTCCTATCATGACATTGAATTGAACACAGGTATTTATTATACAACCCGTTTATTAAACTCTACCAAAATTTTTCCACCTAAAGCTGATGAAAAGTATCCTTTTCATCAGCTTCAGGTGGCAAAATCATTCATCATACAACATAGTCAACATACTTTTGATGTAGCCGTCAAGACTATGTTTAGGAGAAGAACATCGCTCACTGACTCTTGTTATAATTTAAGTATGAGATTCATTATCATTCCATTCTGTATTCTGTACAAGCGTACGTATATATTTACTTAGTTAATTGCTTAGTATATGTAATCGCAGTTCCGATTCGCTAACGTTCTTAACCTTTGTATGACGAATTATAATGTCATCAATATAAATAAACAGACAAGTACCTATCATGAATCGTTTTAAGAACATTGTCAGTTTTAGACTTGCTTTGTGGTAATGAATAACTTGTATACATATATGACGCTGGTATCAAGCCCATATGTATAAAGTATTTTCTTATTCACATCCCAGTTCATCAATCAACTTAAGCCATTGATAGAGATATAGAACAAAGCCTTCTGTTGTGGAACAGCTCAGCTGTTTGTTTAGTTTTAATTTACATATTTAGCATGCATTTTATAATTACTACTGCAAAGACATGAATTGCCATAAACAACAAAATAAGGCAGATTTTTTAGACTGACCTAATATCCTTTATGCATTAAAAATAGAACGTGTCCACGGTAGACGATTAATTTAAAATAGAATTTTGCATATAATATGTACGTTGTGTTCACCCAAAATACAAGATTGCCACGGAAAATATTTCTGCTCCGAGAAGAATTTTCCGTTGCCAGTTACATAATTGATATTTACATTGAATATCGAGTGAGCAGTCGACAGTTGGTATGTTCGACTGTGTAGCCATCGGTTGAAGCATGTTTCCGGGCGACGTTGGCGTCATCGGCTGCTGCTGTTGGCCCGGCGGCAAAGGCCTGGCCCAGTTGATAAGTGCTGTTACCGACATAGTCGGTTTGTCTTTCTTCACCACGGACATGGCCACGCACAAGCACCCTCACATCACTATCAACGCACTGCACTTCAGCGACGTTCAAAAATAAACTGCACGGATACACAAGTTACGAAGGGCAACTTAGCGCGCGATGCGATGGTCACGATCAATTTACGCTGCGAAAGATCAAACCCGTGAATTATGGTAATGACGCTAGGCTTCTAAATAATACGTGCAAATGTGACTGAGCATGCGACGCCGGAGATACGGACAAAAGCGTCAGATCCGCGACCGGGGACAAAGCAGACGTTGACGTGACATTGTGATAGCGACTGTTATTGCACCCGACGCGACGATATCGCAATGCAAGTCGTCCACAATGCGCCACGAGCTTCGGCGCTGATGCTTAGCTAGTGACTAATGCGCACTAAAATTCAACAAGCTCGAATTTGACAAAAAATGTACCCGCCAACTTCCGCGCGGTTACCGGCGTGAAGGTCTCACCCGACGTGCTCAAGGTCCGTATACAATCATACGTGAATAAATCTGATTTTATGTTGAAAACGAGTTGCTATAATCACATTTTTTGCCTTTAAAGCTGGAAATGATTCTGAACTGAACTAGATAATCTAAAATTTTATAGTTTGTTAGAATGGAATCATCTAAATAATTGTAGTTGTTAGCAGTCGGCCTTCGTGATCGTGGCTGCGGCGCGTTTCTGTAATTAAGTTTTACGTCACTCATAGACCGAACTCCCTGCGATAGCCTCTACCATATAAAAATTCGCTATGTCACTTAGTAAAACCTAGCGCGATTTAATGGTACTTACTTATTCATTTCATCAACTGTTTGTACAGTCAAATATATCTTTAAAGATTTTTCAGGGACGCGGTCACGCTGCTCCCCCTTGAAAGCTTTTAATAGCAATATGTTATCAAAATGTGTCTTCAAAGCATACTAACTGATAATAACCGAGCCCACATTAGACGGCGCGTTTAAAGTATTGGGCCTCAAAAACGTTAATTCAAAACATGGCCAAACGTTTGTTTGTATGTACGGCATATGCGGCCTTGACGCTGTGCGTATAGGGAGTAGAGACGTCCGCTGCACGTGTTGGGGGCGTTCGTCATAGATTGACAACAAAAAGTTTTCCGGTCCAAATCCAAACAATGTGTAGATAACACCTTGACGCTTTAATATTGCACGACTTATTTTATAGTGTTTTATATTTTTATAATATTCTATGCAATCATACAAAACATTATAGTAATGCTAAACCTACTATGATTATCATGAAGTGGAAGGGATTTAGGATTCATTACTTGTATAAGGAAAATACACAAATGGAAGAGTATTTATATTTTTGCGTAAGTATAGATATAGAAAAAGAAATAAGTTTCGTGGATAAAATCTGAATAGATCATCAACAGCAACCAGAAAACATAAAAACTGTCAAGTACCAAAAAGGTAACGTGCGCTATACGTATTGCGATAAATAAAGCTAGAGCAACGTCGTACATCGTAAGGGTTTGGCTCAGAAAAATAAATAAGATAATAACGAGATATTAGATTACATCTGGACCACATACTGCGACGCTCACTATACGAATAATCGTGATCAATATAGATGAACAAATATATAATTCCTTACAAAGAAAGTAAACACAACACAGGCTGTCAAAAAAATTTACCGATGAATATTTTACTTTGAAATATAAATACAATACAAAATTGATATTATAATAAATCCTTTGAAAACTGAAAAACAGAATTGAAAGCGCGTAAAGAATATCTATCTTATTTACGGCGTACAGCGTAGGCGTTTGATAAAATTCACTTTCAATTCAAAAGAAACCAGCCAGCCGTGAATTCATCCATATCCATTTACGCTCAGTTTAGGGTGTAGGGGAGCACCTACATCATAGAACTACTACATTACCCGAACCTGTCAATCAAGCCGTATCCTTGACGACCCCGGGGCTATGTAATTGATAGTCTCTCGTGAGAAAAGAGGATTCTTTCGTAAAGTAATCTAAGTAAGTGAACTTATACTTAGAGCGTGTTGAACAAGGCAACAAATCAATACAGAAACCAGACGAAGGAAAACACGCCATCGACAATGCGACAAAGGCTTTAGTAAAATGCCACACCGTCGCCTTCAGGCACGAAATTAATGAATTGAGCCATTATGATATTGTCGGGATTGATGGGCCACACAAAGGGAATCGCTCCGACAATGACTAAGCGGACACCAACACTACCGGTAATAAACTTCACAAAGGAAATATTACATATTGTAACGACATTATTATTTATAGACTTTGCGATAAAAGCACGAGTATCATAATTTATTATGGAAGAGAAGTAAGATTTCAATTGCAGTCGTGAAAACATTCTGAACCAGATTAAAAAGATGGAACAACTTGATATGTTACAATTACGCAGCGCTCAGTGAGCGTAGAGCAGTTTGTCGCGCTATCAAGGAATGTTTCCACTTTCCTGCACTTTCTTTAGTCCGCATGACGTGCGTGCATACGTGCATGTGGAGTATGTGGAGATGGAAGTCCGCATGCCCCCCTCCTAGAGATGGGTCGAGGGCAAAAACAAATATGGGCAGAATGGGCATAAACTTGGCATATTGGGCGTAAACGAGTTTACGCCCAAATAAATGCCCGATCACTGGGCGCAAAAACTAATAACTTTGTTTTGTAAAAAATAAAGCAGGAACTTAACTTAAAATGAAACTTGATGTCAGTATTTTGTATGTAAATTAAAATTTTAATCAAATAATCAGTCTTGTTAAAAAAATCACAGTAGGTAATTATAGAAAATATAATTTTAACTCTCTTTAAATGAAAAATGAAGTGGTCTTGTAATTGGCTTTGATCCTACAATAGTCTTTGTACGTAATATACTACTCTGCCATAAAAATACCGGGAAAAGCGACGTGAGGTCGAGTGTTATCTTGTAGTAAAACTACATTGACTCGTGTTCGTCGGTTTTTCTTGATATCAGCAGATAGTTTAGTGAGCTGGGTTGAATATTTGTCAGCGTTTATAGTTTCATTGTGTAATCAATGTATGTTATAAAAGAAAGTGTGCAATGTGCATGCCGCTAAAACTTAGAAATGAGTCCCGGTACGATCAAGGGAGTTATATGGTGTGGTAAGCCTCTATCTCCTGTCCATGAAGAATGTAAAGAATGTTCCCGTTTTTACCAGAAGGGCATACTTTTGAAGATATAAGGGCTAGAGTTTTTGCCCTCTGGAAATTTCTAGAACAGTCCAGAACAATCGAGAGTATTCGAGAGCATTCCACAACATTCAAGAACATTCTGGAATGTTGTGGAATGTTTGGGAACATTGGAAGTATTCAGGAACATCCTAGATCATTGAGTAGGAAATTCTAAAAATTTATACATACATACATACCCCGGAAAAATGAAAAATTATGTTTATAAACAAGTATTGTAGTTAGAATGTATTTTCAATAAAAAAAATGTTAAGTTGTAGTTGTGTGTGTTTGTTGTAGTTGTTGTTACCACACAATCTCATATCGACTCCCTGAGCGAAACCGGCTACCCCAGGTAGTAGTTCATAAAACAGCATGCCTTGCGCGTCCCAGAAACAGCAAAGCAGAACTTTTAAGTGGTTCTTTTGACTCAGCTTCGGTTGAGTTGGTGGCGTTTCTTCTCGAGGCAGTCAAAAAGCACGACGTGTATCGTTCTCGTGATGAATCCATGATTCATCTCCAGTAACCAGATCAGACAAAAACTATTTACTTCGGGGTTGCAGCAAAAGTGATTGACAAATAGCGACACGGACTGCACGACTGGCGTCTGTAAGGATGTGCGGTACCCACCGAGCCAAAACTTTTCGATACCCAAACTCATGCAGATTGTATTCCACGGCGTGGTGACTGCAGTTAAGTGCTTCCGCTAATTCACAACTGGTAGCATCCGGATTCGACTGCAGTTCGCGGCGTAAATCGTCATCATTCACAGCGGTTGGTCGTCCTGAACGTGGCTGACTTTCAAGGCACCTGTATCCTCATTTAAAACGGTCAAGCCATCGGGACACCGTCGCATGGCTTGTAGAGACGCCAGCACATCAAGCTGTCAATTCTGTTATAATCAATCTGTCAGATTTATTTAATAGATTTTCAACTTTATCGCTAAAGCATAAGGTTCAAAGTTGATTGGAAAAATCTGACAGTTTCGGGTAGCTTGATGTGCTGGCGTCTGTACTTCCAGCGCCCAATGCAGTATTGATATTGTCAGCCCCAGCCCGCGCACTGTGGCCTGAGGCCCCTCTCCCACAGCGACTTTTTCTAGCGAGGCTGTTCCGCGTTTCGTAAACGCGTGACAGCATCGCTACTACCGCACGTTTGTCCCATTTGTAACGCGCTACAGAAGCGATGACAGCTCGCTACTCGCTACATCGCGACTGTATCGAAGTAAACGCGCGACCGTGTCGGACGACATCGGGGAGAGAACGGAGGGAGGGTGGCGCGTGAGTGGAGATGTGGAAAACCGAGCATCAGTGCAACAAAGACAGGTCGAGTGCTGTAAAAACAGCACCAAAGACAACGTGACTAATGTTGCCTCAACGGAGTCCATCTTGCAACTCTGGCATTTTTGTGTCGTTACTGAAACGCGTTTGCATCGCGACAGAAGCGCGACAGTATCGCGTTTGCATCGCGACTGAGAATCGTGGTGTGAGCGAGTGCAAACAGCTAGCAACCTATGGTTGTAAAAATACCGTATAATACCAAAAGGTATTAAACAGGTATTTTACCATAACTTACGGTATTATTGGTATTTTGTGTATTTTAGATTTTGATTCACTTTTTAAGATCCTGCGTTATTACGAAGAGTTGTAGTTTAATAAATAAAATATATTTGAAGTTACGATTGTATTCTATATTTTAGAATGACTAATTCTAATCTAATTTAATAATATAATAATCTAATCTAATAGTCGTGTTACACGACTATCAGCGTATTAGGTTTCTGCTTGAAGGCACCCAGAGCAGTACCGACAATCTACGATGTCATCGTCATCGTGATCGTGATCGTCATTGTCATCGTGATTGTCATCGTCATCGTGATCGTGATCGTGATCGTGAGCGTGATCGTGATCGTCATCGTGATTGTCATCGTCATCGTGACCGTCATCGTCATCGTGATCGTGAGCGTGATCGTCATCGTGATCGTCATCGTGATCGTGAGCGTGATCTTCATCGTGATCGTGATCGTGATCGTCATCGTGATTGTGATCGTCATCGTGATCGTCATCTTCATCGTGATCGTGATCGTCATCGTCATCGTCATCGTGATCGTGATCGTGATCGTGATCGTGATTGTGAGCGTGATCGTCATCGTGATCGTGATCGTCATCGTGATCGTCATCTTCATGTTGATCGTGATCGTCATCGTCATCGTGATCGTCATCGTCATCGTCATCATCGTCATCGTCATCGTCATCTAGTGATGAGCAAAGCAAGACCAAGACCAAGACTGGGACAGTCTTTGTATTGGTCTTCGTGTTGCTTACTCAGTCTTGGTCTTGGTCTTGCTTGTTCGGTCTTGGTGTTGGTCTTGCTAGTGTATAGATAGTCTTGGTCTTGCTCAAATACTTCGAGTCTTGATCATGGTCTTGGTCTTGGATTTTGCTCATCACTACTTCTATCTCATTCTCTCGCACGTTAAATCCTATAGATGTGTGTTTATCTCTTTTTACCGTCGCTTTTTCGTTTCATTGATTTTCAAATCACAACGATGCTAAAGTTTTCACTTCAAAATACCATTTCATGTTTTATATCTGTGCATTTCCACCGTATTTTCAGTATTTTAATTATTACTCAGATAATTTACTTAAAAAATACAGAAACAATCGATTTATACATAAAATACCGTAGCAAATGGTATAATACCGTATTATACGGTATTTTTCGTTTTATACGTTTCAATACAAACGGTATAATACAGCACTTACATCTCTATACCAACCGCATCGCGACTGTATCGATGCGAAAGCGCGACAGCATCGCTACAAAAAGTCGCCGTGGCGTGGGCGAGAGGCCTAAAAAGTACTCGTATAAGAACAGTGTTCGAACTTGTCGCTCGTCCATTTTTTCTTCAAACTTACTAAACCGATCGCGAGGGCGCCTTTATATTTCCCCACATCACAAGTACCTAGAACATTCTACCACACTCTAGAATACTATCGAAAACAATTGACCAGATAAAGAAAATATATAGAGTTTTGTAGTGTCTCATTAACAGGAAAAGGAACATATATGGGGTATTTTCGGATACCCCTAGGTATGAGGAATCGAATTTTTTTGTATTGACGTCGCTATTTGGACCAATTAATCTTTTCTGCACACTCAAATATGAATTTAATCAAATAATTTGAATGAAAAAAGTAATAAAAGTTCTGTTAAAGTTTTTGCCCAGACAAAAGGCATTTATTGGGCGTTTACGGGCATTTATCCGGCGTTTATTCAAAGCGCCCAATTTGCCAGGGCATAAACCCATCTCTACCCCCTCCGGCAGCGCTATCGATCTGCACCGACCTTGACTTGACGCGCGATCGCCAGCCACAATTATTAACATTGACAATAGCTTTACAGTGATAATACCGACGCACGCGCAACACCTTATCAAGCTTTATGACTTTACATACTTTCCTTTTTATTTGTGTTTTGCAACATTACTGCTCAAAATTGTAATTATCTAGATACATAAGTAATATTCCCGAGTAAAAATAGCAATTTTGATCATCGTTGAGAAATAATGTAGGTACCTAGTTAATGTTCAAAATTGGCCATTAAAAGAAATAGGCGGACGCCTAATGGTCATTAACTGATGCTAGCAGCTTTTACGAGACAAGTAATACAAAGGCAAAGTTAAATAGCGTCCTAGATTTGACCCGTAGAGTAGCAGACGTGCGACGCGCGGCGTGCGGGTGTACGGTGAGTCAAAGGCGCGGGGGCGGCGCGTGCATTCGCCGCGAGATATGGGTAAACGGAACGCAGAGAGAAGCGCGCCGCGGGGGCCTGCGACCTTGGCGATTCGCTGACGACTACAGGTGTTTTTTGTTCGTGCACAAGATCGCTGAGCGATGCCTCTGCTGGTCAGTCTGCACTGGGCGAGCCGGTAGACGCGCGGCGCGGGGAGACCAACCGGAACTCCAACTACAAAACAATGCTCATTTTCAACACAGAGATGCGTTCATTGTGAGACTACGTGGTAATTTTAATTATTATTGCTAACTTGTACGGATTTAATATATTAATAGACACTTTATTTGATTTCGAATGGATTTATATCGTAGATAAACAGCTATCAAAGATGCAGGTGGTACAATAGCCTTAAGTCGTGCCGATTCTGTTGTTCACAAACTGAACTAAATTTAAGTTCAGTGCATCTTTTTTTTTATTTCATTATGAAAAGGACAGAAGATAAATATTAGTTTAGTCACTGTCAAATTAAGAAACTCCATAGACAAGTTTAGACGTGATTAAAAAAATGCCTACTAAAAATACGTCAATTTACGTCAGGCGCTGACTTATTTGACAGGACTAAACTAATATTTATCTTCTGTCCTTTACTTAATGAAATAGAAAGAAAAAGATGCACTGAACTTAAATTTAGTTTAGTTTGTGAACAAGGGAATCGGCGCCAGTGATTAGTTATCGCCAAAAGGTTTTGTTGGGAATCCCATTCATCTTTTCAATTTCTATGTTGTATTTTTTGGGTCAGCAACATTTAAGGGAATACCCACTTGAAGTCCGCATGGATTAATTTTTATTTTACCTTACCCATGATACACAGATTTTTAATAGGGTGAAAATTTAGATTTGGAAGAGGCTTATAGAATGCCAAACGTAATTACGGTTTATATTCACATTTGCGTCAAACAAAAACAATTACGTACTAAAATTTGACAGGATTAAACTAATATTTATCCTCTGTCCTTTTCTTAATGAAATAGAAAGAAAAGGATGCACTGAATTTAAATTTAGTTTAGTTTGTGAACAAGGGAATCGGCGCCAGTGATTAGTTATCGCCAAAAGGTTTTGTTGGGAATCCCATTCATCTTTTCAATTTCTATGTTGTATTTTTTTCGGTGAGTAACGTTTAAGGGCCTTTTCCCACGGCAAGATCCCGTTTTTTGCAGGTACGGTTTTTTGCATGATCCTGTTTAGTAGTGTACGTGTTTAAATAGACATATTCACACAAGCATCCTGTTTTCCGGATACTGCAAACAGGATGCTTGTGTGAATATGTATATTTAAACACGTACACTACTTAACGGGATCATGTAAAAAACCGTACCTGCAAAAAACGGGATCTTGCCGTGGGAAAGGGCCCTTACCTGGTTCCTCGAACAGTGCAGGGGCGGGAGGTGCGCACCAGGCAGCTGTTGGCTACTAGTTCTTGCAAATCCAATGCTGGTGTGCGCTCACCGCTACGCCGTTTAGTCGACACATAAAATAAGTTATTTTGTGCAATTGATATATTATTTGTAAGCAGATATACTTACCTTTAGAACTGACGTAGGTACCTAATCAAAATTTTGAAGGATCAACAGTAGCTTCTAATGTTTTTACATATCCTGGCTACAATTAACGTTTCCTAATGAGTTTGTCTTAGTGTAGTAGTAATCTGTGGCAAAAGTAGTGGGTAGTATATTTGTTAAGTCATATTTTTAAGACACTGTATATTTTTACTATAAGTACTACTGTTTGTTTTCCCTATAAAAATAAATAAATAAAAATAGAATGTCAAACGTAATTACGGTTTATATTCACATTTGCGTCAAACAAAAACAACTGACGGAATCCCTTAGTTTTCTGTAATGTCAGCCACGTCAACTGTGCTGTTTTTGACCAGGGGACCAAACGGTAAACAGAGTCCAGAGATGATGTGGTGCAAACATAGTAATGCATCATTGTTGGAATTTGTTACGACCTATTGTTTCTACTTCAATCGCACATAAATATTGACGTGAGAACATGGTATTATAATATGAATGTCAAAGTTGTATGTAGGAGTACTAACAATATAAACCCCTATTTATCAAATTAAAATTTTGCATCTCTTAAGAAGAAACTAAGAGTCGAAAAGTAGAAACCTAGAAACGATCAATATTTTTTAACGTCTATATAAAATGACATCTATATTTATAATATTATATGTTTGTATTAAAAATAATGAGAAGTGGAGCGTTTCATCATTTAACCAAGCGTTACATAATGACGCCAAGCGTTGTGTCGACATGAGACCTTGGCCGTGACCAAGCCAGAGAGTAACACTTCCCGCGGCGTGACGTGACGCCACTCGCGCCTGCGATTAGGTACACGCAACAACAATAAACCAAACACGCCTTAACAAGCTGTAATAAATTCGAAAATATTTTAATAAGCGGTTACAAAGGCTATTAACAAATCAACTCAATTTGTTTGTCTTGTAACTCTGATAAACAATGAAGATCGAATAATTGAAATGTCAACTAGCGAAAAAACGCGGGTCGCGAGTCGTTCGAATTTGTAAACAATCTAATAAAAATGACTTTTCATTAAAACATGAATAATCTCATATGGGGAAATAGCCGATGTAGAAGTAATTAATAAAAAAAAAAATAAGAGATGGATAAAATAAACAACTGCTGTGCGATGAATCTGCAGGGTCATTGCGTAACACACTATCAGTAGCAATGGGTTTCGTTTTGACAGTTCAACAACATTCATTGCGTTATTTACGTTGTTGAGCAGACACATTTCTCGAACATAACGAGTAATGGATTAGCAATATGCTTCAAAATGATTCAAATTGAGAGTAATAGTGTGTTACGCAATTAGGGTGCTGGAGTAAAAACAAATGTGTCTCGATCAATTTCAGAAAAAATAGCTTCAGACTTCAGTGTATAACAAAATATTGCCAATACTGTCAGCCCTGCGCTAGACTGGATGCTTTTTTTTACAGGCTCCAAATTTGTACAGGCTGTTCTACTCATGAATATGAACAACTTTCACTATGGGACCAACTCCGAAATCATCTATCATCTACCTAGCCCTTTCCCCACTATGTTGGGGTCGGCTTCCAGTCTAACCAGATGCAGCTGAATACCAGTATTTTACATGGAGCGACTGCCTATCTGACCTCCACAACCCAGTTACTGGGTAATACGATACCCCTAGGTAAGACTGGTTTTCGGATTTTCGGGCTACTGACTACCCGTAACGACTGTCAAAGATCTACGAATGACAGCCGGGACCAACGGCTTAACGTGCTTTCCGAGGCACGGAGGGGTCTCGGTATGTAAAGATGGTCACCTATCCACAGACCAACCGCGGCAAGCGTAGCTTAACCTGATCGATCGACCTATACGGCTGGTATTATGTAGCCACGGGCCCCTCTGAAACGACGGGACCAACTCTGAAATCACGAAAACAAAATCAGCTGTTTAATAGAAAAGTTCAATACCTACTTGACCAAAATGTATGAAACAGCTGATTTTTTTTTTCGTGATCTCAGAATTGGTTCCGTAGTGAAAGTTATTTATATTCATGGGTGGAACACCCTGTAATTTGGAGCCGGTAAAAAAAGGCATGCTGTATTATAGTGTAATCCATAACACTATTAATCAAGGAAGGTGAAGAATATAAAAGCAAAATACGGAACAAGATGGGACTGCGTTAACAAAAACGTAATGCAACGTATTAGTATTCCATGTGTGAAATACCACGAGGGCGGCGATGAATTCAAATAGAGTGGAAGACCTTGACAATGATACAACTTGTCTTGTATTTGTCTTGGATAACAGCTATAAAAATAATGATCGTGCCTCTTTAGTAGATAATAGTGCACATTACGATATGCCCAATAACATCTTGAGTGAAATATGAATTAAGCTTAATTTGAAGATGTAGATAATGGTGCCGATTCTGTTATTCACAGACTAAACTAAATTTAAATTCAGTGCATCCTTTTCTTTCTATTTCATTAAGAAAAGGACAGAGGATAAATATTAGTTTAATCCTGTCAAATTTTAGTACGTAATTGTTTTTGTTTGACGCAAATGTGAATATAAACCGTAATTACGTTTGGCATTCTATAAGCCTCTTCCAAATCTAAATTTTCACCCTATTAAAAATCTGTGTATCATGGATAAGGTAAAATAAAAAGTAATCCATGCGGACTTCAAGTGGGTATTCCCTTAAATGTTGCTGACCCAAAAAATACAACATAGAAATTGAAAAGATGAATGGGATTCCCAAAATAAAACCTTTTGGCGATAACTAATCACTGGCGCCGATTCCCTTGTTCACAAAATAAACTAAATTTAAGTTCAGTGCATCTTTTTTTTTCTATTTCATTAAGAAAAGGACAGAAGATAAATATTAGTTTAGTCCTGTCAAATAAGTCAGCGTCTGACGCAAACTGACGTATTTTTAGTAGTCAATTTTTAATCACGTCTAATCTTGTCTATGGAGTATCTTAATGTGACAGTACTAAACTAATATTTATCTTCCGTCCTTTTCATAATGAAATAGAAAGAAAAATAAGTACTGAAGTTAAATTTAGTTTAGTTTTTGAACAAGGGACTTGGTGCCATTATGTCACTTTCCCAGATTTACTATGGTATAGCCCAATGTCAGAAACGCTGCGAATAATATTATTATCAAATCAGTTTAGCAGTAGATTACGGATTGACATTGTTTGAGGTGGCTATACACAGATGACAGAATGGTTATCAGAATTGATTTCAACGCTGGTTATTGTAGTTGCCTCACAAAACTGCGCAGTTAAAAAAATTATAGAAGATTGAAATAAAACGAGTCGAAAGAATTCCAGCAAATGCGAAAGCTAATATAGAAACAATGATTCAGAGCTAGCAGTTAAAGGGGTAATCAATTCATTATAACCATGGGTAATATGGGTTTATAATTTATGATGACAAACATCAAACGTTCTGCTTCAGTTACTGGCACGTAGTAATTTAACAATTGACTTGTCTGTTTGCCTTCGTTGTTTCCTAGAATTAGTCATACAATATTTATAGATCGTTAAAGTTATCAGGAACTTAGGACCTGTTTGTTGTATTACTTGTATTTTAAGTCCCAGAAATGATGAAACTTAAATTTGGATGATTTTATTGTTGTTTCAACCCAGAGTACTTAATCGAAAACTAAGATATGAAGTGCCAATTTCAACAATGAAACTGAACGCATCTAAACTGCGTTCAAGAACTATCAGTGTCAATATTCTTTAGCAATGATGCAGATGACAGTGACAGCTCTTGAATGCGGTTTAGGTGTGCTGATCTCTCTCAATTTCATTGGTGAAATCAACCCTTAATAACTAATCGTTAGCCAGGTAATTTTGCTTGTATCCAATAACTGGAACTACGGATTAATTGGTCAAGAGCCAAGTTGAGGTTCATAAGAAACAAAGTTGGTAGGAGACAATTTTGTACGCATCAGAATTTTATGGCCAGATGAAAGATCGAAGTCGAATTAACTCTTTACGAGCAGTAAGCCAGTGCTTTATAAACTAGGGAGGATAACGAAGGAAATATCTCAAATACTTTATAAATACCATACACATTAAAAGCCTTATAGAGAGTTAATTAACCATTGTTATGTTGGAAGGCAAAAAGGTGCCTCTTAATCCTAGAGCGATCTTGAAACTGACGAGCTTCCAATCTCATCACAGTCTGCTTTGGCACGCTTTCGGTACTTGGTTACATCATCCTGACGTCAAACTATCAAACGAGGAAAGTTCTGTCTTATCTCGATTTGAAATGGGGAACACGCGAATGGAAATGCAGCGGCTAGAGCAATAGAGCACGGAGATAAATTTATTCAAAACACTAGAGTCAATACACTTGCAACCTTGCAGTGTTCTTTACGACTCGTGTCAGATAAAGATATAAGGGCATTAAAACATTACAAGTTTATATTGCGTATGTTAACGTTGTTGATTTTAACTTCAATCATAATATTCGAGAACTGTTTTACTTTACTTCAGTTAGGAATTGAGAAATTGTTTTTCTTTTTTAAGAGCTCTGAAACTGAACATTTTGATGAGTGCAGAAATATTTCGAAAACATGATGAGAATTTGCTCCTGCCACATAAATTTTATTTAAGTATCATAAAATTATGCTGGCTAGAAATGAACAGAATTTTAGATTGAATAGAATCTACCTTAATTAGGATAGAAATGAAATTAGTAATATAAATTAAAATGACTTTTAAGAATTGGTTAATGGCTAAATAGATATTGAAAGTTGATTAACTGGTTATCTTCACACAAAATTTGCCAAGATATGTGCAAATAGTATCGCATACATAATCATAGAAACACCAGCAGACGATAGTAGGAATTGCGGCTGTTTAGTTGCAGGGGGATCCAAGAGCGCTCTTATTTCCAAAGTTGAAAATCGTGAGACAACCCTAAATCGTCAACACGAGTGACACATCACAAACATGGGTGGCTAATGCGCGCGTAGCCCGTCATGACGTCTATCATCAAAGATTAATATTGAAATTACGGTAGTTAATTAATGTTAAATGCCGGATACGGATCGTGCATCGATTTTCGTGTGTGTCGCGAGCGGCGCCGTTCTCGCGGCCGATGCGGGCGGCGTCGCTGCTCTGACTGGCGCGCCGCGTCCCGCTCGTACCCCGCACCGCCACCGTTTGTTTTGCTGTATTTTCGTTGTTAATCATTCTCCTTGACCTTGTGCGACGTCGAGTGGTCCACTGCACACGACTGCGCACCCCTCGCCCTGCCACCCGCCCGCGCTGACTGTCGCGCCGCATCGTATCGCACGTGCTTTAGTCCTTCGAACCGCACCATGCAATGTGACCAGCCAGACTATACGACCTTTCCTTTCCTTGGATCTGTCTTGTTCACTAGTCTATTAATCTATTTGACTATCTTATGTCCATTATAACTTATATCATATAAATGAATGTATCTCGATCTTGGTGTTTGTAATGGGTTTTGTGTGATTAAATTAACTTTGCTTATTAATTTACCACGATTGAGACTTCTTCAACGAAATCTTCTGAATTTGTTCAAGTTTTCCAACTCATTCAGTACAAGCATTTTTTGTAACTGTTTTTTTTTCTCTCCTTAAGTATTAGGTGTATCTTGGTCCATAAAAATCATTTGGAAGTGAAGAAGGACCACAAAACAAGTTGGTAAGCTAAAGCTGTCTTATTCTTCTCAATATAATAATGGGAAAAATTGAAGTTTCTAAGCTAATAAATACAGCTATGCAGTTTTCTTCGTTATAGCTGAAAGTGATAACACCATTTCTTTTGTTCCATAATTTACTATCTCTCGCTCGAAGTCCCGTTATTATCTTAATAAGCACAAATTACATGAGTTGGTTCTAATTCCGATCCGTTTAAACATTAATGCCAATACATATAATGTATTGTATATAATTTATTATTCCTCGTATACCCTTCATTTTGAAAAGGAAATTACGCCGTAAACCATTTCTTAGCAGGATTTGGAGTAGGTATTTTATTTTACTTTATAAAATAAAATAAAATAAAATAAAATGTATACATATATCCACGATACACAATTTGACTACAATTGAGCATCATAGCTTGGCTGATTAAGGAGATTATTCCTTTGTGATTATCATCAGATATTATTTATCTTTTTGACGATATGGATACCAAAATATTTCTTTAGACCAAGATTTGGGTACACGTGCTTCTCTTCGGGAAGTTACGTTTTCAGAAAATTACTGCCATAGTTTAGTTTCGCATAACTGTTATTTTGAAACTGACTTTCCTTACTTTACTTTATGCTATCTTTAATGGAATATATTATGGTGAATGATTGAGCTTTTTCCAATGCATACAGTTTACGCGACATTTTGCAGCTATTCACGGCATTATAAAATTATGTTGTGTAATTTCTTCAACAGTCAGTTCTTGTTCGATTACTTAACAATTTTGGATAATTTTGGTATCATCCTTATTGGTCCTTTTCTTTTACTTTATGAGAGGAAATAGGTCTTATATGTAATAGTTATAGTTGCTATGAACCAAAATTTAGCGTACAGTTTTTAGGGTTCCGTACCGCAAAAGGAAAAACGGAACCCTTATCAGATCACTTCATTGTCCGTCTGTCAAGGCCCTTTTTCTCAGGAACGCGTGGAGTTATCAAGCTGAAATTAATATCAAATACTCTAGGTTGCAATCCCTTGAAGCATTGAAAAAATCAAACTTCTAAGTCAACGCAATCAAAAGATACGGGCGTTTATCGGGCGATCCAAAACCTATAGGGTACTTCCCGTTGACCTAGAATTATGAAATTTGGCAAGAAGCAATGCCATGTAGCGTAAGTAAAGGAAACAATCCGAAAACCGTAAAGGAGATGGATTTTTGTCCCGTACAAGCTTGGCCAAGAAATGTACACAAATAAAACAAAATCTATTATGAAGCAATAATAGTGTTTCAACACCCTGTATATTATTGTTCGTCATAGAACTTGGTGCAGGGCCATAAAACAAATCGGATGACTTCAAACTTGTCAAAAAAATTAAAAATCAAACCTCGACCAGAGAGTAATCCACTGTCTTCCAACTGATTGATTTTCACTCAAATGTAACGACGATATCAAAAATGATTCATTCGCTATGCCCCAGTTTATAGAACGTTGGATCTCCGTTGGAAACCAGGCGAAATCAGAGTTATCCGAGATGCGAGTTATAGGTTTTGTTATTGTAGCTGAGGTAAACTGCAATGCAAAAGTCCATAGTCCAAGAAAGGCGAAGTCACTCAGAAATACAAAAAAGATAACTAGAAACACAGCCAATTATACAAACGTTTTAACCCTGGGACACCCGGGTTAAAAAGTTTGGAAATGACCTTACCCACACGCCCACACCCCTATTGGATTTGATCCATACTTCCAGGGACACCCTGTATTTTAGGATGAAGCCGTCGTCTGGTCGTTGTGAAAACGATATAACGAGGGGCCTGACCACATGTTCGATGTAACTTTGTGCTGTTACTGTACCCTCGTTCAGAAAAACAAGCTCATTTTTGCCTTGTAAGTTGATTCCGCCCCAGACCATGACATTGGGATCACCAAACCTGTCACGTTCGTGTGTGCAAAGATCAGAAAATCGTTCACCGCTTCTTCTTCTTATGCATTCTGTACATCAAACTAAGACACATTAAACAAAAACGATTGCTGTTAAATGACTTTTGGTGTGAAACAACATTTTTATTTCCACCTGGCAGACTGTCAGATCTATGCTTTTGGGTGACGACAACAGGCTCAAATGGAAGGTCTGAGTGTTTTCACATGTTCTTCATTAAATGCGACCCACAAATAATAAATCGCAGCACTTCGGAACCTAGATGCGACCTTTATTCTGATGAATCCTGGTTCACTGTCATTTCGATAATATGTTTCAATAATTTACTCATCGTTATTTTGCGCTGCTTCGTCACCCATATACCCATATGGGTATATGGGTGACGAAGCCTAAGTGAGCTGTCTTGTATATAACCGGGCGATAGGTAAACCTGTTATATTCCAAAAGTTACATCTTGTAAAAATTCAATATTTAATTATATATTTTTTTTTGCCCCCATGTATACATATATTGTACCAATATTTCAGCCAAATTCACCGAACGGCTTTTTCCTAACATTTTGTGCGGGGTCCTTTGTACGGAGACTTCGGTGCGCTAGCCCGACTCGCACTTGACCGTTTTTTATTTTTATTTTTAAGAACTTTTATTATTGGGGCTTCTGCAAGCATGCCGATGCTTTTGTTTCGTCAAGATCAATGAATGAGGTTCAACCCGTGTGTCGTCGAATATATTGCAGCTGTCAATACTGTGTGCGCAAAGTAACTAAGTGGGCATTAATCCGACGTGTATTTAGGAACATAAAATATTTGGGCAGAGAACCATGCCCAGCGGAACGCCAAAATAGGTATATTCAAGAAAAAAATCTTAACTAGTCAAAATCTTATAGTTTGTCTTTAAAAAACATAATAGCCGTACGTATGATATGTTATTATGTATTATTTATTATTTACGGTGAGACTGGGAGCCGACCCCAACATAGGAGAAGGCTAGGCAGATGATGATGATGATGATGATGATGATGTATGATATGTCATGTTTGCAGTTGGATTAATAAATGGATTTTAATTCAGATTTATGGACATTGGTGTATCAAATGGTCGGGTACAACTTTTTCTAAGAACTGACGAAAATAAATTGTTATCATATTTGTTATCTTTGAAACAAAACAAATGGATCAGTGCCAATGTGACCTCGATAGATAATATAACTGATTGCAAAATCAGGTAAATGGTCAGCAATAAAAAATCTTGTTACAGAGTAAATACCTACATTACATTGGTACTTCTTTTTAGAAGAATGAGAACCTATATCGTGTGAATATGCTTTTAAAGGCAAACATTCAGGACAACTAAAATTCAGGATTTTCCTCTCGTTTCGGCACGAATTTGTAGTTCATGTTCTGGTAAAAATATTATCCTGTTAGCAAGATGGTGTCGAGTCTGACTGCCCAGGATGCGTCTGGCGTGCATTTATGCATCGCCATATATGGAGAATATATTATTACCAGGATTAGAGGCACAGAGCTTCAGACACAAAGGTCATAACTTCACGTTTGTATTCCTCTGAAAGGGGTAGGGAAAGATAAACATATAGTAGGCCCATATTTCGCAAGTCATATTTGGGCAAGTGATACTAAATTGGTGTGTGTTGTTGATTAAGGCATTTACTATAAAAACCAGTTGAATGTGGGGAAATGGTGATCCGCATCGCAAGATTAAAGCGGAAGTGGGTATTCCAGGCTCATTACTTTTGTTTGCCAAACAGATTCATGGAAGATATCCAAAAGCGATATCGGAATGGCTGATAAGATCCGAGCGAAGATCTGCAGACAGAATAGCATTTGTTAGCAGATAGTCGTGGATATGGATAGCACTGAATCTTGAAAGTGGCTGTCTGCAATATATCAAGAGCGAACCCTCAGCTTTTTGATGTATTCACCCATGCATTGTCTAAAATAACTCAGCATGAACGTGATAATGGATCGGATAGAAGGAACCAGCGCTCAAGACAAGTGCGGCGGTGGAAGCAGCGCTGCAGCGTATAACCAGCACCTCACCTTCCCCTCGTTTAGGAAGACCTTGGAGAAATGGAGACGCATAGTGTATGTTGTCGAGATCCTCAGCAGTGAGGGAATAACGAAGAAGACAGGATACATAAGAGGAGGGCCTGTAACCGGCAATTGAGAGAGGAGAGGAAACAAGAAGTATAAGTAAGTGCTTTAACAATGTGGTTTTTTTTTAATTTTTAAATTTCTTTAATTTTGGTAAAAAAAAGTCTGTAGCACTTAATCTACTATCCAACAGAGTAGGAAGTGGGCGATAAACATAATCAAACTATAAAAAAGATAAGATCAAGAATTAATATCTTTAACAGCTTTACCTTACCAAAAAAAATCGGAAAATTTGGCGCACATTTTTTAAATGCGTGAAACGTAAAGCCTTTCGCCTTTTTAAATCTGATTAAAATAGGGAGCATCGATTTCCAAGGTATGTTTATTGTTTATGTTTTAAAGAATGATTTTACTTCGTATTCATGCTTGCAACGCCATCTAGTAACGACACAAGGAACTACTCAGTAAGCGCCATCTAGGACATTGGAAGGACACTAAACGTCAAAATAATTTCTACTGAGAGAATACACTCATGATCCTTTATGCAAAGGTGAGTATAGTTTACTATACTGAAAAGATACTTATGCATAGACTGGCATTCAGTTTTCGATTTTTATAGAATATTATGGATTATTTTTATTAGACAAAAATGTTTTTTTAATAGTTTTTCATCCTCTAATAAACACCTCTAGGATGATAAAAAAGCTATATAAAAATCAATACACATACATATTTTAGATGTATTCTACAGGCTGAAATTGAAAACATGCGACAAATCGAAATGGGAGATTGTACTCATCATTATGAACAACTTTTAGCATGTGACCAAACCTGAAATTGCGAAATAAAATCAGCTGTTCCCTACATTTTGACGAGTTATGCGAACATAAATGTAGGGAACAGCTGATTTTTTTTTCGCGATTTCAGGTTTTATCTCATAGTAAAAGTTGTTCACAATGATGAGTACAATCTCTCATTTCGATTTGTCGCATGTTTTCAATTTCAACCTGTATACTATTTATTTACTGTCACAATCTATGATTTCTTTTATAAAGTTAGGTTTAAATAGAAAGAACTAAGTCTGTATTCCACTATTTTGTGGGGAACAAACAATAATCTTTAAAAACACAGACCAATAGAAAAATATTATATATACAACAAAATTGCACAAATGGTTTTATACTTAATTTAAAATTAAATAAATAATAATAATTACCTATATGACAAATTAAATATATATTATATATTTGACTCCCGCTCCAGCTCATCCTCAGTGCAAAGGTTAGCCACTGCCATCCAACGTAGCAATGCAGCAAGCGTTATGGGCACCTTTGCGCCGGGAGCAGTTAGTGGTGGGTAATTTGACTAGTTATTTGACTATTATTATATATATTATATATACTGAGGGGCCCTTGGCTAAATAATAACAGCCGCACAGGTCGATCGACCAAGTTAAGCTACGCTTGCCGCGGTTGGTCTGTGGATGGGTGCCCATCTTTACATACCGAGACCCCTCCGTGACTCGGAAAGCACGCTAAGCCGTTGGTCCCGGCTGTCATTCGTAGATCTTTGACAGTTGTTACAGCAGTGGTCTCGAACCTACCGATTTTTCGGTATTTCTACCGATATGGGCTCACATAATTTATAACAATCATACTTAAGTATGATGGTTATAAATTAGTCTGTAAGTTTTTTTTTATAAATAAACGAATTTGATTGAATATTGTATTTTTTTGTCAAATACCTACCGATTTTGCTACGACGTTCGAGACCACTGCGTTACAGGTAGTCAGAAGCCTGAAAGTCTGACAACCAGGGGTATCAAGTTACCAAGGGGTATCGTATTACCCAGTAACTGGGTTGTGGAGGTAAGATAGGCAGTCGCTCCATGTAAAATACTGGTATTCAGCTGCATCCGGTTAGACTGGAAGCTGACCCCAACATAGTTGGGAAAAGGCTAAGCAGATGATGATGATGTTATGACTATTATTATTTATTTTATTAAGTGAATGGGATTTGACAAATGTATTAAATCTATTATACTTTAAAAGTTAGTCTAAGTTTTAAAGTATGATTTATTAATGATTTCAAAAACTCAATGACAATGCAATTTACATATGACACACTTGCCTGATTTTGTAACAAAATCAGGTTTTTGGGCCAATTTTTATTTTAGAATAAATATTTATTATTATTAAGTATTTATGAAATATGGTGTGTCCACAGACACCCATTATATTTTTTAATATGTTTGACGCAAAAGAATTACACAGTGCTTTTGCTGTTGTTGTGAATTCAATACAGTGCTAATTAGTGTTTCATTAAGATTCTCAATATGAGTTAGCAAATGGATAGCTTGAGGTAGACAGACAGGCATCAGCTACTGTACAAAAGATTTTTTAAATCAATTGGCAAAACTTCACAGACATGTATCGGGATCTAATAGTAAAAATACAAACTAATAGCAATACAGATATTGTGAGCAAATGCTTTATAAAATAGGACTAGCCTTTTGTAACCCAGCCTTTGATAGTTGGTTGGATAATCTTACATTATACTTTTTGAATGTAAAATTGTGTTAGATAAAATTATCTTACATGGTAAAATAGAATCTGGCTGATATATTCAACCTGTTAAAGAAATTTAATGCATTTTTTAAAGCTACCTTTTAGAGTTGTGTTCCATGTTATTGTTTATGAACAGTTTTACATGCAATTGAATTTAAATAGTTCTATGCTTTATTTAGTTTCATGTGCTATGCTACCAATTTATGTATGGGTCACTTTAATGAAGGCATAGTAGGGTTAGATGATCATCTTTAGATTTCTTAGAAATCTAGTAGAAACAATATCACATTCCATATTTAACAACATAACTTATATCTTCTCACATCTCACACCCACCACATTTTGTTTAAAGCTGAAGCCATGAGTCGTGTGTAGTGCTCGCGTAAATACTAAATGCCTACTTAATTATACTGTGCCACAATTGTACAATAACACCTATAATAAATTATCTGAAGTATAGTCATGACTTGAGCCAAACACAATACATGAAACAAACAATACACTCACTGGTATGCTGCTATACGAATTAACTAGTAATTCCTACTGGAACAGTTGTTTATCATGTAAAACAAGGATCTCAGTATCGTAGATACGACATAGGTACTATGATAGTGTATGATTTGGAATAGCCAAAGTTTTTAATAACAGCATGTTATTGTTAAATTTTCTTACCTGAATCTCTCGAGGGCTCCATCACCTGGTTTAATGTATCTATCGTTTACGATATACCACTTTCATAGAATAGTTCAGTGGCTAACGATGAACCTGTCAGTAACAAGGTCGTTGAACTAAATATACCTATAAGAAGATGAAATATACACCCCCTTGCTGTACACCAATGTCTTTGAAGATATTATGAAACACACTAATGATGAAACTTTACTATAATCAAAAAAGGCGATAAATGTGGTTAATATTTATAAGAATTCACCAATAACCCAATTTCAATTAATTCGCAGTGACATAAAACAACGCGTCACGTCACAGTCGAAATTCGTTCAGAAATTATGATGATAGTGAAAGAATAAAATTTCCGAACGAAATGATGTTTTTTTGTGTTTTGGAATTATTTGGAAAGTATAAAAACTTTAAAAAAGAAAACTTCAGCTGTTCACTATAGTAATATCTACCTGGATTAAAATAAAGTAACCAGGAAATATTTATTTTTAGGAGATATTAAGGTAATGGAAAAGAAAATAGATAGAGAAATCCTTTCAAAAGGTTTTGGTTTTACAATTTCAGTAACTTGTTCTTACGACTAGAAACTTAACATTTTTGTATTAAAAAAAAAAAGAAGCTTGTTTTTGCCTTCAAAATAATATTGCATTTTTTGTTTAAATTATCTATGATTGTAACGGAACGCGACTTTTTTATTTTTCAATGTCAAGTTAATGTCATGTAATAAGGTCAGTTCTCATTGTCACTATGAAAATTTACCTGTTTTAAGCGTTCTATTGGTCAAAAAAGTATGTAGCTTACTTATAAACCAATCAAATTACCGAAATTCGGGTTGACCTTGTACCTGTAAGTTTGAAATTGGAAAAAGTTTTATATAAATACGTCGCTGACAAAATTACTAATTTACTTTGTTGAGTTTCCCGGCGTAAATGTTTAGTGTAGTTTTTGCACTGTAATACATTTTTTATCAGTACGACAACATCCATAAGTGCTTCATAAGTACGTAATCGTACGTGATTTTCTAACAGACAAAAAAATATTAAAGTTTTTGTAAGTGAATAACCTACGTGAACATGGAAAACAAAAATGATTTTCAATATCCCCACACTTTCATATTGTGTGGAGCGTCAGGAGATCTTGCACGAAAAAAAATTTACCCAACTATATGGTATTTATACAGAGACAACCTTTTACCTCGTCATACCAAGTTTGTTGGTTATGCTCGTACGAAACAATCGTTATCAGAAGTTAAAGAGAAATGCAAAAAATATTTAAAAGTGCGTCCGGGAGACGAAGAAAAATTGAAGGAATTCTGGGAAGCGAACGAGTATTTTGCGGGCTCCTATGACAAAAGAATTGACTATGAAATGCTCAACCAGCTAATTTGCAAGTCTGAAAAGGGCCCAATTGCTAACAGAATATTTTACCTAGCAGTGCCACCAACTGTGTTTGAAGATGTTACAGTCAATATACGAAATGCATGTGTATCCATTAAAGGCTTCACAAGAGTTATCATTGAGAAACCCTTTGGTAGAGATGATGCAAGCTCAGACAAGTTGAGCAGTCACCTAGCTGGCCTGTTCAAAGAAGAGCAGATTTACCGAATTGATCACTACCTTGGTAAAGAGATGGTTCAAAACCTCATGACTATCAGATTTGCTAATCAAATATTCAGCCCTTCATGGAATAGGGAAAACATTGCATCTGTACTAATCTCTTTTAAGGAACCTTTTGGTACCGAAGGCCGAGGGGGCTACTTTGACGATTTCGGTATCATTCGCGATGTAATGCAAAATCACCTTCTTCAAATTTTGTCACTTGTTGCTATGGAGAAACCAGTTACATTAAATCCAAATGATATAAGAGATGAAAAAGTAAAGGTTCTGCGCCACATTAAACCTATTGAGCTGAATGATATTCTCGTTGGACAGTACGTAGGTAATCCTGAGGGCAAGGGTGAAGAAAGAGTGGGATATCTAGAAGATCCAACTGTGCCGAAGGATTCTGTGACACCAACATATGCACTTGCTGCACTTCGGATTAATAATGCAAGATGGCAGGGTGTGCCTTTTGTTCTTCGCTGTGGAAAAGCTTTAAATGAGAGAAAAGCAGAAGTGAGAATTCAATACAAAGATGCACCTGGTGATATCTTCAATGGACATGCTAAGAGAAATGAACTGGTGATACGTGTTCAGCCCGGTGAGGCTTTATATTTGAAATTAATGAGCAAATCACCTGGAATGAAATTCGACCTGGTGGAAACTGAATTGGACTTGACATACAGTATGCGCTACAGGGAAGCCGATGTCCCTGATGCATATGAAAGACTCATTTTGGATGTCTTTACTGGTACACAGATGCATTTTGTACGTAGTGACGAATTAAAGGAAGCTTGGCGTATTTTCACACCTGTTCTCAAAGAACTGGAACAGAAACATATTAAACCTGTCCCATATGTGTATGGATCACGAGGCCCTCCAGTAGCAGATAGTAAACTTGCTTCTTATGACTTTAAATACACTGGCTCATATAAATGGCAGAAGCCGACACTATCTTAAGTTTAATTAGATCCTGGTCTCTAGAGCTGATGGTGGTGGTTTGCTTTTGTGGTTTTTGATAATTATTGTTAAGCATAATAACATTGCAACAATTACTTCAAGTTATACAATTTGTTAAGTTACATTCCGATTTAATCACAATTAGTTACGTTGTTGTTTAATAATGTTTTGCATTCCTTTACTGTATCTCTTACAGATTTGTTTATTGTTATCTTTGGAAAGTATTTTTTAAGCCATCATTATTTATTCATTATATTAGTTTTTGCATGGTATAATAAATTAAGGGGACCATTTTAATTTTATGACAATGGTTGTGTGAGTGCCTTATCCACTTCGGTAAGCTGTCTGATATTGACTTGTGACAAATAAATGTAAGCTATGATAATAACATGAAGTTCATGTATGAGTTACCTCTGATCAAATTATTTTAAGATAGCCAGGGGTCAGGCTATCACTCGTGTCAAAAAGGGTGATAAAAGAAAATTTATTTGATAAATTATTTAAAATGCAAATAAAAGGTTATTTGATAATTTAATTATATGTAGGTACATACGGCATGATCTTTTTACAGGCTCCAAATATTTACAGGGTGTTCTACTCATTAATATGAACAACTTTTGCTATGGAACCAACTCTGAGATCTCAAAAAAAATCTGTTGTTTCATACATTTTGGTCAAGTAGGTATTGAACTTTTGTATTCAACAGCTGATTTTGTTTTCGTGATTTCAGAATTGGTTCCATTGTGAAAGTTGTTGATATTCATGAGTAGAACAACCTGTAAAAATTTGGAGCCTGTAAAAAAAGCATCCAGTATAGACTAGATATTATTAGCTGACAAATATTTTTATACCAATATAAATAAAATAAAATATTCTGTAATTTCAACTGTAATGTTTAACTTTGGTAAGGAAGTATGTCATATGGACATACTCTCCTTACCAAAGTTAAACATAACATTTCATAACATTCCTAAATAAGGTAGCTACAATATTATTTTGTGATTATACAAGTCTACATACACCTTATCAATATGTTAAAAAGTTGGTTATTTTCCATTTAAAAAGAGTTTTTTAAAAAGAGTTTTTTAAAACAGTTTTTTGAGTTTTTTTGAGGTTTATCATGAGATTTCACATATTCTCAGCTTCATTAGAAAGTTAAAAAAAAAAATGTTTTATTTGTATTTTAAAGTGCATGTATTTAAAAAGTGCATTTGGAATGATAGATCAAGTTGATATTTTGTTAGGAATTTGAAGCATTAATGACAATATTTATTTATTTTTTATTTTTTTTACAATATTTGCAATAATTATGTTATTGTATGGTTGTTTTGCCAAGGATCAATCGTAAGAGCTTATTATCAAACCTTTTCAAATACTTATTTGGATTTCAATAACATATTGAATTTTAAAGTGTCCACTCATACATTATGTTTGTTCAACAATATTGTTAATACTTAGTATAGTATAATACTTGACAAATGTATTGATATTGATTTGTTTCCATTGGTTTTATTCATAATTATTTATTGAAAAGGACTTTGTGCCAATGTAATGCATAATAAAACAAGACCTTTTGTAAAGGTGATCATACATTGAATTGACTTGCATTATGGATCTGAATAATTATACTTGGGAGACTTATTTACAGCAATATAAATGTTCTTTCATTCATCATTTTATGTACAAGGCTTTTGATGCTGAAATAAAGAGTATGGTGCTGCAAAATCTTGTGTTTTTCCTTTATTACCTACTTAGGATCACTATTTATATATCTAAATTACTGATATTACTTAATGTACCTACTGAATAATGTCAATAAAAATAGCTGAACGTCGTGATCGTAAATTTCATGCTAAGCTGCATGCTCATTCCGGCTATATATCACGCTTGTTTTGCATGAGTCATGCCTAATTCCGTGACAGAAAACTCGGAGCTTGCAAAAAATACGGTTCGTCATTAAAGTAGTTTAATGATGATGTTTTACAGAATTACGCCATCTATCTTATGACAACTCAACAACAATTAAATAGTCTCTTGTCTGGTAGCTAGGTGGCACTACAAGACTGTCTTTTTTATAACCAATGTTACCATCCCACAGAGTACATTATTATATACGGGTATAGAGTATTCAGCTGACCTCTACGTCATGCGCCATCTGGTGGCTAACGACAAAACAACTTGCAATGTGCGTCTATAGATACACCTGTATATATGTATAATGTACAGCGTACCCAGCTAGCTATAGCTATACATACAGTTCCTTTTTGTTTCTTCACTTCTATTGTTTATTTGGTTAAAATGAAACACAAAATTTAATATTACAGAGTTTTATTAAATGTATAAACAATACAAACACCATACAATACAATGGATAAAGAAATACAATGAAAAATTCACATAATTAGTCTTATTTTGAGTACCACAAAACAGAAAACTATTATTCGTATAAATAAACCATGTTTTTTTTTAAAAATTAGAGGATATTATTGAAATATTTAAGGCAACATAACAGTCAAAATGTGGATATGAAAAACTTATTTGAAAAGGAAAAAAAAGGAATTTATATTAATTTGTGTATTTTCCTTCTCTTACTGTAATATATTAAAGCCTGATTCTGAATTTCGTCAGCTGAATCAACATCTTTGTCTGTGCTGGTACCATTCAATAATTTATTGGTCCACTTACACCAATTGTGGGCAAAGAACCTGCTTGAAAAATCAAATATAAAATCTATCAAGTCCTTTCTGTGGCAGCTGCACTGAATAAATTGTGTATTTACATGAATATACAATATGATTTTCATGTAGTTCTTTAAATTTTCTATGTGACTTTTAGTTCTGGGTATATGGTGCAGAATATCCTGGATCTCCGAAAAACATTTAGTTAAATTTTCACTTGGGTAGCATAGGTAGTTTTTACCTTTTATAAATTCCCTGTGTTGCAAGTACCTATTTTTGGTTGGGTCATTTGTATACAAAGATACTTTGCAGTCATTGCAATTTCTGTAATTTTTTTTTGCTTTACGCAATATGTAACCAGTTACATATTCGAGCTGAGCAATTATTCTGGGGTCCTTTTTTTTTGATTCATAATTAATAATTACATTAAAATTCAAATAATTAAAATCAACTTCGCATTGCGCTTCTTCTCTTTTATTTATCGAAAAAAATAAATTATCAAAAGATTCAAATCTGGAACAAAAATCTTCTTCACAATTAGACCCTGGAGAATAATTGCTGCTCATATTATTCACTAACAAAGAAGCAAATGCAGATTCAAACCCAGCACAGGTGGGCGAGTTATTTCTCACCCCATGACTGCGTATGCTCCCAAAAAAGTTTTCAAGAGGATCTTGGTTAAAATGTCTGCACCAAAATGATTTAATATTATATTCATTAAATAGCTTTTCTCTTAAAATGACCATATTTTCTACGGTTTTTATCCAATTAGTTATTGATGGTACAGTACCAGCACTCCCTTTTGATGTAATAAATGTCATCGATTTTAAAATAACTTTGGCTTGCACCCAAATCTCTTTGTGTTTGGAATTAGGTGTTACATTTCTTAACAAATCTTTCCCAGACCGGACACCTGAGTTTTTCATACTTCCATTTAGGGAGTCAAATAAATTATCAATAAAGATAATAAAATCAGCAGTATCCATTGTTTCCTCTGGTAGAATGCCATTCTCTGTAAAGTGACAACAAAAATATTAGTTAGGTACACACTTTGTAGAGTTTTGAAAATAAAAAAACTTTATTTCATCAAAGTTATCCCAAACAGATGATGATCATTAAATGCATCGCGAGATTTGCTAGGTCCTAGTTAAAAAGATTTGCCTCCAGCACACCATAATGTCAACCAACATGATGTGATGTTTGTAATTAACCTCTGGTCTGTCGCGCGCCGTCGATGCATTGAGCGTCTTGTCTGTCGCGTTGTAATCGGCGCGCGAATAATGGTTACGCATTTTATCGGTTTTTATGAAAATAAAGCAAAATTACGTTATTCTTGTTACTGTTTATGATTTATGAATAACTAATCTTTGATATAGTTACATTTTTAACTATTCGAAAGTGTCCAGTAATTATTTACCATCACTTATTTCAAAGATTTGCCTTAAAAAAATACTAATTGAGGTATAATTGCAATAAAAGATATTCACTTGTAATGAGTGTTTATTTGCTCTTAAAAATGTCTAGTCAGTTACATTATTTATTTACAAAAAATATTATAAAAAAACTCTAAAAAGTAAATTGGTAGACGAAAGACGTAGATCTACGTTCTGACACAGCTAATGTGGCGTAGATTTATTGTTATTCACTCTTTGAGTTAAAATGTTAAGTGTTATCCATTTTTATATTCTGATGCACAAATAATAATACTTTATAATTGAATTATATTCACAATTAATAAAACAATAAAAAACTTGTAGATCGCCATTTGAACACGACAGGTACCTGACCTGACACAACGCGATGACTTTCTAATGTTATCTTTCGTTTTCTCGCATTATTAGACATGTTTATGATTACATATTATGTTAATCATATATTTATGATAATAATACTTAATTTTCTTAGTTCCAACACAAATTTCACTCACAATTACGCAAAATCACGCATGGACAGGTACCGAATAACTGACTGATTTTTAAATAAAATTCATTCGATATTTTGTTACTGATGTTGGTAGTGCATACATTTATTAACTAATTCGTTCCTCTTCTTTAACGTGAAACTGATAAAAAGCAATTTGAACTCTATAGAGTATGAAATAAAAACAATTTTCGGTTGAAAGAAATTGGTCGTAGATATATGTTCCGACAGTTTACGGATACAAAATTTAGCGCGCAGGTCTGCGCTCCGACATACCAGAGGTTACAAGGCAAATAATTATGAAAAGGCAACCAACTACTACTAAGGCAACCAACATGATGTGATGTTTGTAATAAAAAGGCAAATAATTTTGAAGTTACATTATTGACTTACCTGCTAAATATCCCATGGTTTTCCCAACAGTTTGGCTAAACAGTTGTGCAGCATATTTAACCTTCATTTTAGGCATTTTATCCTTATTGCAGTGATTTTCTGTAAGGTTTTTTATTATTTTTAATCCTTTATACGTTGGATTATTTTGATAGAGTTGCAGAATATGCTCCCATTTCGCCACTTTATTAACACCATCTATAGAATATCGCAGATTTTTTGTAAGCAAATTATTTCTCATCCCTTTTAGGAGATGAGGGACATCGTACAGAGGAATAATTTGCTTTCCTTCAATTTCAAATACAGAATTATTATTAAAATTAATATTTCTTCTAGCATAATTTCTTCTTGTTTCCTCAATTAGATAATTTATGGCACTAGTATTCGATGTGCCTTGATCACACACTGTGGCTAAAACAATAAAGCCAATGGAGTGGAGCTTCTTTATTATTTCTTTGATCTGTACTACCAAAGTCTCTTTTGGCGTACTCCCTGAGCAAAACGAGTAATAGATGGGCTGTTTATAATTTTTAATTACACCCCTAATCATAAAAACTAGCACGTGATTTGCTATTTTTCGTGATGATTGACCAGTGTGGTTTACAAAACCTGATACTCTATCTTTTTTAGGATTGTAGTCAAAATGTGGAGCAAGTGCCATCTCATCGAAAATTAAGGTACACAACCTATGGTCATGCTTCATTTTCTCCACTTTTCTTTTCAATTGATCAAAAATATTTTCATTTATCCCTGGTTTCAGAGAAGCCCTTGAAATCATTCTGCTTAATGTTACAGGAGATGGCAATACAAATATTTTGCTTAACCATCTATATGCTTTTGGTCCCATTTTATACAAACTGAGGGCCATAATTTTCTCCTCTTTTGTGAATCGTCGTGCCATTTTAGGTTTACTTATTTGTCGAAACTGCATAACTGTAAAAATTGCAGCCAATGTTTTAAATTTCTTCAATGCCCTTTGAAATGAGGTATTTGTGGAAAGTTTCAGAGCTTTCTTCAATCTCATCTGGTATGAATTATTTTTGGCTTTCAACTTTTTAATTTGTTTTGCCAAGTGTTGTTCATTGCTGACCATTTTCTTAGTAGTGTCTGAAAACAAATGAATGAAATAATAACAAAAGCTTCAGCATAAGAAGAGACATTCTTGATTTCCACAAAGGGGTTGTATTCTATCCACTTTTTATTTCAGTGAAAATTCCATAAAACATAAAGCAATATTTTATTGAATTCATTGATTAAACTGAATGGTACTCAAACCTATTTATTATAACAACACAATTTACATAGTAACTTGAGTGAATATTAAGAAGATGATAAGTAACTCAAAATAGAATATAAAATTCTTACTTCTTTTGCTACTAGCAGCTGCAGGTTGTGGATCAGATGGTAGTTGTTGATATTGTGGAATTTCAGCAGCAGTGCTGCTGGTGCCCTGGTTTGTAACATCCATGAGAGGTGGTCTTCTAATTAGAGAAATTCCTGTAAATAAAGTTTTTTTTTAAATGCCTATTATTTAACTGACTTTAGTTATTTATTTACCGCAAACACAGAGCCTATCATCGCAGGTAAAATTTCCTAAGGCCGGGACTCCATCAAAGCGGAGACGAGACGAGCGGAGAGATGTTTTTTAAACAACCAATAGATTTGTGTTATTGACACATCTCCTCTCCGCTCAGCTTCAGTGGATATCGCTGTGCAGAGATGTGTAATATTTGTATGGCGCGGAGATGTGAGCTGTGCCTGGACGACCCGCAGTGGAGACGAGAGATGTGAGCACACCGCACACATCTCTGCTTTGGTGGAGTCCCCCGAGCTGAAAAACATCTCTTCTCGCACAGCACACCGCACACATCTCCGCTTTAGTGGAGTCCCGGCCTAATGCACTAATGGGGCATACAGTTAATAATAATTGATTTTAATTATTGAACTACATATTATTTTTATTTAAACTTGTAATTCTTACCTGGTAAACAGAGTCGGGGTATAGCATCAACGCTTAAAAATTTGCTTCTGGTGTGGTACTGAGCCTCAAAATGCAAATGACAAACACGGCGGCGTTTAAAAATTGTGTCACTATCCAAGGCCAGAATGGGTCCTCCAATATTGTATATCCAGGTTCTGAAGCGTTCAGGTTCCTTATTAGGGTTAGGAAATTTATGGAGAATTTCCTTTTCTGAACCTAAAAGAAGATAATATTTATCTAGACAAATGAATTATATTAGAGTATCTGTTTGTAATACTAAAATAAGCTCTTTTGTGAGGGGTTTATATATGCCGTGAGTAGTTTTAACGTGAAGAAACATAGGCACTTTTTCATTTGAAATTGATTGGAGATAAAGGATAATTATCTCGATTACTTAGAGAAAAGAAAAATCAAAATTTCTTACCACAATTCGGTACACAGCATATTTTTTCTGAAGACATTGTAGAAAATCGGAGTCCAATAAGCGTTGCCAGGGTCCACGGAAAAACGATATGTACGTCGGAGTCCAAGAGAGAGCACGGGTAAACAGAACAGAATGATGTCACAATAATCCAAAAAACATAGCCAGGTCGTAAATGAAATCCACAGTTAAAAATACCAAAACACATTCTATGACGACAAAACACCAAGAATGACAGTTAAAAAACAACAATGCCGGGAATGTCTGACAATGTCGTTCCTTTATCAAACAGTTTATTAAGTGCCAATATTTCACATGAATTGTAATTTGCAAACCATTTAATACATTTACGGTAAATCTGCAATTAAAAAAAATAATATTAATTACAGCTCAGTTTTTTTGTTCGAGGAAAAGAAACAAAAAATATTACAATAAACAATGCCACTTTTCTTTGGCGTTACTTTTTAATTCATGGAAAGAAACGCATCATTCTTTTGGTGTGGCTCAGTGTTGCTATAGAAATATTTCATAAAATTTTGTTTTCATTCTATTTAATTTCCTCTCTAATAAGTTTAAATACTTTAATAATAATAAATCTTCAGACAATATTTCATGCTATTTTTAAATTTCAGTATGTTTGAAAATGGTACAGATAGGCCATCTGTTGAGCAACGATTGAACTATAACCCGAGTCTTTTTTGTCATACTAAATAAAAATGTACTAAGTGAAATGACCCTGTACCATCCACAGGGTGGAAAGTTCAAGTTTCGAGTGGAACAAAAGTACCCCAACTGTTGAACTGAGAATAGTAGAAAGCGTAAGAAAGTTTGAATTTTTTGCAATTCCCTCGAATAGCTCAGCAAGTAGAATTTCTAATTTTGGAGGGTGCTCCAGCGATGCCAAAAGTTAAGATCTTCCGTACTCTAATCCAAACTCCCGGAAGGCGCAGTGCTAAAAAAGAAAAACATTATAAACGACGTATTTTTTGTAGTGATGCAACTACCTTCGTCAGTAGTACAGTTTAATTTGCTCTACGGATTTTAATAAATGCTTTCGAGAAACCATACAAGAAAAATCACTAACTTACCGCTTAACGATTGACCTTAATGACCTTAATACACATTATAAATGATTTTTCTATTTATGTGATAGTACAAAATACTATCAAAAATGTAATAATTCTCGTATTTATTGGAACGAATTGCTTTATGAAAGAAACGTAACCACAGTGCGCGCTTGAATGTGGTATAACGGATACCAGCCCTATAAAAAACAATAGAATTTACGAATGAAACATTCTATTCTTCTTTGTGCCTTTTTGAGATTCGATATTGGCGACATTTTTCTACTATTTTATCTGATTATTTCGATTTGTCGTTCGTTGTAACACTGAAGCTTCCGTTTGTGCTTGACATTTCAAAAGGTAGAAAATAATACCATGAAGGCGAAATTGGATTCTATAGCATAAAACCGAGACCGATTATCGAAATACTAAGAAGTGTGAAAAGGACAGCACTAGAGTTACATAGTTTAATGTTTTTGTTGTGAGTATGTAGTGTGCGCTGTCATGTCAGCTGAGTGATTATTGAGTTGAGCAATGGTGGTGTTTTTACATTTTCGAGAGCTAAAATTATAAACAGCCTATCTAACTCGTGTAATTACGCTTAATGTGTTCAGTCATTATTTAACGTGATGAATAGGAATACGTGTTAATGGATTTTGTTTGAATGCTTGGCAATGCTCTAAGGAGTATTTGCGAGTTTTCTGGACTGCGTAAGTGCTAAAAATCTTTGTTGTTCAAATTTTTTTTCATACTCAAAAACTGAACTGGTTTACTCAGATAGATGGTCCAGTCTGTTGTTCCATTAATGTGTTTCTATATTCCACCAAACGTTGTAATTATTTTAACACTGAATAATAAGCAAAGTTTACAAATGAACCGATTGTGCAGATAGTCCGTGCTATGACGTTGTTGTTTATTTTAGGCTTGTCTATTAGATTTAAATTACGCGTGGTTAAAGTGTAAAAAAAAATATATTTAAAAAAATATATTGGTTACATTCATTTCAACTACTCTTACAGATGATGATTTACTGTTAAACATTTGTAAATTTCTTATTTATTTATTTTTTTTGGAATTTTTTATTTATGTAGGTGTATGTAGTATGTAGGATATCTTTTTAAAATATATTTATACAAATCTGTTATTGTTTATGACATTATCACAGTTTACAAACAAATAACAAAAACATTACAAGAAATTCCTCTGATGAGATGTTTGAAAACATGGCAAAACATACAGGGTTACTTGTAATTTGACGTATATAACATGTGTCATTCAACTTGGTTACTGCATACTGCCAAGTCATAAAAGCGTTTCTTTGCATTTTTAATGAATTAGCTTATGCACAACATAAAAACGCACTCTTAGAGCATAAGAAGTGAAAAATAATGAAGCTGCGCTTGCCAGTACCTATTATAACAACAACCAGATCAAAAATCATGACAAGATTTCAAGGCAATATATTTCATTGTTACTAATTATTGAACATGCAGAGTTTTGGTTCGGTAGATTATGTATGAGGTATAATAGAATAGAATAGAATAGATTTTATTTATCTTACCACAAATTACAGCTTAAAGTTGAATTAGTCTACAGATACAATTTTGTACTTAATTTATAGCAGTATTGAGTATATCTAATAATGAAATGACTCTCCACAAATCTCAGTTTTATCATAATGATGAATTTTATATGTTGTATGAGGGTTTGGTTACCCCAATTAGTCCTTCAGGTGGACCATTGTGCGTAGGCTATGGTGGATATATTTTTATTAGGTTTTATCATAAATAAATAAATAAATAAATAAATTGTTTATTGTTCCAAAATCATTACATACATATATTATGAGGCGGCCCCATTAAGTTATTAATAATACTTGTGTTGGGGCCATTATATCAATATCTAATATAGCTGGTTATCTCACGTGATTTATCTATGTTCATTGATAAATAAAATCCAGAAAGATAACAGACCTACCTAATCTAGGTTCAAAATTAAACTTTATCAATTCATAATTTTAATTTGTAGTGTCCATGGATACTCAAGGCAGATGCAAGCGATAGTTACGCTAAGGAGTGATATATTTTAGCTGTGAAGTTACATGATATACTGCCACCATGCTGTATGTTTTTCATGTGGATGCTGGTCAAATGACCACGTATGATATGAGCCTCACATTGCAGAAGTAAGTATCCTAACTATAAATTATTATAAATCCGAAAGTAAGTTTGTTTGTTATGTTTTCACTCTAAATCGCCTGAATGGATGTGGATGAAATTTGGCAATCAGATAGACCATGACCTGGGTAAGGGCATAGGATACTTTTGATCTTGGATTGCAGACCTGGTCGCTTGTTCGTTGTTCTTCTTGTTGTTGTCGCTTGCTTCTTACTCTTTGTCATCCTCTACTCTGAAACATTTTGATGTTTTACATTTTTTAAGTTTTTAAAGAACATACATATATTTTTCATATATTTATTTGAAAAATAATAATATTCTATTGAACAAGCATCAACAGAAATAATTTTAGTGAGTAATCATTCAGTTGATCATTCAGTTCAATGAGAGTAATCATTCAGTTTTTGCTTTTCTACTCTTTGTCTTTAACAATTTTATGAGTCTTGCATCTATAATATTTATCTTACTCATAAGCAACATAACTCGTTATTATTTTAAATAAACGAGAACTACTAAGCTATTAAATACTGGATGATTCTTTTCACAGTCTCCAAATTTTTACAGGATGTTCTACCCATGAATGTGAACAACTTTCACCATGGGACCAACTCTGAAATCACGAAAAAAAATCAGCTGCTTAATATAAAAGTTCAATACGGACTTGTCCAAAATGTATGGAGCAGCTGATTTTTTTTCGTGATCTCAGAGATGGTCCCATAGTGAACGTGGTTCATATTCATTGGTAGAACACCCTGTAAAAATTTGGAGACGGAAAAAAAATTATGCGGTATATCAGCTGCAGACAATGGTTTACGCTAATCAGCAGTGCAGTGCCGCCGATGCCGCGGTGTGCTACCTCGCCCGCATGCGGTAAACCGCACGGCAGCATGCGTTTTAGCAAATTATGGCTCGAAAGTAACCCTGTCTGTATGTTACCTTACAACTGAACGGATTACGATAAAATTTGGCAGAAAGATAGATGGCATCCTGGGGAAGGATATCGGCTACTTTTTGTCCCGGTAGCACGTCCCCGTGGGATCATTTCCGGTGTCCATGAGGGCGAAGCTAGTTATTTAATAAAACGAAGTAGTCTAATAAAACGATTATTTTTAGCGTGTCCTCACTCAAACTAGCAATAGAGAGGAAAACTAAAGTGTCAGCAAACTCCTTGGTGCTCCTTGTGAGCGGGGGCGAGGTTCTACAGTCTGATCACATGGTGTCCTCATACAGTGCTGGGACAGACACTAATCCTATATACATGTTCAGCAAACCGTCTGTCAAGGAGAGCCATTTGAAACAGTCCAGTAAGTCTTATAATTGTTAATTATTACTATGCAATTAAAAATTCCTTACTTAGCTTAGGTTTTTTTTTTTCCTAACAAAAGTTGTAAATTGATAATGTTTCTATAAATAAACATGATACATTTTGGCTTCATAGTTATAATCATCATCAGATTCATTATTTATTTATCTTGTATGTTATCTTCACAACATCCATTTCTAAGTAACACCAAAAACGTACGTAAAGACGCCAGCATATCAAGCTACTACAATCTGTCAAATTTCTTTAATAGATTTTCAACTTTATCACTAAAGCGTTAGGTTCAAAGTTGATTGGGAAAAATTGACAGTTTCGGGTAGCTTGATGTGCTGGCGTCTTTACATCGGTTGTTATCATACTATTTGTATTATTCATGGAATCTGTCATTTTCAGTGTGCGATTTAAGCCCAATAGTGGAGTTGAGCACTGGAGAGTTTTCGAGCGAGTTCCGAAGTGCTTTCGATGGTAAATCGGTGGCAGAGTTAAAGGCTGCGGTGGAGAAGTGTTGTGCCCTGCAGCCGAATGTATACACTGTGATATCTTGCGCAACGCTCGCGCAGCAGTTCAGTGACCTGGCGCTCGAGGTGTCCAGCAGTTGCGACCAGCTAGTGCATGAACAGCACCTGCAACACCAAGTAAGTGACCATCCAAATGTGTTACATGCCTCAAAAGATTTTTTTCCAGACTGTTTTCAAACCACACTAAAGATTTTTCTGTTTGAGGCAGATTTAGTAGGTACAGAACAATTTGACACTGACAGTAGCGCCTTTATGCCGTAGCAGTATTTCGCTAGGGAACCAACCGATCTAATAATCTCACCGTGAAAACTTGGGTGAAGTGAGCTGTCATTTAACCTGAGGATTTGATACTATTGAGAGCTCACTTCACATGTTTACACGGTGAGACTTTTACAGAATAGCTCTACTGTTACCACTGATGAACGATGGAGTGTTTTTTATCGGTAAAAAAACATATTTTGGCCTTGAATATACTCATCATAGAATAACGCTTCTGATTTACAAATTATGGTAAACAACAAAGAAAGAAATCATCTTTCTACTACATGAAATCGACTGATAAAACTGCAGACCTTGAAACTGTATTTAAATTAATCAAAAAAGTGTTACACAATTCTTAAGCGATACAATACATATTAAACAAGTTTCCGTAATTAGCACGCGCGAAGAGACTGATGCCAGGGACTTTAACCGTATCATCGTAGCGAATCCAACTAAATGGATATTACGCCAATTATAAACTCTCGTGCTGTTATAATACAGTTCTTATCTGAATATTATTATCTAAACGGTATTTTTGGCCATCAGATTGAAGTATCTACTTTGCATTCATATGCCGAGTTGATAAACCAGTATGCGTTATTATGTTTAAACAATTGTTACAAGTCAAATAATGAATTATAATTCTCTATTTAAAGTACAATACGGAAGAAGTCTCGCAAACGAGAAGGGATCCCCTTGGTCCAAACATTAAAACGAAATTAGATATTTCTAAAAGTAGAAGAGGTTCGGATTTCTTGGAGCACTTAATTGATAAATGATCCAAGAACTTAGATAACTTGTGCATATAGTGTGTCAATAGGTACACGTTTGAATGATTTAAATTGCTTTAATTAAAACAGTTCAAGCAATCGGTGCGTGCGACCTCCACCTAATTATTATCATTCACTTTTTGATTCCGTTTCTAAAACAGGGATGGGCGGCCGTGGTCGCCAACTTGGAAGACATTTTCAACGAATTCTGCGAGAGATCACGAAATTTTAAAGAGTCATTCAAAAAACATCGACTAAAAAAGGAGGAGTATCATGAAAAGTTATCTGGGTGAGTAATTATTCGACAATTTATTATATAATTACCATATTAGATACCAGCTGAGTTCATCAAATATGTGTCAGATTCCGTATGAAATTATGCCCGATAAGTTAACCTGAACTTAAAACTGGCCATTAATTTATATTGACCATTCCAAAAGACTGTAGTCTGTCTACAGAGAATTCAGAACAACTAAAAAAATGCGTAATTATGCTTTGTATTTCAAAACTTTCATAAAACATTATAAACCTGTTTATACAGTCTACATGCTAGCAAGTAATATAATTACAGTAAGCAGTACTTACACACAGTTACTGCAATCAAAGCGCACCGCACGTTCGTGTCAAAAACTATTAATGCAACACGTTCAAGTTCACAGCAAGTTCAATATTGATTTATTTACTAACACACCAATACCAAATATTTCGCCTTCAAAAGAAATAGGTAAACAAAACAAATTGGCCATCAGTTTAGGGTTCTGTGCCCAAAGGGTAAAACGGGGCCCTATTACTAAGACTCCGCTGTCCGTCCGTCCGTCCGTCCGTCCGTCCGTCCGTCTGTCTGTCACCAGAGTGTATCTCACGAACCGTGATAGTTGGTTGAAATTTTCACAAATTATATATTTCTGTTGCCGCTATAACAACAAATACTAAAACAGAATAATAATAAATATTTAAGTGCGGCTCCTATACAACAGACATGTTCTTTTTTTTTTTGCCGTTTTTATACATATGGTACGGAACCCTTCGTGCGCGAATTCGACTCACACTTGGCCGGTTTTTTTTATTATTTACCTTGAACAAAAATAGCGTATGTTCCGGTATAAACGTAATGAGTTAGATTGGAAAAATCTCTTGTTCATACATTGTTGTATAAAAGAATTCGTCTCGTTTGAAGTGAAGAAAAATGTTAATACAAACTACACATGAATTCCGCGTGGATATTAACGCCGTATATAGCCTAGGTGCGTAATTTATCTACTCATTGTGTACGAGTATGTTTCATGCCCCAGTGTGTTTAGTTGACCTACCGGCGTTCGTGCTGCGCTGTAATTTTATGAATAAATTTTAGGGTACAGTCGTGCGCGCCATGCCTGTAATAGGACAGTGCAGCACTTTGGTATTGATTCTAGACGCCTTTGTCTAGTCCGGTGCAACCGCACGTACCCTATACGAATGTACTGCTTTGTCTTTATGAGTTCAACACACCGTTTTCTCTTTGCGATGAACATATAAAACCCAAATATACGAGTAATTGGTTAATGCTATATTTGGTTCTATAAATGTCAAAGTATTTTCGGGTCACATTCGGACCTCGGCGGACACCGGCGCGTTTCCATTGACCCTGACCGGCGCGCCCCACTTCGGTCTTGCCTATTCTTGCAAATAATTCCGTCTCGACTAAACTTTGAAGATAAACACTATCCTTGTAATCTGGGCGTCATAGATAAGTAAAGTAGAAACAACAATGATTCTGAATACAATGTGTAACACTAACTGCGCAAAACCTGAAAATAGTTGGATCAGAATAACGAGCAGAATTAATTGAACCAGTTTTTAATATAAATAGGCCACATTTAAAAAAAATTCATTAAAAACGTTGTCGTGTCTATTTATTAATAGGTCAAGCAAGCCAATGTCAGCGCGGCGCAGCGGCCCGGTGACGACTCCTCCCTCGATAAAGCGTCGTCGCAGACGCAAGAAACGATCAGAATGGCCAGTAACACTAAAACAGCACATAAAACCTTTACAATTTTTTTAATGACTTATTTTCTCTCTGAAATAGGTCAATTTATTTAAAAATCAGTTGGGGTGTCTGAGGTTTTGCGCATTTAACGTTACACGTTGTATACTTTTGCTGATCTCTATACATGTATCTAAATATTATTATTTCGTAACGCAAACGTGTTTAGCATTTGCAAAGGAATGATGTTTAGTCCGTGAAACAAAGGGAACGAACAGATAGCATATTTGTAATACATAATTACCTAGGTACAGGTAGTCTGTAATGTTCTGTAAAGGGGTTTTTCAGTATGAGCTAACGTTTCAGATAAATAATTTATGTCTCAGAAAACCTCCAAACATACACCGAACATAGCACTACCAGTCGAAGGTCTATGAATAAATAAATAAGTGCTTGCATATTTTATTTTCTAGGCTCAACGAAGTTTTAGAATCTCTAGGCAAGATCCCAATACTGTCCGCACTACAATTAAATGCCGAGGCTCATAGATTTTCGGCCTTTGATGTATTCGAAGACACAGATTTTGAGGGTCCTCACTACAGGATCACTCATCCTTTGGACAACAGTTCAGAAACCAAGCCTTGTCAAGATTTTGGAGTCGAGGCGTTCAAACTCTCCGACGAAGATGGTAAGTGGTTGAAACAATACATGTATGTTGAATTTACCGAGTTATTATCACACTATTTGTGTAATGAGTTCATGTTTAAAATGCAAACAGGCTTGTTGAAAAGAAATTCTTTTTCGTCCATATTTTAACAAAAAGCGTGTAACAAAGTTATTCGTCGTGTCTGCTTCATTCATTCGGTCCAGCCGGTCGATTCTGTAAAAATCTCACCGTGAAATCTTGCGTGGAGTGAGCTGTCAGTGTCATCCCATTGATGCTAGGGATTGACCAAGCAAACATTTACAATCATAATCGAGATTTTAATACTATATTTATGCTAATTCTTTTGATAATTTTATATCATTTCAAAGCTAGTGTTCTAGTTATCAAAACATTATCTACTATTTTCTAGATTTTTAAAATAAAATAGTCAGACAGAAAGTCAGAATCTCAATGTGGTTTTTTTTTTTCTAGATTACTCCTTATATAGCCTGAGGTGCAAGCGCGTTACGCACGAACAATAATTAAAATAAAATATTCACAGCTACTAGACTGATGAAAATACCCATGGACATTGTTTGTTATTATTAATAATGATTGTAAAAGTATACTTGGTCAATCCCTAGTATCAGATGGGAATGGGATGACACTGACAGCTCACTCCACGCTCACTTCACCTAAGTTTTCACGGTGAGATGGTTACAGAATCGCACTGCAGTCGTGTCCTTCATATAGGTGATAACCAGGAACCGATTGAACATTTAATAATGTTAGTAGGCTAGTCGCTGAATTAATTTAGTTTCCAATGTCAATGAGTCGCTGTGCGACGACCTAACTATATTTAGCTAATTACTTTCTAACGCAAACAAGTTTGAGCGGAAACGATTATGGGCAGCGGTGACGTCACCCATGTGATTTGAAGGGTCTTTTTTACTATAACTTATAAAGAGATTATTGTCCCTGTGCACAATTACACTAGTAAATTATATACTCTAAGGTTATAGGCTTATAGGTAGGGCACTGACTGATAACATATTCCAATTATAACACATCTGAGGCAGTGCTTTAGTTTATCTTTGTTGTGAGTTGCGCAATTGATTGCTCCGCGTGAACATCCACGACTGTGACACTGCCTAAAACTGTGATAATCGATGTTATGAATATCGTTAATCAATATGCAAAATATGTGTCAGGTCACATGAAGTTTAAGGGTCATTGGTACAAAAAAAAAAAAAACAAAAAATATTTTGATCTTTTTCTGTGGCGATAATTTCACCTACTTGAATAATTACAATGAAGACAAAATGTAGAATAACAAAATAAAGACGTTACAATTATTTATAGCGAAATGTTGCTAAATCATGATGCACAATACCTGCTTTATAACATCTAACCTCACGAAAAAAGAATTACGTAGGAGGTCCTAATTTCCCAGTAGAGTTAGCCGACGTTCTCACGGACGTAAAAATATCTTGGCGGGATTTTATCGCGCACTGGATTTTCAACTCTCGGCGTTGAGCCGAGCATTGAGAATCCAACAGAGCGCATCCCAGCGCGTCAAAAGAACAGTGTTGGATTTTCAACTCTTGGCGCGAAAATCGCCGCAGGAAAAAACGCGCCCGGGCGTACCTGCAGGGAAATTGCGTAACACACTATCAGTAGCAATGGGTTTCATTTTGACAGTTCAACAGCATTCGTAGCGTTATTTACGTTGTTTAGCAGACACATTTTTCGAACATATGGAGCAATGGATTAGCAATATGCTTCAAAATTATTCAAATTGAGAGTAATAGTGTGTTACGCAATTAGTACCTATTCTGGGCTAGTCTTGAAAAGAAATTCGTAGGCGGTCCTAATTTCCCAGTAGAATTACACAGAAAATATCAGCATTTGACACATTGTTTTGTTTGCATTGTGTCAGTTAACGTTTTATTTATCTGCATGTATTTACTCTCAATCTAGCTACAATAAATTATCGTTATTTAGTGTTCATAACATGCGCCTCGCACGTGAAACGTGTTGAGTTTTTCCTGATTCTGTTTTGTCGAAAGCGGGAAAGCAAGATAAAATAGTCAGTAGTTATTATGAATTTTGATGTTTTAGGAAAAAGAGGTAACATCTTCAATAGAAAAAAAAAAACAAATGTTTATCTATAACCATGTGTCTGCCTGAAATAAATGGATTGTTATCGGGAGTGCTCTTATCCTCAGAGTTTAGGCTGGCTTATTATTATTATATTAGATGTTGTCGTAAACCGTTATGAGCATCGTGGGCCCTCATACATAATAGATGCCTTCACATAAATATAGAGTATGGAAAAGGTTAATAAACTTTATTGTAGGGTGGGATTGGTGATTGAAGTCTATTATTCATAATTCTTGGGTTTCGTTTTACCCACTGAAATTGTATACATATAAGGTCCCATTAAAATAGGTGGATAAACTTTTAGAAATCGTTCAGTCTGCCAAAATAAGGCTAATGGTAGAAAATATATATAAGAAAAACGCATTAGAAACTTAGAAGAAAAATAATCAGCTAACGAAAATACACTAATGTGCCGGCAATTTATAATTTTAGGTCAAAATAAAATCACTTTTAGTTTTTTTATTTTTTGCTTCCGCTGTGTTAAAATTTGTCCATCTATTTTAATGGGACCCTGTATATTTATGGACTTTCGGTTTCTGATCAGACTTGATATCAAGTATTTGGTCAATAGATCTACCGTTAAATCTCATGTTTTCCATGGTTGATACAAATAACATCCATTCAACTACAGGTCCCGATTTAGCTATTTAGCCGCGCCGGGCAAAAATAATATTTGCCGCCCTTTTCACTAATACCATATACCTAAGCCATGAGCTTGTTGTTCCAAAGATTTACGTTATACGAGTATAATGATATGATATCGTTGGAATTGTATAATATTCACATAATTATGATGTTAGTCTACTGGGGCTTCTGAACAAATAGACAAAAGTTTATGAGAGTATGTATGTATGTATATTTAAAAGTAGGTAAACAGCATTGGTATATGCGAAACCTGAAACACGTGTCTAGTATTTTTATGTAAAGAATCTATGTACAAAATTTCAAAACTGTGTCGTGAAAAATCACCAAGTTATAAGCTTGTTATGTTACCTGGATGTCCGTACAAAAATATGCGCACACCACGCGCAGCCCCCGCGCCGCCCGCGCCTCCAGCCCGCTGTGCGCCCGCGCCTAGTGCCGCTATGACTGGCCGTGCCCTGTGTTGTGCGCATATGATTGCGTATATGTACCTACTTAGTGTCGCTCGGTGCCCAACCTGTAACCTTTTTTAAATATTTTTGGGACAAAATATAACATGGTGTAAAAATTATTGGAATCGATTCAGTTACTTACAGTGCACAAACTATATTCAGGTTTGCTATATACTAAAAATAATGTTGTATATGTAGGTAACTACATAGGTACCTACTTTTAAATATAAACCTACCCACCTAACCTAACCTTTAAACTACTTTAAACAAATATTTCAATCCCTTGAATAGTTTCTGAGAAATTCTTAAACATATGTATATCAAAGAATTTCTCAGAAACTGATGATGTGACAAGAGATAGATTGATAGAGAGATCACGATTTGTTAAATTAGTGCCTTTCCCTAAAAATAAAAATAAAATGCTCAGGGAGCGGTAGTATGCGGCTAAAAATCAAATCAAATTAATAGAAAATGTAAATTCCAGCTGTTACTAAAACTTACTGCCACTAAAATTTTTATGTTCTAACATGTTTCTTGAAGTGTCTACGCTTCGAAAGCCAAAAATGTGGTTTAAAATTCAATGTCACAATAAATAATTAAAATTATTTTACAAAAGAACTTTGAAATATTTAACAAAAAAAAAATAAAAATGACAAAGATAATTAACTAATTCGCTCTTCAAATAACACAAACACAAAGTAACCTAATGACTTTTTTGTCAATATGTATTGTGTAGCAGATAGTAAGTACTAAACAGATTAAAGTCATTTTTTTAATCTACCCTCAACTTGAGAATCATGATTTTCGTACCGCTAATTACTTGAAATTATTGATCTCCGTGCGCCTGGCGCCCTCCATATTGCCGCTCTGGGCATTTGCCCTGCTTGCCCCCCCTCTTAGATCGGGCCAGAATATTCATTACAGCTTCATATAAATCTTTACAGTGTTCGACCAAAAACTATCATCAGGCAACGAGGGAGCGTCGTGTTCGGAGCCATTACCCCTCGTCGAAGAGTCTGATGAAGGAGTTACGTTCAAGGCACAGTCCTATGAAAGCAAGGAGGAGCCTTCTCTGCTGCATTGGATCCTCGCACAGGGGAACAAAGCCTCCCTGCAGGATATATTGGACTATTGCCAGAAGGGATTAGCTTTAGTAAGTATTCTTTGAATTGAGGTTGATGAAGGTAATTGAGAGATCATGAGTTCATGACGTTTGCGGTGTTTCGTATGGTACATTAAGATTCTACTTTGCGAACATGTTGCTGTGAGAGACATACAGTGAAATATAGTACTTATTGCAGTCATCACAGCGCTCAAAATAGAATGAAGCTCTAAAGAGAATTGGCGTAATACGGTCCAACGTTTTTAGGTCACATTCGTTGGAATTTTACAAATGCATTTTCCATTCATAATGTCCACAAGAGTAATGCGTATTAAATTGTATCAAAACGCATACAATCTTTATCAAAGTATGTTTTCAGGTTACATATTTTCTTGTGTACGTTATCGTAAAGTCATTAAAATTGTAAAAAGCTACTCAGTACTAAGTATGGATTTGATGGATGTTATGAAACAATTATTGTACCTGGACTGTGTATAATGCGTCTCCGCGTCTTAAACATAAACATTAAAACAAACATCAATAAACATTTTTTGTTCCTTTCCCGATATTTTGTGTCATCAATAAACATTTTTTTGTTCCTTTCCCGATATTTTGTGTCATCAATAAAAAAAATTGTGTCAGTACGAATAAGATACGAATTTTGGTGCCGAAAAAATATCTTGAAAAGAACATTTCAGAGACATGAGTCCGAAACATGTCATGCGCATTCTACCTTAACATGTGACTAGTGCATTTGGAACTTGAAAGCAGAATATAATTTTACCTTTTAATATGACATATGTACTTTAACTTAGCATTTTGGAAACGTCTGAGCAAACCATTGTCTGGATGGAAGAATGTTTTATTTATTAATTTTATTTTAAATAAAACGACCGGCCGAAGCCAATTAAATTATACAAACACATTAGAAAAATATCAATAAAAGAGATCAATGATATACATATAAAAAAGGTAAAAAACAAATGAGTTTGCTGAAAAATCGAACGCGCCCTTGACCTACCTTCACTTTCAACTTCTCATGGTAGTCAGTTGCTCCCAAAATACTAAATAACCATTAAACGTAAACTATTGAACCAATTTCTACTACAATTTAATAAATCTAATTACAGCTAGACGCTGATCCCTTGAAGGAGCGTGAAGCAGAACTGTACCATATTCTGGAGTACGCCAATCTGCATGGCCTAAAGCATATCAAGGGTATTGAAGAAAGGCTGTACGGTCTTGACCAGCTCTTGAATGATGTGAAGAAGTTGGAGCGAGACCAACGCGATCAGGCTGCGTCGCTTATACAGGTGAGGTGAACTTTAAAAGATTCTGGAAGCATATTTTTAAATATAATTGACTTAGTTTTCTTTTGTTTTTTTGACGTAGCACTATCAAGTTTTCGATTGATTCTTTCAGTTTTTGGTTTTACTTTTGTGCTTGTTTCGACTATAGCTCTACAAGTTACGAACTTGAGATCTCTCGCGATTTCGTAAATTTTCGATTCCCTAACAAATACATCACTGTTATTAATTCTCTTTGGTAAAGTCCCCCTCCAATGATTTCGAACATATCATCGTAATGATCATTAATGATCGATATTGACAACTAGAAAACTGGGCCAAAGAAATGAAAATAAATCCCAAATGTACAACATTATACATATCATACCGATACTTTCAACAGCCTTATTACAAAACAAGGAATATTATTATCTTTAGAACCCTCGAGCCATTTTTGAATGTCGAACTCTCTATTTGTTGCCTTAATATAATATTCCACAACTTACACACAACTCCATCTAGTCCCAAACTAAGCAGAGCTTGTGCTATGAGTACTAGAGAACTGATAAACATACATATATATTTCTAAATACATTACATAAATAAGATAAATTACACCCACAAAAAGAACAAATGGTCGTGCTCATCACACAAACATTTGTCCTGGATGGGAATCGAACCCACGACCTTGCGCATAGTAGTCAGTGCCACTGACCACTAGAATAAAATACCATTCTGAAATAGTTTTACTACATTTTTCCCATTCAGAACAGATTTCATGTTGTTTTATTTCATGATGACGTGTGGACGTCATTCTTATGACACTGCTATAAGGCTCAAATTAGGCTTAAGGCTTAAATGTCACGATGAATTGTGATTACCACTTTCAAGACACCGAAACAAGGTTGTAATTTGAATGACTCTCGCATCAGCTGCTCAGTCCCGTTAATTCTTCTATTTCTATATTTCCTATCTAATAAGACAAAATAACTGCGTTCCTCAGTGCCGCGAGCGTCTAAACACAGCGTGCGACCCTTCCGTCCTGCCCACACTAGTCCAGTCCCACTGGTGCCAGCTGAAGAAGTTACTGAAGGGACATCAGATGCTCATCGACATTAGACGGCGCATCGCCAAGTCGAAGGACGAACTCTCACACATATTGAAGGCGAGATTAGAGTAAGTGAAGATGTGTTATTCCGCAGTCTCTAAAAGTGTGTCATATAATTTTCACAAACATCTCTCAGTTGGTTAACCAGCGATATTTCTGTAGGCTATTCAAAGAGTGTTTGTAACCAGCGCCAACACAGTTGTTTTATGTTAAGCTGTGTACCAGTCTCCACAAAAATTATATTTTTTATTTTATTTTATTTTACCATGTATGTACACACATATATAAACAGACAAGAAAAAAACAGAACAGAAAAATAGGTACAAAGGTGATGCTTATTTCATAAGAAATCTCTTCCAGCATACCCGCGATAGGACATTAGATAGAGAGATGTAGACAGCGTGTGAAAGAGTAAAGGAGACAAAAAATACATAAAATCGTAATCAATAATTATTCACTTAATAAAACTTACTTTCTACTGTCACTGTCTTCACAAACACTAGTTCATCAGTCTTGTACAATTTGCAGGGCGGTTCTAATGATCGAGAACTCGATGTCAGTGCAGGATGCGCACGCGATGCTGTCGTTCCAGTGCTTCAACCGACTTTCGCGGTACTTCGGCATCGTGGCACAGCTACACCGAGCTCCGCAAGTTTTTGTCAGGGCTGTGCACGAGGTGTCTAGGAGACGGACCTTTTCACAGGCACATCTTAAGGTAAACATAACATAACATAACATCAGTGCTTAAAACGACTGTTTTTTTTACAATCTGGGCTAAAACGCCATTTATTATTGACGTCTGTCTTGCTATTAAATATGTATTCTAATAGCTATAATTCATCCTAACTGAACTGAATGTTTCAATTCCAGTGGGCCACAGACCTCGCTGAAAAACTGCTCAAAATACACGACGAAGAAATCAGCAGGCGGCAAGAATTCAACACAGTTTTCGAAGGTCACTTCTTACGAAGTCTGTTCCCCGGCATGACGGAGCTACCGCCAACGTTCGCCACACAAGGCCCGCCAACGTTTGATGCCAACCTGCCCAAACTCACGGAGGCAGATGTGGCGTACATAGCCAACGCGTTCCCAGACCTGAGTGAAGATATACCTAGTTACGATATGGATACTACTGTGCAGTTTTTCCAACAGAGGTATGATATTTGTGGACAAAAGTGTGTAAACTTCAATTCGTAATCTCAGATAATTTGCAACCCATCGCCACGTACTCAACTGTTTTGAGTGAGCATCTCTACTAATATAATAAAGCTAAAGAGTCTGTTTGTTTGTTTGAACGCGCTTATCTCTGGAACTTCCAACTTGGCTAAAATAATTATTCAAATTTGAATATTTTTTTTTTTCATTTGATAGCTCAATTCTTCAGGAAGGTTCCTACAACCTTCCTGAAGAATTATTCACGTTACTACCCTTATAAGCTGAAAAAAAAAGAAAAAAAATTCAAAACGAACGCTAAGCAAAAACGAAGTAATAGCGCCGGCAGAAGCTAGTTTGTAATAAAAAGGTTCTAATTTTGTTTTAGTTGCGTTGAAATTTGAACTTTATTTAGTATGTAATAGAGTTCAACTGTTCCCAAAAGTTAAAAAAAAATATCCGAGATTCTGAATTTTAAGTGTTATTGGGCGATGTTTTAAAATGCTTTTATCGTATGAATTTCAGAATACGGGCTTCGGAACATGAATGCAAAGATATAGATATACAAGTGGATATGGATAAGTGAGTATTTTGTATTTCTTTGATCTTGAATTACCTCATCAGAATGTCTGTTATTAACATTTTGTGTGTTTCTCGTTCAACAGAGATTTCGAATCAGTAACGGAAGCCAGCGGTTTCGAAAGGCTAGGCGGTCAGAGTGCGACACAAAAACAGAAAATCGACATCGCCACTCTATGCATTCCCGAAACAATGGCCGTATCGACGGTAACCGAGGTGCGAAAACTACCGGTTATATTGGAAACCGCGGAGAGCCCGAAATCAAACGAGTTCGAAAACTCGGATTATTACATCGAGGAGTCGCTACCGTCGAGCTTGGAATGGGGCCGGGACGAACGACAGGTGTACATCGACCCCGCGACACACTACACGCCACTCTCGTAAGAACTCCGCGCTACACGTACAGTTGAACAAAGATATTGAGATTGTAAATAGGCTTAATTGCTACTTTTTATTTGAAATATTGTTGTAGGTGAACTGAGTAGTCAAGTCTTTTGTATGTTTAAGTGTATCTTAACATTGCAAGGCCCATTTACACCCCAAAACACTTAACGCGTGAAGCGCTAAACGATTTTAACCCTTTCAGTACGGCGCTCGAGAAATGTCTTCTGCGCAGTTGTGATAGTACATAGCGCAATCTGCCACAAGCACTGGCAGTGACTGCACGGCTGTGTTGTTTATATTCAGTTTTAGACTTTATTTGCAAAAGTAAGTCACCCGGCCGTGACAAGCATCTGTGCCAGAACGTACATGTACGTCAATCGTACTGAAAGGGTTAAAACATCGTTCTATTGTTGTCATTCGTTTGAAGTTACAGGGACAGAATGATGATTTAAATTACATACACAATACAAATTGACATTTGCAGTAGTAGTGGAAAGATTAATAATTTTGTCTGTATACCCAACTCTGTTCGACTGTACCCCGCTCTCGGAGCTCTTACCTGAGTGGTTGCCGTTTTGTTATTCTTTTATTTGCTCCTGTCTTCACCGGCCCCGTATGAGCTGTTTCATATTATTTTTCATTTGCGTATTTTTTTCATTTAGTCTTTCTTCATATTAGTGTCGCCTGAAACTCAGGATTACGCGTCCGTTAGTTCAGGCACATATCATGTGTGAATTTGACATAGGTTTAAGAAAAACTGTATTTAACGTTAGTCCATATATTTTTGAATTAATTTTATTTATTTAGTGTGTGTCCAGTAGCTTCCGTAGAAACTTTTATCTACACAATATTCTGACGGACCTTTTTTTAATTTTCAGGACAACATGGATACACACAGAATAAATACAGAGAAACTGCAAGAGTTTTTAATAAAAGTTTATGCGGTTTGCAAAGTGAATATTGTATTTATAGTAGAGGAGTTGACGAAGTTGAAAGATGAGGTTAGTGAACAGAAGAAGTTCATGGCGAGTAAGTATATAGAGATATTAGAAGCGTGGGAGAAGAGCAATGCTGAATGTGCAATAAGATTTCGTGAGGAAACCCAGAGGCTCACAGTAGACCACGAACTAGAACTAAGTGATATGAAAGCAGCTCTCAAAGAAAAAGACGAAGTTATAACTACCCTCAAAACAGACACAGAAAACTTCAACAACTTACACCAGAAAGAGATAGAAAGATTAGAAAAAGAACATCAGGAGACGAAAGATTTACTGGAGAAGACAAGAGAAGAAATACAGGGATTTGAGAAGAAGTTGGAAGATATTGAAGCGCAGAAACAGAAGGAGATCAAAGACTTGCAAGAGAAGATGCATCTGGAATATAAGGCTGAGATTGAGTCTTTACGATCGAGGTAAGATTTGTTTCATTACAATTTATTAATAGTCAACTAGTTATCTATTGGTATTATTTTGTTTGTCTAAAATCACTCAAATAAAACATCAAGCCTGTACCCTGAAGGACTAGGTAGAAGTGCAGGTATTAACATTATGTCTATTGCATTTAATCGGGTGCACACCCAAAACCTCGCCAGGAAGAACTTAATAATACTTACCAACCGAGAAACCCAACCTATGACCCCAAGTTAAGCAGTCCCACTATAAACCACAAGGCCCAAAGAGGCAGTCAATCCATATTGCGTGTAAAAAAAAAACTTCTCTTCTCCCAGGTTCCGCCTAGTAGCTCTAACGAACATGGATCGATCACCTTCGGAATCGAGTCTCGAGAAAATCGAGCGTACTGACGTCATCGAGATATCGAGTCACAACGCGATCGTTATGCAGACTAAAGAGAATGCTGAGGTTGAGAAAGAAGAGGCTATCAAAGAAGCGTTAGCTAAGGCCGAGGTGGAATGGAAGACCAAGATGGAAACCGAAATCGCGGCCATTAATACGAAATATGACTCGGAGAAACAGGTATGTGTTTACGATAAAGCATGCTGCTTATTTTATCTGTGCAGTGTTGTAATGAACAGTGTTGCCATATCAATGTTTTATTGCCAACAACAGTGTGCAAGGCATTAGAAAACGGGCATCATAAAACGATACATTCGGCGGTAATATGCTACAAAAGACTGTTCCATGGTTATGACTTATGTATGGGTGACAGATGAGACGACGCTTTACAAAGCTTTTTCAATAAAGCTACAGTTTTCTAAAAAAACGGTGACCGCACATAACGGCCGCAGAGACGGCTGTCATGAAAACGATGACAGCGGCAAATATTTTAATCGTTAGATTCGCACTACCTCGCCAAATATAGTCGCAGTTCTGTTTCGTTTTGTTCTGTGTTGCTTTGACACCTCTGACACAATGATGCAGTAACTTGACTTGACTGTCATGGAAACACTATACAATGTGTAACGTTAAATGCGCAAAACCAGAAAATAGTTTGAACAGAATAACGAGCAGAATGAATTGAACCACTTTTTGATATAGGTCACATTTTTCAAAACATCTTCATTAAAAACGTTGCGGTGTCTATTTATTAATACGTCAAGCAAGCCAATGTCAGCGCCGCGGCCCGGTGACGACTCCTCCCTCGATAAAGCGTCGTCGCAGACGTAACAAACGATCAGAATGGCCAGTAAAACTAAAACAGTACATTACAATTTTTTTAATGACTTATTTTCTCTCTGAAATAGGTCAATTGAATTAAAAATCAGGTGGGCTGTCTGAGGTTTTGCGCTTTTAACGTTACACGTTGTATAATAATGTGTGAGCTCACTCTTCTCAGTATGGACACTTTTTCGCGTGACTAAGTACGGTGAGGGCTAATCTGGCGATTTAAATCTTTGGGCAGCGGGGTTTGACTTTACGGGGTCAAAAACGCTCTTTAGGAAAACACACCAACTTACTTTCAGAAATAACGTTACAGTGACGTCGATCACCGGTAAATTGAGGACGCTATGTGGGCGGTCACCGCTCTTCTAGAAAACTCACCTGGATGTACCATTCTTACGACCGCTTTCTGTACAGACGCCAGCACATCCAGCTATTACAATATGTCAAATTTCTTTAATACATTTTCAACTTTATCGCTAAATTATAAGCAAAGTTGATTGGGAAAATTTGACAGTTTCAAGTAGCTTGATGTGCTGGCGTCTGTACATTGCATTGCTTTATTTTTAAGTAGGATGTAGTTCAATTTTCAACAATTTCCAAAAAAAATAATTAGATCAATGTAATAGCGTTTCGTTTCCGCACTCACCTAGATTAGCCACTTTTTATTTATTTTTCACACATTTCGCTTATAGCTTTCATCGTCGATGTCGACAAACGACGTGACCCGTCGACTTTTATCAGAGAAAGAGAGACAGATAGATGCGCTGCGGGAGCGAGAGGCAGCATTAGTGAGAGAGTGCGGCAAGTACCGCGATACTATACAACAGCTGACTGATCCTGAGACTAACGACTTCGATGCGCTGCTTAAGACACAGGTATGTCCGCTTTAGGCTGAAAGCAAAGGATTGTTTTTTATTTTATTTTTTAGATTGTTAAAGTGCAAATATACAAGGTGTAACTTAAATAACGCACAACCTCTTAAGGCGTCATTGCACTCATCATTATGAACAACTTTTACTATGGGACCAATCCCGAAATCGCGAAAAAAATTCAGCTGTTCCCTACATTTTGACGAGTTATGCGAACATAAATGTAGGGAGCAGCTGATGTTTTTTTCGCGTTTCGTGATAGTGACGGTATATAAAAAGTAAAACGATTAGATTCCCCTTTAGGGGTCATTGTTTGTAAATTGTTAAAAAAAAATTAAATAACAATCATTGTCAATGGGATACATATACTGTATGATTGTATTATTCTAGTTGGCTTCCCTCGAAAACGAGAACGCAGTTTTGAAGCAGCAAGTTAAAGATTTGAAGAAAGACTTGGAAAAGAAAGCAGAAGAAGAGAAAAGCAGAGAAGACGATAGCGATGGCAGGTAAGCAGTACAACATATGCAGTAATTTATTTGCAACTAGTATCCGCCCGCAACTTCGTTTGCGTAGAATTCGGAATTCCCGCCGTTTAAATTCTATTACCCGTTTTCCCGTAGGAATGTCGGTTGATACCGTTTGATGTTTTATACATAACCAATAAGCAAATAGTTTCACCATGCTCTTTTATTTATTTATTTAACGAAAAACAAACAGTAGCACAATAAGAAATAATAATACTATCTTAAACATTATATTTAAAAAATTATGCTACCCACTACGTTCTCCAAAGATTACAATCCGCGAGTTGACTAATTTTTTTTTATTATTTAAATTGAAGCTTTTTTACCTCACTAATAGCTTGGTATAAACAGTTTTTTAATATTTTTAAAAATTGAAAAGATATGAGCGTTCAAAACTCTCAATTAGACAGAGAGGGAAATACTGAATTGTGACGTCATAGTTCAGTATCGCCATATAAATTACATGCAAAACTTCGTTTTGCGAGAAAGAGATAGACAAAAAGTATCTATAAGTTATAAGTTTTTTATTTTTCGACCGATTTCAAATTTGATTTCGAATTCTATTATTGTATTACATATGTGGATATATTATCTACTAGAATATATAGTATTCAATATCATGCAACTACCCAATTTAAAGTATTTAAAACTAGCTAGAAACACAGATACAACAGTCATAGTCCTAGAACTTATGACACAACTCTGGATTTTTTAAATTTATTAACAATAAACTGAACACAATAAACTTAAGTATCAAAATTTCCCACTATGCTTCCAGATCGTCTCCCAAGAAGGAAGAGAGTAAGAAGTGTCGCGGTCGTTGTCACACGCCGTTCGGACTGACAGCCGGTACTCTGTCGCTGTCGTCGTGTCTGCCCGGGCACACCGTGCTCGTCATGTGGGACCCGGCGCATCTCAACTATACTGTTCTTCAGGTTAGTTTAATAGCATATAACATCAACTGTACGTCAGTAGTAACATTTGAACCGCACGCGCACTGGATTTTCAACTCCCGGCGATTTTTTTTCGGGCACTGGATCTGCAACGCACTGCTTAGCTCCGAGCATTGAGAATCCAACATAGCACATCCCAGAGCGTCAAAAAAACATTGTTGGATTTTTAACTGTCGGCACTGCTAAGCAGTGAAACTCAAATGCGCAAAAAAGATCGTCTCAAGACAAACGCGCATGTACAGACGCCAGCACATCAAGCTACTACAATCTGTCAGATTTCTTTAATAGATTTTCAACTTTATCGCTAAAGCATAAGGTTCAAAGTTGATCGGGAAAATCTGACAGTTTCGGGTAGCTCGATGTGCTGGCGTCTGTACCTTGGCTTACGAAATTGCGACCCTGTCAAAGTCAAAATGTTAGTATAGACGTGAACTCGACAACAATACAGGGTGAAATTAAATTCATGGTATGAATTTAAACAGTCATTGTAATCATCATTATGAACAACTTTTACTATGGGACTAAAACTGAAATGGCAAAAAAAAATATCAGCTGTTCCTTGCATTTATGGTCACATAACCTGTCAAAATGTAGGGAAGAGCTGATTTTTTTTCGCGATCGCAGGTTTAGTCCCATAGTAAAAGTTGTTCATAATGATGAGTACAATTACCCCTTAAATAATTTCTGATAGGACGGTTTGCTTTGCGCCAATGCCGAGTAAATAGCTGTGGTAAAGGGTTTGATTCACCATAAAAAGTACGTCCTAAAGGAAAATTAAATACAAGAACAATTCCGACTGTGGGGTAACTTTTTTTAAATGAAATATTCTTATTCTTTCGTCCTCTAGTAGTCGGCCTATAATGTTCCCACTGCTGGGACACAGGCGTCCTCTCTGTGAGAGATAGTGGGCCGTAATCCACCACGAGTACCCAGTGCCAGTTGGTAGTTTTGACGTCCTCTAATATTTGGTTCTAGTATATGCCGGCTACCTCACGATGCTTTCCTTCACCGTTTTGAGAGCAGTAGTGATGAAATAATTTACACAAAGTAAATCGCCCGTCTGGGTTCGAACGTACGACCTACAACTCGTAAGACGCTGCGTTACCACTAGGCCACCACTGTTCCTCTGTTCAAACGGAAATTAGAGGGTTCCTTCTTTTTACTGGATACCATCACAAATATTTCTTGTCATGTTTTGAGATGTAATAATAATGAAAACAAATAAATCTGTTTCCAGGAAGCGTCAATAATGTATTTCGTGCATTCTGACTGCCTGCCGGCGCTCGAACTGAGCATACAAGCTAAGAACGAAAGTGAGAGACGACTGTACGCAGTCGCTACAGTCGAGTCTAAGGAGTACTGTTATGCTAAGAAGGTAGGTTAATTTGGACGTAAAAATATTAAAACGATAGTAATTATTTTGGAACGTTCATAATGTTGCAAATAAATGCATTACAATTTAACACTCCAGTAGGCGTGCGTTCTACCATTGTAGAATGGACTCCTACACGGAGAGAAAAATCTTAGAAAAATTACTGTGCTGTCTCATAATCTGAGTGCATTTGAGTGGTAATGGAAAAATTATCATGCTGGCACAGTAAAAATTCTTATGCGGTACAGTAAAATTGATTGGAAAAATAGTGAATTTTTCCTAATCTCACCCAGAAAATTTTCTGTAAATGTCACTTGCACACACTTTACAGTGACGAGCACAGTAATTTTTCTAAGAATTTTCTCTCCGTGTAGAATTTGAGCGCAAATTGAAGGTCACTCACGGACACACTCATAGTATTCCTCTACATTACATCACACTACATATTCCTTATGCCTCATTTAGTTTCATAATAAAGCCTTCTTGCACATGAAAGCATATTTTAAACTATTCAAGAAACTTTCCTTCAAAAATCTTGGTGCTCTACATAAGTAGAGCACGCGAGCACTAACGTCCCAAGTTGAGGCGTGCCTACTGGAGTGTTAATATTAGGCAGGCATCATTATATTTTCAATTTGAATTGTCTTCCAATAATGTGTACTATTGGGGTTGTAGGCTCCGGTATTTTGTTATACAAAAGTTTGTCTCGAACCAGTTTACATTTATGTTTGACTATCCTTACTATGGACGATACTGTAAGACCTTCTTCGAGCCGCACACAACAAATAAGTTGCTCACAAAAATGTTGCACAGAGCGGCAACCGATACGGCATGCCGCGCGGCTCGCGCTTCTACCGCGTGCGCGTGCGCCCGCCGCGCGCGCCGCCCGCGCCGCACCCGCCCTGCTGCGAACTGAAACACAGGACCGGTGAGTACACAACCTACTGCTCACTTATTACATGATATAGATTCCCGCCAAGTAATGCCTTATTTCATTAAGTACTTATCTTTAAAAAAAGGATTATTTTTTTGTTTCCAAAATTATTTAATAACTTCGCGGTTATGCTGAAATTTTTTTATTCCAAGAATCGCCTCATAGACTGTGTGAAGCCGCTCATTTGTTTTGTCTTTGAAAGTTTTCTTTAGGGTTTAGATATTTGACTCACGACGCGGACTATGATCCACGTCATGAAGTATATTGGTAGAATTTTAATTATCTTTTTTTAGTAAACATCTGAGTATTTTGTATAATAAGCACAGAAAATACGGTTTATTTTCTGAAACCTCTGATTTCAGCCGGTATGACACCATAAAAGATTTTGATTAAAAGTAAAAAAAATAAATAAAGAAATATGACCATAAAAGTCAAACTAATATTGAAAGCAAAACAAAGAGATTCACCTTTTGGTTCTGCCTTTAACCCTTCGTATAAACGTGGATCCACGCGAGATACAAGGGCTTTTTAATCGTTTCTGTAATTACGGCATTCAACCGGTTCATGGTAACTGATTTGATTTAAATTTCACAGCGAGGAGTCTTGAAAACCGGAAAAAAATAGAGGGTAATTTTATCTCTGAACTTTACACTGGTGTAGCGTGCACACGCACAGCACCTTAATTGCGTAACACATTATCATTCTGAGTCATTTTGAAGGGTATTGCTAATTCATTGCTTCATATGTTCGAAAAATGTGTCTGCTCAAGAACGTAAATAGAAAAGAATAGAATAATTTTATTTTTGCAAATATGGGTTGATGGTACATCAATAGGTGTTAGTACAGTACAAAGATCGGCGACATTTTGCCATTCGGCATGCAAATATTTACATCGAATTATTATAATGGTATATAATATCATTTACATCAAATTATTATGTATCATTAGATCAGTTATTATTAAATTATATACCATTAAATTAATCATTATTAAATTAAATTAGAGTTCCCTATATAATGGATGATTTTTTTACAGTCTCCAAATTGTTACAGGGTGTTCTACCCATGAACATGAACAACTTTCACTATGGGACCAACTCTGAAATAACGAAAAAAAAATCAAATGTTTAATACAAAAGTTCAATACCTACTTGAAAAAAATGCATGAAACAGCTGATTATGTTTAACTGTTGTCAGGCTTAAATAACGCAACGAATGTTGTTGAATTGCCTAAATTAACCCTTTACCGCATAGGAAACCATATATGGTTTGACATGTTTACAGTTTATTTTACTCTAAAAAAATAAAAAACTAGCGTATAAATCCTAATGGGATTTGTCTTTCATATCATTAGCAATAATAAAACACAACTATTTTGTCTATCATCACATACCACTTGGAAAAAAAAAATACACTAAAATTAATTCTGAAGCTTTAATAAAGACATTAACATAAAAAAAAATGTCACTTATTTAATATATCATGCAGTAAAGGGTTAAACCCATTGTTACTGATAGTGTTTTACGCAATTACCCCTCTGCTAACTTTTATAAAAAGCACAAGATATTTAATACAATACTTTTATGGTGTCTCACTGGTTTTAAGCTAGCACCATCAATGTGTAGTTTTTGCTTCTGCCCCTATGCTTAACCACGCTCTTTAGTTTAGTCCCAGTTAGTTCAAATGATTAGTAGTTACCAGTAGAAATATCTACCTTTTAACCTTTTGAACGCCAATCACTTGTGTAATACGAACTTGTATACAAGTGATTGGCGTTCAAAAGGTTAAAAGCACTGTGCCTTTGATTACACCCTTTCATGTGCCTCGCTTTAATACTAGTATTAGGGGCATCGACGTGCAACCTGTTACAGATAGTGCCATCTACGAAGACGCGCCCCACCATTCTTCCTAATCGTTAGTGGTTATCGCTAGTTAATTCCGGTGGTGTTTTAGTTTTTTCGATACACACTAATATTAGTGGGTAATTAGTGTGTATCGAAAATACTAATTCCGCTAGTGTTTTAGTTTTTGTCGATACACATTAATTAATTAATTTATTTAAGGACTTTGCAAGACTTAGGCTACCTGTCCATTGACGCGGAGCGAGGCTGGGGAGCGGAGAAACGGAGAAATATTAACCAATAGAAAAATGACATTGAGATTTTGTGCAATCCTATTGGTTAATATTTCTCCGTTTCTCCGCTCTGCATCCTCGCTCCTCGTCAATGGACAGGCAGCCTTACAGCTAAATACAATGGTGATAAATAACAGTAAGTATAATAATCTGACAGCCAATTACAGATCTTCACGGTCCTTCCCGGTTCCGGTCTTTTAATTACCCACTAATGAGGGGCCCGTAGCTAAATAATAACAGCCGCACAGGTCGATCGATCAGGTTAAGCTACACTTGCCGCGGTTGGCCTGTGGATGGGTGACCATCTTTACATCCCGAGACTCCTCCCTGCCTCGGAAAGCACGTTAAGCCATTGGTCCCGGCTGTCATTCGTAGATCTTTGACAGTCGTTATGGGTAGCCAGAAGCCCGAAAGTCTGACAACCAGTCTTACCTAGGAGTATCGTATTACCCAGTAACTGGGTTGCGGAGGTCAAATAGGCAGTCGCTCCATATAAAATACTGGTATTCAGCTGCATCCGGTTAGACTGGAAGCCGACCCCAACATAGTTGGGAAAAGGCTGGGCAGGTGGTGACTATTTACCCACTAATAAGTAATTAGTGTGTATCGACAAAACTAAAACACTAGCGGAATGTTGCACACTTGTACTGTAAGCATTAGAAAGAAGAGTGGGGCGCGTCTTCGTAGATGGCACCATGGATTCAGTACATGATTCAAAACCCAATATTTAAAAAAATCTGCTGCTCCATACATTTTCACCGCGTAGGTATTGCAGTTTTCTATGAAACTGCAGATTTTTTTTCTCATAAACTATAAATTTCTGGTCTGGAATGATGTGTTGCATTCTTGGTTACAGTTTGCTCGTCGATGTTTCGCCAATCTATTAAGCACAATATTTTATACAGATGAAGTTATAAGTAATCTCTGTCTTTTGAAAGGATATTAGCGTGATTTTGTACACTATTAAAACACTGGCATACCAAACTGGCACTAAATGCGTGACACCCGTTTTCTATGAACCTATTCCATTTAGTCTACATTTATATATTTATTTGAATGCATTATTTGTCCTTGTGTTCATATCTGTAGCCGTACTATGACGTCTTTGTGTCGCTGCGAGAGAGATGGGGCTATACAGTTCAAATAGCACCATCCCTCTTACGCATCGGCACAGTGATGACTTTAACACTTCATAGTACGGTTGTTGTTGTCTAACCTCGCACGCGCGTTGCGTTGCAGATGCAATGAAGGGCGGTGTGCTGCCGGTGTTCGGTGACGCCCGCCCGCTCAAGAAATGGTTGACCTACATGCATGCCCCAGGTCTTTGCTTATTTCTCTTCATCTCTCACTTTTTCACTAACATGCCGAGCCTCACGTCATGCTTATTTGTTTTGCTTCACCGCTACCTGGATTCATATAATTAGTTTTAAGATGGTGGAGATCAAATGGCAGGTTGAGTATTTAAAAGGTCGCTGCAGTTATACAGTGTGAATTTTTCAAGTGGGCGTGGATGGCCAAATTTGAAACTATGAGGAATAGCGAAAAGTACTCAAAGGAGTCTCGTGCTCGATTTTGATGAAAACTAAAACTGCATCATTGGATTTTGAAAAATCAATATGTCTAGCCAGGAGTCGAACCCGTTCATTTTGATAAAAAAAAAAAACAAGCGCTGTAATATTACACCATTCGATAGTGTCTTTAATAAGGATCAAATTCTGGGAAGTAATGACATACGACAAACTAAAGGAACATGTTTGATTTTAATAAACTGCTTCTTATTTAAAGTTTTCATACCTACGTTACCTGTACATTGTTCCAAATTATGCTCAATATTTCATTGCAATTCAAAATTCAAATTTTATTGCAACATATGGTCCTGTGCTGTGGCCAGCGAGGTCACCGGATCTTATCCCCTTGATTATTTTTTCTGGGGGTACGTGAAGAACGAAATCTAAAACACGTATTGATGACTTGAAACGATCTTTGGAAAATATTCGAAATGGAATCAATAATATTGTAATGCTGAATGCAGTATAATCCTTGAGACGTCGAATCCAGCTATGTATTTATTTTGATCAATTAATCAGTTAAGGTTTAATAGGTAGGTAACGAAAAATAAAAAAAAGTATTTTGTTGAAAATGAGCACTTTCCTTTAGTTTGCCGTATGTCATTATTTCCCAGAATTCGATCCTTATCAGCGACACTATCGAATGAATGTAATATTACAGATTTTTTTTTTTCAAAATCTTCGGGTTCGATTCCTGGCTAGAAATATTGATTTTCCAAAAATCCAATAATGCAGTTTTAGTTTTCATCAAAAGCGAGCCCGAGACTCCTTTGAGTACTTTTCGCTAGTCCTCATAGTCTCGGATTTGACCATCCACACCCACTTGAAAAAATCCCCATGTATAATAAATTGAAAGTAAATGCTCTCGTGTTCAATTCCAAGTTTTCAAGAAAATAATACACATAATTAAAAAAAAAAAAACTATATTTTTCTTTATTGTATTAATTCAATAATAGCATAATGTCATAGTAAAACAAATCTTGTATTTACAGTATACTGCATATCTCTTTATTTAACAAACCCCAAATTAACAAACATATATGATTTAATTACGTATGTAACCCGGTACTGGCAATCACTGTACCATAAAAAAGCAGCTTTAAAAGTCAACGTGTATCTTTCTAAACAGACCCACAGAAGTCAGTAGACACAAGTCAGTCAACGAGTTCAGCGACAGAGGAAAGCGCTCGAGCGGCTGAAGTGGCCACGGCAACGCTAATCAACCTGGAGTCGCCGGTGTCATGCAGCGATCCTGTTTCCGCTGGTTCGGCGCATACGCACTCTGAAGATCAGCTGGATTCTATTGAGGCCAGTGAACAGTGGCAGAATACTAGAATGCATCTCTCTACAATTAGTGCAGTGTAAGTAATTTGGAACGGAATATTATTTTCCAGGCGACTAACAATTTAAAAGGGCGACTAACTATTTGCTACTAAAAATAATGACATGGCGACGAAAAATAATGACATGGCGACTAAAAATAATGACATGGCGACTAAAAATAATGACATGGCGACTAATATTAACCTCCTTCGTGTTAGGTTCGTGTTAGGTTCCTTTAAATCCTGCAGGCGGGAATAGGGGCCCCGCGAAGCGGGGCTCCGTCGACTACTTCTAATTATTATTATTAAAGATAATTAGTTAACTTGATATACAACCTCGTTGTTTAATTTAAGAATGCCCATTTTCTACTTTTTATCCGCCGTCCGTAGCTGCCAACCCAGATTAATTTGTCGCCATGTCATTATTTTTAGTCGCCAACCCAGATTAATTTGTCGCCGCGTTAAATACATGCCATTTGGAACATTGATGATTACACGACATCTCGCTTGTATTGCTCGATGGGGTAGCCAGATGTGTATTAGTTTACTCTCATTTTGCCGTCCCATGTTAAAGAGGGCGCGACTATTCGATCATCATCAACCGGGCACAAATCCTGACTCCAAACTGCTACTGAGAAATAAGCCATTTCCTGACCTGTTAATAATATAGCAATATTTAGTTTTTACTCAATGTTTCTGATGTAGCAGACGGGCCCGTGGCTAAATAATGTCGATCGATCAGGTTAAGCCACGCTTGCCGCGGTTGGTCTGTGGATGGGTGACCATCTTTACATACCGAGACCCCTCCGTGCCTCGGAAAGCACGTTAAGCCGTTGGTCCCGGCTGTTATTCGTAGATGTTTGACAGTCGTTACGGGTCGTCAGAAGCCCGAAAGTCTGACAACCAGTCTTACCCAGGGGTATTGTATTACCCAGTAACTGGGTTGTGGAGGTCAGATAGGCAGTCGCTCCATGTAAAATACTGGTATTCAGCTGCATCCGGTTAGACTGGAAGCCGACCCCAACATAGTTGGGAAAGGGCGAGGCAGATGATGTTTCTGATGTAGTGAAAAAAATACCTTTTAGGTTTAAAAATACCTTTTGATAAATGTTGCAAGGAATTTATCATTATCAACACTTTAAATTCATCAAATTCAAATTGGCGTTATGAGAAAATTAAACCACTAGTGATCAAATAAAAGAGCCTCCCACTATTACTAAATTAATATGCTATAATTTGATTGTTACAGTACGGACATGGAATGCAGCGTAGGTCGTTGCGTGGGAGCAGAACCCTTAGAACTGACAGTGAGCGCAGTGGCTGTGGTGTCCAGGGGAGACGTCGGCACGTCCGAGCTGGCGGAGGAGGCCGAGCCCTGACACACCGGCCCGCCCGCACCGACCGACACCTAGTACCCGCACCGCCTAGTAAACCAATGGAGTGACAATCATATAGTGAGTTTGTACACTCACATATGAAATAGCCGCACCAGGCCAGGTCTGAAGCCGATCCCTACATACTTGGGATATGGCTGGAGAAAAGATGGCTGGGGCTAACGCACACAAACAACGCTTAAATCGCCGTGGGATAACAGCTTGGATAACGAACCTCGCCGTGGGATACGGTGGTAATCACATGCTGATTACAACACTTTCCTCGCACGCAGCTCTGTGACTTGTCGTCAGAGTTTGGTAGCAAGGGAAAGAGTATACTAGCACTCCATTTTTTTTACTACTCCGTGCGCAGCATGTTGCTTGTCGAGTATGCTGGAACGGAACTTTACACGTGCGACTTCATTCGACGCGGTTGTGAGGAACTCGCCATGTGAATATCATGCAGTCATGACGATGCGGCCAATCTGTGTCTTCCACGGTACTGTTTCCAGCCTCCCGGTCGCATCTCTCCCGGTACAGTACCTCGCGCGCCACGCGAACTCTCCGTGTTTCCCTCTCTCTCCTATGTTCTATGTGTATTTAGAATATAACGTAGAAATTACCGTCTCCGATTCCCTCTATTGAAGTTCGTATCTCAATTAGGCAGTGATTTCTTCTCAATAGTACAAATTTGTTTAGTCGTGTTGAAGCTTTACGTGATCTTATGTTGCGAATGTATTCGTATTTTATATTTCTTATCTCTATGTTGTGTTGTGTTATATTTTAGTTCGTTTAATAACCCTTTATTACAGATAGAATCATTTATTTTCTTATTGAATACGAAACGATGTTAGCTATTTTATTGTAGTATAGTGTTATTGGTGATCATCAATTTATATTCTAGCACAAAAATTAATATATGTGCTATCGCTGTGTACTTGATTTCAGACTCAGCGCTTTGTTCACAAATCGACGAAGTGCTTTATAAAATATTTCTAATAGTTAGATACGTGTCTAATATGGTTAGAGTCACATTTTCCTAAAGATTCTCCTATCTTTATAAGTACTATCTTGATAACTAAGTCATAGTGATTATTTAGTAGGACAGTCGTTCCTCTTAGGAATTATTCTTCTTACAATTTGTCGATAGGCTTCAGCGATGTTAATGCTTTAAACACTCGATCTCGTCCCTATTTGAGCTCTGAATCCTTACCGAACCCACATTGTAGCTTAGATACTTATGATATTTATAGTTTCGCTAGAGTGAAGTGATCACTCGGGCTGACAGCAGTGCTATTCTGTAAAAATCTCGTCGAAAAATGACAGCTCACTTGAAGCTCACTTCACCCAAGTTTTCACGGTGAGATTTTTACAGAATTGCTCGGCAGTAATTTGGTTGTCCTACGCTCCGGTGTGAGGAAGAGAGAAGTATAATATAAATTATGAATAGTGAGACACAGACACTGGCGTCCGAATATTGTTTTAGCCTTTCTAACACTATACTAGATTCGTTCGAAGCGCAAATTATGATGTTATGGTAAAATAAGATGGCATGCTTCACGTTAAATTTGTTCGTGGCCTTAATATAAGTGGCGCCCAACGTGGGGCTACCGGTGTCTCTGGTCCTACTTCCATGCAACACGCAATGGGATTATGATTAGAGACACTTAGCGGCGGAATGCCGACTGCTGTGATAGTGCGTGCTGTGCTCTCCTCGACCCCTCGCCGAACGGTTCTACATGTGCAACTCACAAAATTTTGTGTAATTAATGAGATAGGGGCCTATTATTATGTGTAAAATTAATGCAAAAATTAGCTGTACGTATATTTGTACATGTAAAACCGTTCGAACATATTCGGCTCCATTAGCAATATTCAGAATTTAAAATATTTATGACCACGTTACAGATATATTTTCATATAGTTTTTTTTAGTGTAAACGTTCATATCAATTAAATCATTTTCCGTTATATAGATTCTCAATATTTACTGTAATAACTTGTGTTGAGACTGTAAGAAACAGTGATGTGGTCGACTTGTTCACGAGTCTTGAAATACACGAGGTGCACACTGTGCGGGATGGCCTGCCGTTTGCGTTGTGTGTCCGTTTTAGTGCAATACCAGCCCGGATATTGCAATATTAACGCAATCGTTTGTAAATACTTGTTTGAGATATCGTTATAGGTACCCATAATTGTGTCGAATTTAATTAAGTTTATGATATTTCGGTATCAGCCAAAATTCGCGATGGAAAGTGAAGGTTTATCGGTTTATGAAGTTACATGAGAACTGCTTGTGGGCGTTGTGATGGATCAGTGGTATGTCGCGTAGTTTTATTTGTGCTGGACACGAATAAGCTCATTTGCAATGAAATTAGGCTTGGGTTGCGGACGTGTGTCGTCAAAATTATGGTGTGTAACGTGTCAGTATGAAGGTTTTCGGAATGTTCTGCAAATGCATAATAAAATCGTGCGATCGCTTAATGGACTATTTTGTAGTGACCAATTTTATTGTTAGAAATTAAAAATGTAAAATTGACAATTTTAATGTAATTTTTATATACAATAAATAGACCATTTTATACAAAACGTTTTTTATTTTCTCACATTTCAAATGAAGGAGATAAGTTTCCTTAATACCAGTGTAGGAACATAATGCTTATAATAAATCTATCTTTGTATCTTAGAGACAAAATGAACGACTTAGACTAGTTTATTATAATATTTACAATTTACAAAACTATGTACAGGAACATTATTATAAGAGGCCACTAAAAGCGTTTACAGCTTGGTGCTGAACATCAAAGTACTGTTTACATTCAGACATATCGTTGGAGGTGAAGGCGCAATCCGAGTAGTTCCACGTCTGCATATCTAAGTTAGTTTGCGCACAATCCTGGCCGTACCTGTAGAACCTTTGCTCCTGCATGTCCATTACAGGAGAAGTTCTACTTTCAGCGGGATAGTACTGATGCGCTTCTTCAGGGTAATACGCTTGGGGAATATATGCTTGCTGTTCGCAATAAGGTTCAGTTTGCTGATAACCACCGAACAGTTCCGGGGAGGGGGTCTCGCTGGACTCTGAGCCGCCCGCAGCTCTTTGCCATTCCAACCAGGACGCTTCCTCAGGCCTGGAGCTTTCGCTATTAAGGTCAGCAAAGGTAGGTGGTGATTCTAAAGTGTGTTCTTCTAGTGGGAAGTCCAGTCTGATGGGTTGGTCGAGTTGGAAGATTTCTTCTGGGTGGAAGATGTCGTCCGCTGGTAGTGTGGTCGGGTCGTAGTGTTGTTGTTGCTGAAGGGAGGGTGCGGGAGGCGCAGGAGGGGCGTATGCTTGGTACTGCGGCTCTTGCGGGGTCCAGGCTGTCGTGGCGTAGCTCTCTGCCGTCATCTCGGGACGCCACCGACAGGAACACTCGAAAGGCCCACAGGTGCATGTTAGTTGAACTGTTGGGGTAAGAAAGAAGGATAAATGATACAAGTTTTTTTTTTTTATAGAATGTGTGCATTGTTTGTAGTTCAGAATAGGACTAAATAGTTGTTATATGAGTAGCAAAAATAAAAATTCAGGGACAGATTGAATGAGTAGGTAGTAAAAAAAAAAGTATATACTCCTGAGTCCGCCATATTTATACGTCAAGATGTCGGAAAGACCGGTTGTCCTTAATAACGGACAAAATGGGCCCTAAGTCCATTAATCAACGTTTGAATTCTCATTAGTTGACTAAATCAGGTGTAGCAGCGCCGATTTTAAACGAAAAACTAATATTGTGTTAGGAAGTAGGTACGTCTGGTTATTACAAATGTATGTCAGTGCGTATACAGTCAGGACTTTGTGACATACGATAATTTGTCCGTGTAATTACCTCGGAGACTCAGGAGGATATTGGTATCTTATTACAACGAAACTCAACTCACCTCTTTGGTTATCTGGTATAAGGGGTGGCGGTTGTGGATGTGGATTGCACATTTTCTGCGCCATTTGTTTATCTGGTTTCACTGTTAATATCTTGTCCGCTATGGCTGCTTCCCTTGCCAGAAGTAGTGCTAAGCCTCGTACTCTTCTGCCGGCTCCGAGGGATCTCCGTACTTCGCTGGCCCCTTTAGCCTCTGGTTTTGGATGGTCATGGGCACCCTTCGCTTGAAAGAAGATAGCATGTTCCGTATGACGCCAGAAGTGAGTTACTGGGTAACCGCAGTGCCCTCGACATGGCAGGACTTCTAAGCGCCCACCGCTGCAGAGTCGGTTTGGACAAGGTTTGCCTGTTGGAGGAAAGTTAACTTTAGGGTAAGTTGTATTTTATCATTTGAAAACTGAGGGGTAATCTCGTAATTTTAAGAACGTTCACAGTCTGATATCCGTCTCAATCTGTCAAAAATACCTCTAATTTACCTACATTTTTGACCAGTTTTTGACATTGATTGTCGCTGAGATGAGATTGCGACGAAATTATGAACGTTTTTAATTACGGGAATTGGCTTTCTGATCATTGTCATCAGAGAATGATGTTCAGCGTTAGACTTTAGGAAAGAAAGAAAGAAAATACATTTATTTAGGAAGAAAATTTATACTTAAGTACAGACGCCAGCACATCAAGCTACTACAATCTGTCAAATTTCTTTAATAGATTTTCAACTTTATCGCTAAAGTACCTATAAGTTCAAAGTTGATTGGAAAAATTTGTCAGTTTCGGGTAGCTTGATGTGCTGTCGTCTGTACCTATCTCTTAATTTAGATAATGGCGCCGATTCTCTTATTCACAAACGAAACTAAATTTAAGTTCAGTGCATCTTTTTCTTTCTATATCATTAAGAAAAGGACAGAGGATAAATATTAGTTTAGTCACGCCAAATTAGTCAGCGCCTGACGCAAATTGGCGTATTTTTAGTAACTATTTTTTTATTCACGTCTAAGTTTGTCTATATCTTAATTTGACAAGACTAAACTAATATTTATCTTCTGTCCTTTTCCTATTGAGATAGAAAAAAAAATATGCACTGAAATACACAAATTTAGTATAGTTTGTTAACAACAGAATCGGCACCATTACCCAAGGCATAATTATAGTTCAATAGAGATCAGGTAAAAGTAAACTAAGTATGAATAGTTTAGTGATTAGTTAAAATATACCTCCAAGTCCATTACCTTGCTGCTTCTTCCTCGCTTTATCACAAATCGCAGGTCTCAGATGCACTCTGGACCCATCAGGTAATCTGCATCTTTGGGAGCAGACCAGCACTCCTAAACAGCTCTTCTTGAGTATATGCACGTTGTGGTTATTGGTGTTCCTCATGGCCCATCCTGAGGCGTGGCGTCTTGCTTCTTCACACCCAGGTGGGTATACACGGCGCACGTGACCGTCACACCACTCGCCGAACGTGTCGAACGCGGCCACGCGCGGGACTACCGCGTCGTTTATGTCCCAGTCTGGTGTTTGGCCCTCCGACATGTCGTGGTTGCTGGTGCTGTTGGAATAATGGAAGGTTGTAGAACATTTTGCAGCAAAATACAGAGTTTTACAGAGCACGGGTTACTTAAATAAATAAAACACAACTTAAAATTAAAGCCAGAATGTTCAATTAATCAGATAAGAGAAAAAATAGGTATTAAGTTACTATTTTTTAATCTATCTACCCGGAACTATCGTATATAATAGCTTAAGAAAACAACTACCTATTTGATAAATAAGTGAAAACTTCTACAATACACATACATTCATTCAATAACACCCATAGACAATACACATACCTACATTCGTTCGTACCTACCTACCTACCGAAATATTTATAATCTTTTGTTCAAGCTCCTTCCAGAATAAAAAGCAAACATCCAAATCGCGGAGAAAGCTCAGTTCCCCCTCGCAAGCCCTCGTTGAGCCAATTGCTTCAGAATTACATCGTCTGAAGGGGCGGCCGCGCCTTAATTGGGCAAATAACTTTGTGTAGATATCCACTTACGAGGGAGTAAGTAAATAAAGACGAGTCTTTGAACATATTTTTAGATTGTTTACAAAATGCGCGATGAATGGGATTTTTAATGCTTTATTTTAAGTAGAAGTTAGGTAGGTACGTAAGTACCGTAAAATGGGGTGAATAGGAACCAAGGGGTGAATCGGGATGAAACTTTTAAATGGATTTTAACGTTGATGTAATATAGTTTGTAGTCAACAATTACACTTAATCGTCAACTATAATATAGTAAACACATTATAAGACCTTTTGGCAAAAAACGATATTATTTCAATGTTAAAATCCATTTTAAAGTTTCGTCCCGATTCACCCCTGCATGAATCCTATTCACCTCGTTTTACTGTATAGGACATTATTGCAAACTATTGATAAAAACAAAGGATTAGAAAGGGATTAACTTCTACGATTGTTTTGCTACTGTCTTGTCTATGTTTGCGACGATTCTTGTGGATAAACTTACCTACCTAAATCTGTAAAAACTTTCTATTATACTATAGTCCTACAGACCGTATGTCAGCCACGAAGGCCAATCTCAACGGAGACTAGCCTTCGCCGCGGGAGACATTATAGTGCACAAGTGTGTGCGCAGACACAGGTGTGGAGTACACCTCTTCGCTCACTCTCATAGTCCGATGGGACGGTAATCCGACACAGAGATCAGCCGCTCGATTCTGTAAAAATCTCACCGTGAAATCATAAGTGAAGTGAGCACTTAATAGTGTTAATCCCTAGCGAATGACAGCTCACTCCACGCTCACTTCACCCAAGCTTTCACGGTGAGATGGTTACAAAATCGCACGGGCCTGCAGGACCAACAGCTATTATTCTTAAGTACCTACCTATCTACCTATCAGTTACGTAGAGTTCTAATCTATCTAACTTCCTACCTCTAAGTACCTGAATTTCTACAAACCCTGTCCCAATAGATTTAACAACTTATGACTCATGACACAGGCTCAGTATTTTCGCCTATTCAAAATAAACTAGCGGCTTAATGCGTCAACAAAGCAACGTCACAGTTTCAATGAGTTTCAATTAGATTCAATTGACTCCCTCCAGCACCTTCCCCAACCCTACCCAGTTTGTCTTCGAGTTTATTTTATGTTTCTACGATTTATTTTTGGTAAATGTTCATCTAACGGTCCTAATGTGTAGGTAGGACTTTTTTTTAAAATTAATAGATGTAGAGCAGTACTCTGATTGCGTAACACTATCAATAACAATCTGAATCATTTTGAAGGATATCGCTAATCCATTGCTTCATTATGTTCGAAAAAATTGTCTGCCCAACAACATAAATAACGCAATGAACGTTGTTAAACTGTCAAAATGATATTGCTTTTTGCCATTGCCACTGTTATTAGTGTCTTACGCAATTACCCCTTTACCGGCGACCTAGTCACTTCTACTTATTTGATTATTACCTACGTATTAACCTATCCTGCTAGTTTCAATTAGGTATCACTCTACACTAGGTACAGACGCTAGCACATCGAGCTGCTACAATCTGTCAAATTTCTTTAATAGATTTTCAACTTTATCGCTAAAACATGAGGTTCAAAGTTGATTGGGAAAATTTGACAGTTTCGGGTAGCTTGATGTGCTGGCGTCTGTACCTAGCAGTTGACGGCCTGCGCAGTCTACTTGCACGAGCGTTGCTGTCGCCTGTCGCTCCCTTAGGGTGCGTGTCCACAGAAGCGGAGCTAGGCGGAGCGGAGCGGAGACGTGTAGGAATCGTCCAATCACAGACGAGACGAGCGACGCGATGAGGATTTCAACCATTGTGATTAGTCGATTCCTGCACGTCTCTGCTCCGCTTCGCCCAGCTCCGCTTCTGTGGAAACGCACCCTTATGCGCATCGTCCAAATCTCGGCAAGGAGATAGAGACAGACAAAAAAAGTTGCTGGGCAACTAAGTTGCTCGTGGGCCCCCTCCCTTTTTGTACGGCAAGATGAACCAATGCGATGTCAGCTTATACTGGAAATATACAGCTTGGTATGTAGCCGTGTGTATCTCGTTTAGTTCCGTAAACTGCCCTAACTTTGCCTCACGTCCTATGTTTGCCTAGGGTGAAAAAGATGTAATATCTTATTCATTTTACTTTTTTTGGGTTGCCAGATAATGATTCCAAAAAGGTATTAAAAGTTTCTATTGTCATATACCTAAGTAAAATGAATAAGATATTACATCTTTTTCACCCTAGGCAAACAGAGCGTGAGGCATAGTTAGGGCAGTTTACGGTTTGTTATTCATTTAGAAGTTTAGGATTGCTATGTGCTTACCCAGCTGTTGCTTTATAAAAACTAACCTAAGATTCACATGGAATTTAGAAACTATGAAGAATTTAACTTTTTTTTGTTCATCTCCTAGATATTAGTGGTTAAAGAAATCATTGCTGTTCTGTATTCATGAAAACTGATGCAATACTGTTGTTTAATAGCCATATTATACAGCGTGTAACGGAAGGGGGGTATCAACCCTGAAGGAAGTGAATGTGCTCATGAAACTCAACAACTTTCCCCAAAGAACATAGGTCGAAATATGAAAAAAAAATTTGGCCCTCCCATAGTAAATCAATCAGCTGGTAGTCAGTTTTGTAAGGGAGGGCCAAATTTTTTTTTCATATTTCGACCTATGTTCTTTGGGGAAAGTTGTTGAGTTTCATGAGCACATTCACCTCCTTCAGGGTTGATACCCCCTTTCCGTTACACGTTGTATATGGGATCGGGATGGTACCTATATTTTAAAATTTTCTCCATATTCGAACTCCTTGATTTAACCTTTCTTCTTCCTTCGTCCTCTACTCTTCATGGAATTCGATTTTACACTGAAATCCCGTTTCAAAAAGGCATTACGTCTTTGTAAAAGTCCTGATAGATTTAAATATTGTATGTATAGGTAGGTATATCTAATAATTGTTATTTTGTTATTACTTATTGTACACCCTAGAGGAATTTTCTATTTAAAAATGTTGACCAACTTTTTGTTATGTGTTGCAGCAACCATAAACAATAGGTATTCCATTCTATTATATGTTTTGACGTAGGTATTTCTCGAAATTATAGTAGACTAGCAGCGCCGCGCGGTTTCACCCGCATAAGTTTCGGTTCCTTGGCAATATCGGGATAAAAAGTATCCTATATGTTAATCCTGGTTATAAACTATCTGTGTGCCAAATTTCATACAAATCCGTTCAGTAGTTTTTGAGTGAAAGAGTAACAAACATCCACCCATCCATCCATCCATCCTCACAAACTTTCGGATTCATAATATTCGTAGGTTTTGCAATTTTCCTAAGAGAAAACATTATTTTCTGCAAAACATGAGTATCTATTAAAAACTGGATACTTAATGCTGAAAACGCGTAGCTCTAGATGGTTAATTGTTTATTTCTCTAGAAGCAGGCACTGTAGTTGATATCTATAAAAAAAAAACACGCCTAAGGCAAATCTTTTTTCTTAACTAAGTAGGTAACTACAATAGTTGATAGGTAGGAAGTCTTTAGAGTCTAAAGTTTCATGAGATTATTTTGTGGCCATGCGAGTTTGGCTCATATAAGTATTCTAAATGCTTAGACTGTAGTAACCAAATTCGCATGGCCACAAAACCATCTAATGAAACTTGAATGTAAAAAGTGGAGTTTACTTTTTATTTTTTTCTTCACACCTGGCGATTATTGTTTTTTATTAAATTAAAAAAGAAATGTGTTTATTATCTTAAATCTATACAATTAAGTTGCCGGAGCTTCCCAGAAAGTAATCCGAAGATATCTAGTTGTGATGGGATATTGTTATGATAACCCGTGGACAGTGTTGTGGGTTACATTATTAGCAAAATGCAAATATTGTTAAGTACCTATATCTACTAGTTTTAAGTTTTCATAATGTAACTGTTTGCTGTTCATCTTAATAAAAATAAAATATATACAACGTGTAACATTAAATGCGCGTAAACTGAAAATAGTTTGATCAGAATAACGAGCAGAATTAATTGAACCACTTTTTAATATAGGTCACATTTTTCAAAAAATCTTCATTAAAAACGTTGCCGTGTCTATTTATTAATAGGTCAAGCAAGCCAATGTCAGCGCGGCGCAGCGGCCCGGTGACGACTCCTCCTTCGATAGAGCGTCGTCGCAGACGCAAGAAATGATCAGAATTGCTAGTAAAAATAAAACAGCACATAAAACCTTTACAATTGGTTTAATGATTTATTTTCTCTTTGAAATGGGTCAATTGAATTAAAAATCAGTTGGGGTGTGTGAGGTTTTGCGTATTTAACGTTACACGTTGTATAATAGCCAAGCGGTTGCTTGACTCTTCACGTGACCAGAGGGCTGGCCTATGTTTAGCTCAAAGAATCAGCATTGCCATCCAACATGGTAATGCTGCCAGCCTTTTGGGCACTTACCTATCCCATTGACAGCGATGCGGACAATTTTTTTTTGCCCAATGACCTCCGCCCTTTGTCATTATTTTTAAATTTTTTTTTGTTATAGGTACCTATAGCTTAAACTTACTATACTATTTTAATATTTTATTTATAAAGACACAACAATTACAATATACCTACAAGCTGACACTAAAAAATGTATATTATGTACAAGTAGGTGTATAACAAAAAAAAATCGTCCTTCGTAGGTAGTACCCACCTATTGCTCTACATAATTAAATTTCTATATTACCGGTAGGTTAACCCTAATCACAAAAGCGATCTATGTTCAAAGTTAACAGCTCTATGTTCTGTCTTTATAAAAAATAAAGTTATTGTTATATCAAACTCGCTTCTGCCCGCGGCTTCGCCCGCGTAAAAAGTAACTTTCAACTATTATCCCAAGGGAACACATTACCGAGATAAAAATATCCTATGTGTTAATCCAGGAAATGGTCTATCTATGTGCCAATTTTCCTCCAAATCAGTTCAACGGCTTACACGTGATTGAGAACAAACATCCAAACATCTTCACAAACATTCACATTTACAATATTACTAGCTGCGCCCCGCGTTTTCACCCGCATAAGTGTCGATCCCGTGGGAAGATCGGCATAAAAATTATTCTATGTGTTAATCCCAGTTATAAACTATCTGTGTACCAAATTTCGTCCAAATCCGTTCAGCCGTTTGAGCGTGAAGAAGTAACAAACATACAAACACACACTCACAAACTTTCACCTTTATATTAGTGTGATAGTAAGAAAGAACGTTGAATAGAAATAAATAAATACTTACAGGATAACCATCTCCGAAAAGATGCAAACGCTTCACAATCACAATGCAGGTAATCTGTCCAGTCCTAAACAACAATCACAGTCCATCTATCCACTGCACACGTCAACGATTTGTCGCGAATATCGATACTATTTGTACAACACATCTACACACGAGGGAAGACTATAGTGCACTAAGTTGAACAACAAAAATAAACATAGGGATGATATTCCCCACCATACCGCGAAGTGGGGACCGCAATCCACCAATCACAAACCCCCAGTCCCATGACACCGCCTCCCGACCAATCGGAACACGAGCTTGAACGCCAATGACGGTTTTCCAAAATGTTACGTTTCTATTTTTCAGGTAGAAATGGGAATTTTCAGTGCGCTGCCATTTTTAGAATATCGTTATCAGTAGTAATGTTGGTAACGTATTTTGTTAAAATGTTAAGTAGGTACTGACGTTAGGTAGTTATGAAGCATTTGAAAGTAGGTATTGCGTCAATATTTTTCAGTCTTGGAAATATCGTGGGTTACAGTACTCGTATGAAGCTGATGCATACGTACTTATTTCGTACGATTATCCAACAATGCAGTGGTTTTTTTCCGTGAAAAACTAGAAAATTATATAAAGTTCAACTTATTCGATACCTAACCTAAATAAAATTATCGATTTCGAAAAGCACCACTAATTTTCTCTGGAATGAAAATACAAAATCAAACATTTTTCTTACGTTTTTTTCCCGGCTTGAAAATCGTGAATAAAATTAGGTGTGATGCAACCTTACCGGACGACTTAGCCGGATGCGGATTCTAGTCTACAACAGGAATTGGTTTGTTGTTTATGGTGCTGGTGTTTAGGCGATAGGGTCGAAATTAGCACTTACCCTCATTTTACAGTGTTATTGCGACATGTAAAGTTTTGTAGAACATTGTAGTTACTAAACGCAGCAAACAGACAGTCTTCATGATCCATCCATTTAAAAAAAAAACGCATCAAAATCCGTAGCGTAGTTTTCAAGATCTAAGCATACATAGAGACAGACAGACAGTGGGAAGCGACTTTGTTTTATACTATGTACCTAGTGATCAGCATTGCACCCGTGTGAAGCCGGGGCGGGTCGCTAGTTTTTTTTTTATATTTATGTCTTTAATTTATATGGTGTACATAATAAAGAGTATTCTATTCTATTCTATCCATTAGGTACTTATCAAGATCCCTTCGTGCCTCGGAAAGCACGTTAAGCCGTTGGTCCTGGCTGTCATTCTTAGATCTGTGTCAGTCGTTACATGTAGTCGAAACCAAAAAGTCTAACAACCAGTCTTACCGAGGGGTATCGTGTTACCCAGAACCGGGGTTATGGAGGTCACGTACGCAGTGGCTCCAGGGCATCCATGTAAAATACTGGTATTCAGCTGCATGCGCTTAGACTGGAAGCCAACTCCAACATAGTTGGGAAAAGGCTAGGCAGATGGATGGTAGTTTATCGTCAAAGACTTATGAAGAAAAGTCACTACGAGGCAAAATGTAAAAAAGTCTCAACGTATTTCCCTGACAGCTGCAGTAGCATTATAATTACAGTACACGATAAGTATATAAGGCAAGTGTTCAAGATGTGGAGCGATCCTACAATAAAATAAGGCAGGGCGCTTCATGCGGGCGCACGTTACAACGACGCGTGCGCATGGGAAAGCTGCTTTCTAGCTATTATGGTTATACAGCGTGTAACGGAAGGGGGGTATCAACCCTGAAGGAGGTGAATGTGCTCATGAAACTCAACAACTTTCCCCAAAGAACATAGGTCGAAATATGAAAAAAAAAATTGGCCCTCCCTTACAAAACTGACTACCAGCTGATTGATTTACTATGGGAGGGCCAAATTTTTTTTTTTTTTTTTTTTTTTTTTTTTTTTTTTTTTTTTTTTTTTTTTTTTTTTTTTTTTTTTTGCCTATCAGTAATCTAATTCTGGAGAAAGAACATAAACATTGTCTTGAGTTAATCAGGGCGACCAACTATTCTTATCGTTTAAGTAGTCGTTGATGGAGTAGTATGCCTTTGAACAAAGGTTGGATTTTACTTGAGCTTTAAATGCATTAAAAGGCAAATCTAGCAAAGAAGAGGGTAGCTTGTTATAAAAGGCTATACCAAGCCCAACAAATGAGTTATGAACCTTATGAAAGCCGGTGAAAGGGAGCACGTAGTTTGTCCTTATTTCTGGTGTTAACATTGTGAACATCACTGTTTTTAGTATACAAGTGTATATTTTGCCTAATATATATGATGTTGGCAAATATGAATTGTGATGCAACCGTGAGAATACCAATATCTTTAAATAAATCTCTTAGAGAAACTCTAGCACCTAGCTGGTAAATAGCTCGAACAGCTCGTTTTTGAAGGACGAATATATTTTGTATATCAGCTGCTTTGCCCCACAGCAGAATACCGTAGGACATAACGCTATGAAAATAACTAAAATATACTAAACGAGCTGTATCAACGTCAGTGTATTGTCTTACTTTCCTGACGGCGTAGGCAGCCGAACTGAGCCTTCCTGCTAGGCTCGATATATGTGGTCCCCACTGAAGTTTGGCATCTACTGTTATTCCCAGAAAAACTGCTGAGCTCACAGTCTCAAGCGCCTCTTTATCTAAGACGATGTTGGGTCCTAGATTTCTAACATTGGGTAAGGCGAACTTTACACATTTCGTTTTCTTGGCATTGAGAACTAGGTTATTTGACGTAAACCAATCCGTAACTATTGAGAGTGCACTGTTTACCTCGTCAAAATCTAGTCTATTCCTGTCTACTTTAAAAATAAGAGATGTATCATCAGCAAACAGTACAACGTCACAGATTCCCTTTAAATGGAATGGTAAATCATTGATATAAACTAAGAACAAGAATGGGCCCAGTATTGAGCCTTGCGGCACACCTAACTGAACTGGCAGCGCGGAAGATTTCACACCATTAACATCTACACATTGGAACCTATTATGTAAATAAGAATTTATTACGTTGAGAGCTTCGTTTTGGACACCGTAATGACGTAGTTTACGCAAAAGCGTGTCATGGTGCACGCAATCAAAGGCTTTGGAAAGATCACAGAAAACTCCGATAGCATTTTGCGAGCTCTCCCATGCGTTAAATATGTGTTTCAGCAAAGCAACACCCGCATCTGTAGTCGAACGACCTTTTGTAAAGCCATACTGTTCATTATGAAGGAGGCTATTTAAATTAAAATGTCTTAGCAACTGCTTGAGTATTAATTTTTCAAATATTTTGCTAAATGCAGGTAAGATGGAAATAGGCCTAAAATTGCCAACGTCGTTTTTATTACCTGATTTAAATAAAGGTATGACTTTACTATTCTTCATGAGGTCAGGAAAAATTCCTAAATCAACACATTTATTAAAAGTAACAGCTAGATAGGGGGCTACGATGTCTATTATATTACTTAAAAGTTTAATGGAGATGCCCCAGTAGTCACCGGTGTTTTTAGACTTAAGTAGGTTAAAAACATTAACTACATCATGTGGGGTTACATGTTCGAAACTAAATAAACGACTACATTGAGGTACACTACTATGCAAAAGGTTTTCAGCTTTAGACGGGGACGAATTTAAGGAGCGAGTCGTAGTTATGGGTATGTTGGCAAAAAACTCATTTAAAGCTTCAGCTACGTCAGCGGCTTTATTAACTAATTTATTATCGACCATAATCTCAAGTACTTTTTCTTGTTTAACCGATTTACCCGTTTCATTGTTAATAATTTTCCAAGTTGTTTTTACTTTATTATTAGAATTTTTAATAGCATCGCTTAAAAATTTTGATTTAGCAAAAGCACTAATCTTTTTAAATAATTTTGAATAATTTTTGACATACTCTAGGAAAGGAGTGTCAAACCTGTATTTTTTCAAACCATATAACTCGTATAGTCTCGCTCTACTTTTATAAATACCCGGAGTAGCCCATTGGTTAAAGCCAACGGAGGGTCCATTAATATTAACAGTTTTGGTCTTGAAAGTAGATTGGTACTCTTTTTGCACAACATCAAAAAGGGCACCATAAATTTCATTAGGATTCTCGTGTTCTACTATAGATGGTGTAATTCTATGAACTATATTATTTTTAAACATTTTGCAACGGGTAGCTGTATAAGGCCTGCATTCAATTTTACACGGCTGTTTATGTAATGGCATGGGGAAGCTAGCTAATAAACCACAGTGGTCGGACGTTAAGTCAGTTAAGACTAATTTGTTTTTGGCATCAAAAACACTAAATATATTATCAAGACAGGTTGACGAAGATGCCGTGATCCTAGTAGGTTCAAAAAACAAGTTAATTAAATTATAAGACCTAAACAAATTGAGAAGTCTAATACTTAATGGAGTAACATCTAAAATATTAATATTGAAATCTCCGCATAAAATAATACTTTTGTTACTTGATTTCAACCTATTGAGAGAATCCTCCATTACCGATTCAAAACTAATAAAATCCCCAGAGGGGGGTCGATAAACGCAAATTATAACGTATCGCTCAAGTTCAACACAAGACAACTCTATAGTGCGTTCGATTGAAAGATTCACTAAATCTAAACGTTGTTTACATTTTAACTTGTTTGAAACAAGAACTAAAGAGCCACCGCGAATAGCACTTTTTCTCACAAATGCACTCTGTACGGTAAAGTTATCATCATTGATAAATACTACTTCATGTTCTTTCAACCAGTGTTCAGTCAAACATATCACCTGAACATCATAGTTCTCCATAAACAAACTTAACTCTAGCTCTTTGCCGGACAGACCCTGCATATTTTGATGTACAACATTCAACATATGTGGCTGACCCGTTGTCGCACCTAATAGTTTAAACTACAAGGCGTATCATAAGTAGTGTTAGTACCACTACTAACAGTAATCGATGGTACCCTACAGGTACCGGTGTCACTGTGTATATTGTATGCTAAAAGATTAGCAATTTGTCTCCTACAACTAGGTGGCAAATACATAGTATAATTTGTCAGTTTGTAATCAGTAATGAATTGATTACAATCAAAATATAAAATAGCATCACTGTGATGACATGTCCTATTATAAATTAACATATTTAAATTATAAATGTGCCTATTTATCTATAACTGTACGCGTTCCTGAGAAAAAGGGTCTTGACAGACGGACAGACAGACGGTCAATGAAGTGATCTTATAAGGGTTCCGTTTTTCCTTTGTAGGTACGGAACCCTAAAAATTAACGGGTAGTTCCTGGAGCGGCTATCTAAACATTTGTATTAGCTAAATCTATTGTCTTTGCCAACTAACTGTCGGGCGACAAAGTGATATAATAATCTTTTAATCCGGTTTCTGGAGCTTGGAGTAATTTAATCTTTTTTGAAGTGAAAACTTCTTTAGCAGCGTTGTACACTTTTTTTGTAATGGGTAAAAAATGTTAAACTCGCGTCAGGACACGTGACCTGATCGAAAATTCGTAAGACGGATGGAGAGTAGACAGCCGACGGCGTAGGAGAGGAAGTATCCCTCTCTCTTTCTACGGCGCGGCGAAAATATATGCCTGCGCCTGCTGTTTCGTTTAGGCGGCGCAGGGCGCTTGCGCGAATGTTCGTGTGTGTTTATGTTACAGCGTGCCACGCGCATCCATGGATGGTGACAGCTGATGGCTCGACCGTCTGTGTAGTGGCCACACAATCTTAGCACAACGAAATACAAAACTACTATTGATGCGGTCTTTATTAGACATTTAAATAGGTCCGAATCAAAACTGTTCGTTTCTTACTTCAGCTATCATAAACCTATCGTACCTATCAGTTTTAGAGATTGGCGATGATGGTTCTGGTAATAATGATGGTGAAAAAGTCATCGAAATTATGAATGGAAGTGAATTTTTCTGAGAGATAAACTTTTTAATGTAATATAAATTGTCATGTTTGTGTACGATAGCGCAATAAATAAATAAGTATTGTATTCTACCACATAAATGATAGTACTTTTATACTATTAATTAAAGCAATTCGTGCAAAATTATTCCCTAACCATTCCAAAATATCAAAAATGCACAACGTTAATAGTCAAGTTTTCACTTCTGCCGGCACTCCCGGAGTGCAACCCGTCGTTTTTTTTTTAATACCCTACTTGGTGCTCGCACCGAAGTTGATTAAAAAAAACTAAGTTTGACATCATGACACGATACCTAGATAGTTCGAAATATGATAGGATATAGCACGACTTTCAGCTGAAACTCGCAGAAAACCTACAAAGTTAGTAAGTTATTATGAATCAGAGGTGTGTAAAAGAACTGAACTGAATATGAATCTTTTTTTAGGTTTCCGTACCCAAAGGGAAAAACGGAACCCTATTACTCCCGCTCCGCTGTCCGTCCGTCCGTCCGTCCGTCCGTCCGTCCGTCCGTCCGTCTGTCACCAGGCTGTATCTCATGAACTGTGATAGTTAAACAGTTGAAATTTTCACAGATGATGTATTTCTGTTGCCGCTATAACAACAAAACACGGAATAAAATAAATATTTAAGGGGGCTCCCATACAACAGACACAATTTTCTTGCCGTTTTTTTAGATAATGGTACGGAACCCTTCGTGCGCTAATCCGACTCGCGCTTAACCGGTTTTTTTTGCATTGACGCATAAAATATCAAAAACTGGAGAGCGAGACAAATCAAATAAAAAGTCATTTATTCAATCTAGGCTGAGAATCAGCACTTTCCGAACGTCAAAATTACAAAAGACAGTCCCCCAAAACGCCCGCCCTTCACCACTTCCTAGTGCTTTCGACACAAATTAAGAATCTTATTTTGCAAAACAGAGTTAGCTTCACCAAACGCTTTATGATTTCTACGAACCTCTGTTTACCTATTATTTACGGTATTAATAATTGTAATGGTGGCAATAAACGACATACAATTTGGGTTAATTTCAGTTGTTTTTATTATAATCTGTCTCTTGTTTGCACAGCCGTCCGCAAAAAAGATTAAATCCATTTAATCTAAATCCTGGGGATTTCGACATTGCTTTACCGCTAGCATATTGCGGAGTCTATGCTAAGATTTACACCGGTAAAACTTCATGGTGATTTTGCGGACTTAAGATCGGAAACTGGGACATATTGGGACCGGTTTATCCGTTTAACTTATTTCTAAGACCGGGAAGGTGTAAGTAAAGGGTTTATCATCAATGACGGGACCGCTTCGTTGGTGGATTTAAGCTGAGCAGATTATATTGATAAAAATAAAAATAGTTATGTTCGGTTTCCACTGCCCAGATTTGTTTTAATCTATGTTGGTCGGCACTTTTGTTACCATCTTTATTCAAATCTTCATTTTTAATATTTTGTATGTTTTTTATTTCACCGAAAATAATACAACGGATTACACATAGGTAATTACATTATAGTCTAGTACTTGGGAGTATATAACATGGGAGCATCTGTAGCCGAACGAGAACGAGTCCTGTGTCTCGGCATACAGTAACCCAAAAGACACCCAAAAATATGTATTTTATTAAACAAGAAAAACTGAAACAATACAGAAAATAGTGTACACACACACATGTGTGTGTGTGTGTGTGTTCGTGATATTGTTGTCTTACCGAAAAAGTAAAATTGTATAATTGACAAAAGCATTATCCTATTTTCGATAAAAGAACAGCCGTGCGATTCTGTAACCGTCTCATCGTGAAAACTTGGGTGAAGTGAGCGTGGGGTGAGTCGTCAATGGTGTCAATCCCTAGCATCAGTATGACTCACAGATCACTCTAAGCTCACTTCGTTATCACGGTGAAATTTAAATTTTCATAGGAAAGGGCATTTAGTAGTTATTTAATTTCTTCTTACGTAAAGATTTCTTGAGCGGATTTGTACACTATAGTATATATATACATAGTATACAGTATAGTATATAATATGAATAAATAAACAATAAAAAAAACTATTTACACTACGTACTAAATTAAAAGACTAATTAACTAACTATATATATAATATATATAAATACAAAAACAAAAGGATATTAAGGCGTCGAGTTCTCGTCAAAAAAAAAAACGAGTTCTTTATTTATTTTATTGGGGATCCTGCCGTTTTGCCGAAAAGATTTTGCCAAATTTTCATTACCCAAACAAATTTTAGCAACCTTTTTTTATACCAATGTAATATTTGGAATAATTTTAGTACGCACATTTTCATTTGGTCAAATGTTTACTTGGCAGATTATTACCAAGGATAATGTCATTAGGCCTTTTGGTCTTTAATCAAATGATTTATTACAGCAAACAAAATTAAGACAATAAACGTTTAGTCAAATGATTTGTTATGACAAAAAATATAAAGGAAAAAATAAGATTTTTTTGGGAATTGTATAATTAAAAATGCAATTTTATTTTAATATAGGTAATCATTTATTAACGCGAGTACAAAATAGCAAAAGCTAGTAAAAAATATTTGTAACTTACAATTTTAAATTTTTTGCAATGGACATTAGCAGATTTATTTTGGAGTATTCAGACTTGTGTTGCAGAACTCGATTAATTATGTCGTCTTTATCCATATATTTTTTTTTCTTTTTTGTGGCGGTTCACCTGATAGTATAATCTCAATGTCAGCTAAATTTGAAGAAACTTCATTTATTAATTCTTTAATTAAGCGATACACTCCAGGGTGGTGTTTATCAATGAGAATGTTTATTCTACGATGCCACGCCTCAGCTGAGTTTGTCTTTCGTTTACAACATGGCAACTCCAAAAGCTTGGTGGATACTTCGGTTGCGTGTTCCATGATCCGCTAACATAATTTTCTTCAAACCAATTCGCGATTTGCTTCCAATCAGAATCTTCTATACCTTCTATTAGCTTGTTAAAATATAGAATGATTTCATTTTCTGGCAAATAGCTTAAAGCCAATAAACATTTTACTTGTTTGTTAAATTTGATGTCATTTGCGTATTTCTTTGTAAGCTTATGTGCTTGAATTTGTCTGAAACAAGTCAAATTTATAGTTACTAGACATTAGGTTATTTATGGGACTAGTTACAGTAGGTTATTAATTTTAAAAAAATGTTTAGGTTAGGTTAGGTGAAAACTGTGACCACCTACGCACGAGCCGAGCGAGCGAAGCGAGCGGTGCCGCGGCAGCGGCCGGCGAGTGCCAGAAACGACTAGATTATATAGAAAAAAATATGGAAAAAAGAGATTATTTTTAGGAGGCTATCGAGAGAAATAATATAATTATAATAACATTATTATTACCTGTTTAGAATTTGTTTGTCTGTTTGTAAAATTGACGACACCAAATATTTGGCTTATTTAATTTTGCGTAAAATATGTTATACCAACTGAAATATTTGACTAGATAAAAAATGGTAAAAGTACTAGTTGGTGAACAAGTTATTGTTCAAACGTTCACTTGCCAAACATAGGTTTTCGTAACAATTATTTGTAAAAAGATTTTTTGGTAAGTAATAATTTGGCAAATGAAATTATGCGAAAATTTGTTTGGGAAGTAATAATTTGGCAATTTCTTTTCGGTAAAACAAGGGAGACCCATTTTATTGTATAGAAAAGAAGAGGATCGTAGCAGGTGGCGTTCTGTAGTTTCTGCCTACCCCCATGAGAAGAAGGCGGGAGTTTATGTTTATGTGATTCCTCCATGATTCGTTTGGAAACATGATTGAGAAATCAACACAAGTGTCGTTTTATGATTGGCGTAGAGGCAGTCCCCTTTATTTATCGCGTTAGTTACCAATTGACGCCCATGAGTAGAATTGGCTTGCGAACAATTTGCGTCCCCAGCTCTAAGGAAGTGGCCAATTCGCAAAATTGGGTTCAGTTCCGGCCTAGAACTACAAGAAGGTAAGACCAAAAACCATGTGTGAATTTGCCTCTATCAATATTTTAACACATATTCTTAAATAATTAAAGTTGCAGCGAATTTCAAAAAGATTGAAATATTTCCTTAACTCGTTTTCACATTGTTAATCAATATAGGTAATATTATAAAAGAATGTGCATGCCGCTAAAACTCAGAAATGAGTCCCGGTACGATCAATGGAGTTAGGTATATGGTGTGGTAACCCTCTATCTCCTGTCCACGAAGAAGGTTCCAGTTTTTACCTGAAGACCATGGTTTTGAAAATATAAGGGCTGGAATTTTCGCCCTCTAGAAATTTCTAGAACAGTCCAGAACATTCTGGAATGTTCGAGAACATTCGAGTATTCTACAAGATTCCAGAATGTTCTGTCGTCTAATGTACCTGAGAGAAGCCGGGTACCCCAGCTAGTATGTTATAAACAAGTCTCCCCCCCTTGTTAACTTATGTTTTACTTCAGTGAGGTTTCCTGTAAAACCGTGCAGTGAACAACTAATGAACTAGTTGTTAAATTGGGGCCTCTTGACTTGCGACCGCCGCCGGCAACTTGTCTTGTACCGGACTATTTAGCGACTTAACTTTGTGGGGGGATGCTTATCTTTGTCAAGTTTCAGACAGTCCTAGATACCTCTCTCTGTAGAGGTAAATCACACAATTTTGTACCTACAGTTTTGATTTGAACTGTGTGTGTGCGAACAGATATTTATGAATGCCTCTTGAAATCAGATAAGTATTAGGCCGAACTCACGAACTGTCCATATTTATGATCGTGACTGTACTGTAAGATAATCATAATCATAATCAGCGTTAAATGCGCAAAACCTCAGACACCCCAACTGATTTTTAATTCAATTTACCTATTTCACAGAGAAAATAAGTCATTAAAAAAATTGTAAAGGTTTTATGTGCTGTTTTAGTTTTACTGGCCATTCTGATCGTTTCTTGCGTCTGCGACGACGCTTTATCGAGGGAGGAGTCGTCACCGGGCCGCTGTGCCGCGCTGACATTGGCTTGCTTGACCTATTAATAAATAAACACGGCAACGTTTTTAATGAAGATTTTTTGAAAAATGTGACCTATATTAAAAAGTGGTTGAATTAATTCTGCTCGTTATTCTGATCAAACTATTTTCAGGTTTTGCGCATTTAACGTTACACGTTGTATTGTTGCCACTGCTGGGACATAGGCCTTCACTCTTCGAGAGGGAGTGGGCTATAATCTCCCACGCGGGTCCAGTGCGGGTTGGTAGATGTCACATGTCTTCGAATTTTTGGTTCTAGGACATGCCGGTTTTCTCACGATGTTTTCCTTCACCGTTTTGAGAGCAGTGCTGATGAAAATAATTTACACAAAGTAAAGCGTCTGTCTGGGTTCGAACCCAGACCTAAAACTCGCAAGTCGCGGCCGTTACCACTGGGCCACCGCTGCTCTCTGATAGATCTCTCTCTCTCTCTCTGATAAACTAAAACTTTAACTTCTTATCTAAGTACAGACGCCAGCAGATCAAGTTACTACAATCTGTCAAATTTCTTTAATAGATATTCAACTTTATTGTTAAAGCATAAGGTATAAAGTTGATTGGGAAAATTTGACAGTTTCGGGTAGCTTGATGTGCTGGCGTCTGTACTTACAAGCTGAGTGCCCGGTGGGATTTCTCATCGGCATAAAATTACAAACTTCCATAAAAACTTTTATCCCCTATTGTGAACCAATTAGAAAAAGCTTTTTTTTTTAATTCCTTCCTTAATTCTCACTTCCATTGTGCAAAATATTTTTCTAGACTCAGCGACTGTGCGTGGCCCGTCATTAAATTAAGACTTTTTTAAGTAGATTTAAAAAAAAATCTGTACGTACGGTGGATCACCTACAAAAAGCTGACGGAGAGTCCTGTATGAGACTCGTACAGACCAGGGAAACATGGCCCAACAGGGGGAGGCCTATACTAAGCTGGAATAAGGCTGCCAGAGATAGAGTAGGTAAAGATGAATAATCATTTCCAAATTCAGGAAAACATCGTGAAGAAACCGGCAAATCCTAGAACCAAAAATTCGAGGACATGCAACATCTACCAACCCGCACTTTGCCTGTAGATTACAGTTTAGAGCCCCATCCCTCTCAAAGAGAGAGGGCCTGTATCCCAGCAATTAATTAGTAGAAATTAATTAGTAGAAATATTGTAAGCTGATTATCCTGAATTCAAAGTATAATTATTCTTAAGGGAACAAAATTAGACATTTTTTCTAGCATGTAATTTTAAGGCTGACGTTTAGTAATTCGAGATCGCTGATTTCAAACCTACCCTCAATTTTTCTCTAACACCTCTAGATTTTGAGATACAGTTATTGGCCATATTTTTGTACTAGTAACACTTAACTTTCATAAAACCCAGCTTTTTTTTTTAAAGTCTTTTTTTACAATCTCTACGTCGAGAAATATCTGTAAAAACGATCCCAACTATTTCTGTAACATCTGTGGTGAATATACCTACATTCAAAAATTGTAGACTAAGTGTGTCGGACTTCGGAAAACGGTGTATTTGATTACATTGGATTTTTTTTGGACACCCGCGAGAAGTACTGGGTGCCTTATATGGTATGTAAAACATGCGTGGAGTCTTTGAGATTATGGGCGAATAAGAAAATAACCCATTTCGTTACTATTCCAACCTTAAAACTGAGGACAAACTTTAATTTTCAGCGATGGTATGGCAAAAAATAGTTGTTTACCATGAGGCCAAAGTAGTACATCTTTACTTGGGTGTTTGCCAGCCAGGCCTACGGCTCGGGGGTCAATTTTACACCCGGTAAAAATGTAATACTTTGCTCCACTGGTGAACACAATTTTTCTTGAAAATCATCATCATCTGCCTAGCCTTTTCGGGGTCGGCTTCCAGTCGAACCGGACGCAGCTGAGTATTGAGTATTTTACATGGAGCGACTACCTATTTGACCTCTACAAGCCAGTATCTAACTAATACCTACAATGCCCCTTGATAAGACTGGTTGTCAGACTTTCGGGCTACTCACGACCCGTAACGACTGTCAAAGATCTACGAATGACAGCCGGGACCAACAGCTTAACGTACTTTCCATGGCACGGAGGGGTCTTGGTACGTGAAGATGGTCACCCATCCACGAACCAACCGCGGCAAGCGTAGCTGAACCGATCGACCTGTGCGGCTGTTAATGCTTAACCATAACCCCCTTTTCTTGAAAAACACTTTTTCATTATATCTCAAAAACTAGAGTTGATACAAATAAATCTGACTGCAGCCGTGTGATTCTGTAACCATCTCACCGTGAAAGTTTGGGTGAAGTGAGCGTGGAGTGAGCTGTCATTCGCTAGGGACTAACACTATTAAGACTACTAGACTTCACTTATGATTTCACGGTGAGATTTTTCCAGAATCGACCGGCAGATCTAAAATCAGCGCCCCGAAAATGGACATATAATATTAGTCATAATATTTCATGCAACAAAAATACTGTTCCGCTATCAAATCTTCCGAAACATGGTGTTTATTTTAGTCGTTGAGGACAGCTTAAAACCTCATCGATACAATATACGAGTACAATATCATTTTGTTAGCTACTATCTGTAGGTGTATATTTTTGAAACAAAAGTAATTTGTACACTACGTGTGCAGTGTATTTGTCCGTGGAGGCTGGTATCGGGAGACGGGGAGTATACAAACACGGAATTAGCGACAGCGCACTGTCAACAGCCATCAAAGCGACATGTGCTTCTATGATACATTTTCACACGCGTTTTCATTCGATTTAAAGTTTTCCTCGTATACGAGTACTAACGAGGGAGTTCCCGTGTTTTATGTGTTGTTTACAATAGCATATATGTAAATCTTTTGTCTTCTTTGATATCGTCGTACGAGTACTGCGTTCGTTTTATACAACTGTGCGATTCTGTAACCATCTCACCGTGAAAGCTTGGGTGAAGTGAGCGTGGAGTGAGCTGTCATTCGCTAGGGATTAACACTATTAAGTGCTCACTTCACTTATGATTTCACGGTGAGATTTTGACAGAATCGACCGGCAAGTCTTCCTGAACGAGACTTCATAATATGTGTTAGAAACGTAAACCGCTGTGTCAGAATCACCTAAGACACAAAGACAGTTAAAAAGTGTCTTTGTCTCGTAGGTACCCACAGTAAACATGCGGTTGATATTGCTTTGCTATCACTTTATTCACTTGTCAAACACACAATAAATAGTATGCGCATCCAGGTAGATACGAATCCATCCTATTATATTCCTATCATGAATATAGTCCAGTCAGATAAACCAAATCAACTACACTTAGCGATCTGTTCGTGACGTCACAGATAACCCTTTGCGGCCATTGATAACGGATCTCCATATCTGCATTGTGCCCCCACACTCCCTATCCCTTTCCACACAAACGGTGTTCAAACAAAGGATCAAATTAAACAAAATCCGCAGACAATCGCGCGTACTGACGAACACAGACGAACACTGACGAATACAGGCGAGTATACATGAAAGAGAGTTAATCAAATAACTATTTGGAAGTTAGTACAAATAGCACGCCCCCGCGACTCAACTGTCATACAACAAATGCATGGTGATTGACCTGCGTGTCGATTGTGTGATGTGTAACTAATGCGTTGGTGAAAATGCGCAATGCGTTTGACTTTGCAAAAGCTTCAGCTTGGCCGGCTGCGTTAGGATTGATTGTCTTGTGTGTGGTGTTCAATATGGATGCCAATTCGATTAAATTTTTATTTAGAGTATCATCCCTTCGGTGTATAGAATGTCTTATAAAAAAATTGGTTAAACTTCTGACGACTCTTTTTTTTCTTCGGAACATTATTTTTTTTTGTAATTCTGATAGCTCTTGCGAATACGTACGTTATTCTAAGCTAGTAAGTACTACTACCTACTTAAAAGTAGGTAAAATGCCTGTACCTATGTAATAAAATTTTCCCAACACATTGTTTTCGCACTAAAATATTAATTGATGATTTTATTAACGTAGGCACTAACGTTTATTGTGAATGATAAAGACACAAGGTGAAAACTCATAGTTGTGAAAGGCAGTAGGTGTGAGTTAATTTATTGTCGCCCGTTATCTGTAGGATGCGGGTTGCGCGCGCGCCGGTGGCAGTCATGGCGACGCCCCGCCTCGCTGACGATAGCTGCTGCTTTTTAACATTCAGCACGCGACTATGACAACTGTTTCTTTATTTTATGCTTTATATTACTGAGCTGGACGATTATATCTTATATTTTTTCATTTAAAAATAATGGAAACAATGCCGCCTGTGCGTTTTGACGATTAGGATTTTATAGTGTCTAAATAGGTACCTACGTCAGAATATACTGTACCTATACCTTCTATTCAGATAGAGAAGAGAGAGTCACAGATCAAGATACCTTGTCTCCAACCTGAAGGAAGAAATAATCTTTCAGGATGAAAGAAATAAGAAATGAACTTCGGTACCGGCGTGATTGCTTCATAAGTTACCGCACATAACTGTGCTTATTCTCTCAAAATGATAAAATCTAATCTAGCGAGAGGTAGGTAGTACTTAGAACGTTGAATTATAAATAATTAATTCAATTTATTTAAGCTTCACATTCGCAAATGTTGAATATTTCCGGTATTGTATTCACCCTGACCAATTTGTTGAATCATTTGAATTTTCAAATACAGTTTATTTAGCATAAACATGGGCTCGTCGCGACATTTCCGCATAATTATGCGAACGTTTCTATGGCAGAGATTGATATATGGTGGTATTATACTAATTGCAGTACGTTGGATACATTGTTGGTATTGTGCGATTATGCCATAAAATTGATATTTATTGTAGGGCTTGAATTTTGGGATCACTTGAATAGATTTTCGTAGAGGTAGTAGACTGTTAGAAGTCAAAAGAAGATGTAAAAAACAAACGCGTTTCTGACAACGTTTTGAATAAAAAATAACGTAATAAGCTCCAATTCTATGCATCACTATCTAGCTAACTTAATAAATAAATTATAGTGTAAGCCACCCCTCGAAAAATTAATTTTTGACGAGTAGCAATATTACGAAAGTAATTATGGTCTCACCGGTCGGCCCATTTCACGCTAACCCCAAAAACAATGGGTTTTCCATGGGGAGGCGATGGGGGAATAATCTAATAAACGAATAAAGATGTTGCGTGATTTCTAGATATCATAACGTGGGAACCTTGATTGGTGGGTTTAATTAATTGATGTTCATTTGTGGCTCACCGTGGGAAAGGCGTTAATAGGATTGATTTTGGTGCGGATGATTCATGTTTTGGGTAGACCATGTTCAAAATGATATATTATGATAGTGTTGCACATAGTTGGACAGTTCTCAGGGAAGGAAGATGTATTCTAACGATTGGCCTAGTGCTAATCGTCAGAAAGACCGTTCAGGTATGCTATTGAAATCAGGAGTTTCTCTCTTTCTGCAAAGTCCGACGTTGTAAAATGAAAGACTCCGATTGCAAGAAGCAAGTATATACAACATCGTACGACCTTTCTGTGCTACCTTGATATACATATAAGAATTTCCCGAGGATATACAAAATTTGGATTAAATTGACAATACAATATCTACATATTAACATAAATACCAACCTAAATAATTGCATACCGGGGACTGCCCAAAAGCTCAACTAAAAATTCTTCACAGGAAAATACAACCCTAAAATACTTCAAATGATCATCTGATATTCCTTTAAACTCCGGAAATCCGATATTTCACATAGCATTGAACGTTTAGAGCTAAATGTAGCCGACGGACCATAAAATTTTATTTCAACCCGCGAACTGCAAAGGGCGGCCAGAGTGGAAGGGCTCGTACACATAAATAATAGCAAAAAACATATTGCGTTTGTTGCTCCACTCATTATGCGCAATTAGCGACGATTGTGACAGCGGACACCATGTGAACGGATTTCATTGGTATTGTCAGTTGGATGGTCTTAAAAAGATTCTCAGCGCGTGCCGGGTTAATTACACATTAATCAAATGTGTCTCAGTACCTACTTAGGTTAGTTTTATTTCTGATTCATCTGGAAAATGTTAATGCAGCATGAAGTTTAATATTGAAAGTATGAAACTTCATTCTCGCCAAATTGCCAGTAATTAGGTTAGTACCTAAATCATAATGAATTGTTTAAAATTTTCAGACTATTTTTGATTGATGATTAATGATAGTTCAATTTCAATCGAAACAAAAAGGTAACTCAATCCAAAAGAAATTTGTAAATTCAAAGGTTAAACAGCGTTTTAATGCTTTTATTTAACCTAATACTTACTGCCCCTCTGTTAGTCGAACGCATTAGTAAAATTAGAGCGGTGGGAAAGGGTTGCGCGTGCGCTGGCGCGGCCGCGAATACTTTATGTTTATTGTTATTAGAACAATATTTGTACACTCGAGATGTACGGTTATTGCCTACGTATCATATTCAACGCATCTGCAAATTACCTTTCTATATTTATTGACAGATTCAACAACACTATTCTAAAATAAATCGCTTTTGTCGTCACGGTAAAAAGCGAGAATTAAAAATAATGTGAAAGTGGGGAAGAGCTATAGAATATATATTTCCGGATTAGTAAAATTAAAGGTATATTCTTCATATTCAATGATCAATCAGGCTCCCCTGTGGTCAGTCGGATGCGGAAACAAGCTGAGACTATTGTAATCCCATCGATGGCCATTTAGCTGGTGGTGTCAATAGATGGTCCGACGGTGGGCACGCGTCCAGCTATCATTCCATTGTTGCAAACGATTGATGTATTTAGCCGATTATATGTTTACAATATACATAATAGTGGAATTTAATGTGATTTTAACGAACTTTACTTATTATTTAGATAGTTTAACAAAGCTGTGAAAACCATAAATTCACAATGTACAGGCGTGTTTAGACGGACATATAATCGGATATGCACATCATATTAAAATTGTTATTTAATTAACAGCATACGTTTAGGTCTGTAACTTTGTAGTTGGTTAAATTTAAAACCATTTACAACCCATACTAAGCCTTTACCCACAAAAAGCCATTGATTCCCATTGACAGATCATCAATAAGACGGCGGTCGTCAGGGGTCGCGAATCGACGCGATTAGCCGTGGTGATAAAGTGCACGCCTGACACTACGATTAACTGGTACCAACGTTGAGCATTATAAACACTCGTTAGATTGTATTTTGAGGAATTTGAGCTTTTTATGAGAAAAGGGTGACGGTAAAACACGAATTTTTTTATCGGAATTATGAACGAAGCAGTGAATATTGGACAGAATGAGTCCTTCATCCATTCTTTAAAAGTCCTCTGTGTACTTCTATACATATTTTTGCAGTTTAAATCATGTAACAGGCCACTCCCTCTTCCTCTTGTAAAATCTTAATTTTTCGTAGGCTGCTACGTATGTGCTACGAACTGCTACGAATACTCGTAGATCCTCCAGCTTTATCGAAGACAAACAGCACAGCTGTTACTTTTTGCAGTTCCTATTATTGGTTCACACGTTATCTGTCTCACAGAATTAGATACATTACCTGTAGGCAAATAATAAATCCATCAAATCGTGTAGGTAAGTCAAGACATTTATCCTAAAGTTAACAATTTCTTTAAACAAAAGATACGTTTACCTTTTGTTATCATACCTGTTCTTTTCCTACCTTTACGACTTCACGTTATCTTGGGCACGCGTCGCGCGTTAGGTGTAGGTACCTGGCACGTGCGATGCGCGTGGGCACGTGGGCGCGCCGGTGCGTGCGCACACGTGGACGCGCCCGCGCGTGTCGCCTTGATGGTGGTCAGCAGAGTGCCGAGTCTTGTTCCAGAGAAGGTCCATTTCACACTGTCATGCAACAATTGAGTGAACATTAGGAAGGTGCTTTTGGTAAAGTTTTAGGTGTTAGTAGTATAATTTAAAAGCAACCACTAGCTATAGGACCTGCTGCTAAAAGAAACAGACCTAAAATATAACGTCTGTTACTTTAGAATTGTATATAATATCCTCTTTTATATTTTTCGTTAATGCCACAAACGTAATTGTACGTTGTTATATTAACATTGTCAAAGAATATCCTGAAAGTCCACATCAAAACGCCTACTTGACTTTTGTTCGATATTTGCAAAACGTCATTCAAGTGTTAAACTTCCACAAGGGAGTGAATAGGAACGAACAAAAAGAAATCAGTGTCGGGTGCGCCCGCGCATAATATTGGACATCAAATGGACGCGTTTACGTAAATATAGACTACCTTTTATTATCTGCGAAGTTTGGTTGTGGTCGAGAAGCGTGTCTCTCACCCCCCGAACTATTCACCAAGGATGATTGATCTACGGTAGATTGACAGATTTTTTATAATACCAGTCGAGGGTAGTTGGGTACAGACGAGCGAATATTAAAGGCAATTGTTGTTTAATTTTTACAGTGGTGGGGTCGTTTCGAGTGTTGTAATAATGTTTTGATAATAGCGGTATCCGTTCAGCTCATATTTCTTATTCAGAGTGCGTGGGACCGCGCCCGGTGATTGCGCTTACACTGTCTGTTTGAATTTAAAACGTTGAGGGAGGACCGTTAGGGACACCTTGTAGTTTTAAGTTAATGACAAATATTATCATATGCTAAATGAACTGTTTATAGGTTCACGGTGTCAATATTAAATGATTTTTGTTGTAAAAAATCTGCTGAAGAGTTTGTTTGTTTGTTTGAACGAGTTAATCTCTAGAAGTAACACTCGGATTCGAAAATATCTTGTTGCATTAGATAGCCCATTTCTTGAGGAAGGTTATAGGGTTTTTAACACATTACCTAGGACACTTAGGAGGTAAGCGAAAATAAAAAAAAAATAAGAAAGAAGGCTAAACGAAAACGGAGTAATAGCGCGGGCAGGCGATGCGATGCGACGAGGTGGGTCAAAGAACGAGAGATTTTACGCAGAGTCACGGGCAGAAGATAGTCTTAGATAATGATAAATGAACAGTAAGGTGAATCTGCACACTAATTGCGCAACACACTATTACTCTAAATTTGAATCATTTTGAAGCATATTGCTAATCCATTGCTCCTAATGTTCGACAAAAGTGTCTGCTCAACAACTTAAATAACGCAATGAATGCTGTTGAACTGTCAAAATGAAACCCATTGCTACTGATAGTGTGTTACGCAATTAGCCTGCTGGTTCACTCTACCTATTGAAAGTTCAATTTAATCAAAATTTTTGCAAAAATCTTTACAAATATTTTTTGACTGTCGTCTATTGTGTCACTATGAAATAATAGGACAGGACATTTTAGTGTTAAGTTACATTAGATTTTATTTTAATCTGTCACAAATCGACAGCTCGCCATTGAAGGTTGACCCTTGACGGGTGCTTATTTGGTTTAGTAATATTTTTTTATTAGTATTTTTTACCCGCGTTCGGACAATGGAAGTGGAGCCATTCGATACTTTAGCACAATGTGCCCACTGATCCTCATTGATCGCCAATTACTGGACATTAAGTACCTTAAACGCTTTTCATGTCTGCTATTTGTGGCAACAAATCAAATATGAAAGGAAACAGCGTACAATGGACCGTTCAAGATCTGCATTCAATATTTTTGGCTGTTATTATTTGTTCCATAAGCCTGTTCTTTCGGACATTTATAACAAAGGAATGTGGGAGCTTATTTTTTTATTATGGCCGCGATAGGATTTTGCGATAAAGACGAGATCAAAAGTTGGGTGTAAAAAGATTAATTTGAAAAATAAAGTGTCGTTGCTAAAGGCCGCGTATTAGGTACCCGAAAGTGACCGTCGCCTGAGGTGATTGTCGCGCTCGTTTTTGTGAATATACTCAGTTAATGCCGTTAATTAAGAGATTACTGCGTCATTATTCAAGCAGCCGCGGATCGCGTATTCGCGACAGTCGCTTTCGGCTAGGACGTAGTGTAAGTATTGTTAATATAACTCTGTGAATAAAAAGGTAGCAAGTAAATAAAATATCGTATCAATACTCTACGCGCGTCCTGTACAGTCGGGGTTGTGCGCGCGCGCAACAAGGTGTGCTTTTCGAGGCGCACGCGCCACCGCGTCCATTGTCCCGACCGACACGCTCATCACACAGTTCCAATGAAGCGCGCACAAGAACGCACATTATTGCACATTTATTGCGCATCTTCAAAGCTTTGTTAGCTTTGTTACATCTTTTATTTGCTTTTTATCAATAAAAATGTCGGCTGACAACGATGTATGTTTTCACGCTATAATTCAGCTACTGTGATTCCATTATTAGGGGAATTGTTGTGAATTTTTCAGATTAGCGAAGCAAATAATGTTCTCAGATTTCATTTATTTGTGTTTGATAACGTATAAGGTTACCCACTGACATATTTTTTTTATTTTACTGTACAACCTTCGCTAAAGATGTGGTTCTTTGCAGTCTCATACATCAATCTGGTAGACTCCTCCACAGCCGGAAACGCGTCTTCCCTAACAGTACCAACATAGACGCTTCAACTTCCGTCTGTAAGTCACACGGTGAATCACAGATCACTCGAGACGGTTCGTTTAAGGTCTTGGTGGTCATCTGAGAGCGGAGCCGCGCCGTCTGGTAGCTCAGACATGCGGGCCTCTCACTGGGTCACGACCGCCCCACCGACGGCTAGTGGGTACAGTACCCATTTGAGGACACGTAATTCGGTTATAATTGGGACTAATCGAATAGAAGATTGGGGAAGGTCACTTATGTTGAAGACGTGTTGGACATCTGGTGTGGCTAATTGACCAAAGACGCATCATATAGAATTAGTAAGTTCATTCCTTGTTTTGGATACCCGGAAACCAACAACGTAAAACTTTTGATGCTATATACCTATGAGCGCATAATGTTGTGCAATATGACAATGATGAATCAGACTACCAGTAATTATCTACTCAAATAGTTTATTGAACATGATTAAGCATATTTATTTACTCGTTCTATTGTCGAACAACCACACAGCCGGTGTCAATTTTCAGCACAGCCACACGACCGCCTCTAAATATTGTGATAATCCGTCCATTCTCCATTGTCACTCGATGACTTGATAAAAAAAATATAAAAAGTCCATCCGAAAAGCATCCCCTGGGACCACTCCATGGCGTACTTCTTCCCTCTTTCCCATAATCTATTCCAATTAACTGACAGCACCATATTGTGATATTAACACAATGAATTCTCCCCTCTGAAAAATGCAATGGTTATGATGAGCAATAATCATCTTTCTTGCTGTGTAGTCTATGGTCCATATTTCTGTATGATGTGATTTGATTGCTTTTTACGTTTTGGTACACTTAAATAGATCTTATTGTTGGTATGTGTATTACAATTTTGATTATTTTACTTATAACCGTGACAAAAGGTTTTATTGGTTTTATGGAATGTTATTTGTCATCATAGTTCGTAACTATTGTTTTATTTAACTTATATTGTAGATATTTTAACCTGATAAATTATATTTATTTCTGTAAAATGGTTCAAAAACACTTTTACACGTCAAAAATAACTCATGTTTTAAAACATTGGTTCGTTGTTTCCTACCCAACTACCTACTCTATGCAGAAAGACTGAAACAAACTCAGCTGAACAAGTGCCTCAAGTCATCATCATCTGCCTAGCCTTTTCACAACTATGTTGGGGTCGGCTTCCAGTCTAACCGGATGCAGCTGAATACCAGTATTTTATATGGAGCGACTGCCTATCTGACTTCCACAACTCAGTTACTGTGTAATACGATACCCCTTGGTAAGACTGGTTGTCAGACTTTCGGGCTTGTGACTACCCGTAACGACTGTCAAAGATCTACGAATGACAGCCGGGACCAACGGCTTAACGTGCTTTCCGAGGCACGGAGGGGTCTCGGACTCTCGGTATGTAAAGATGGTCACCCATCCACAGATCAACCGCGGCAAGCGTAGCTGAACCTGATCGATCGACCTGTGCGGCTGTTATTATTTAGCAACGGGCCCCTCAACACAACTGCCTCAAGTGAATTTATTTATTTGTTTTTCGTTAGACAATTATTACCTTATGATGAAGTCAGCGCACTCAGCACCTGACTATTTGACTGGTAATTTATCATGTATGACGTCAGACGCGGGTCAGGTGCTGGTGTTGCTACCAACACCACCTATCGTAATCGGGCATTACACTTACAGTTCATTGTCATGTGGGTTTCCTTATGATATGCCTTAACTGTTTTGAGTTAAAAATAAAATACGTAATACTGATTTTGTTTGAAACGCATAGGTTAGCGTCGTATGGCGGATTGTGACGGCCGTCGGCATCCCTGGTAAAAGACGAATAAAATAGACACGACAGCGTTTCCATTATTGTTTGAGGTAGTTTTTAGCCTGAATGTTGATACATAACATAGTCTATAATGTTTCCACTTCTGGGACAGAAGCCTCCTCTCCTCGAGAGGGAGTGGTCCGTAATCTACCACGCGGACCCAGTACGGGTTGTTAGATGTGGCATGTCTTCGAATGTTTACTTCTAGGACATGCCGGTTTCTTCACGATGTTTTCCTTCACCGTTTTAATGATGATAATGTGAACAAAAGTAGTTGAATTAGAGGCAAAAATACCTAATGATTTCTAGTGTCCATTGTCAAAATTAGCCAAAAATAAACACAAGGAACACTCCTAATCCGTCTGTTTGTTTTCTACCTACATCACATCAAACAAACCCCGGCAAATTACCGATATATGTATCTTACATCACAATCATCCAAGCTAACTTTCCGGCGGCTAATCCTAACAGATAACCGGTCAACCCTCCCTCCCGTCAGTTACTAGATGGGTGCTATTAACCCTGATATAATCACCATTGTCTTTGCGCTTTCCCACAATCAGTCGATTAGGGTGGCTCCGTGCGTTACCGAGTTAGCGGTGATACCCTGATAAATCTGATAGTAATGAGCTATTTTCGCGAGGGTTATGTTTCTACATAATATTGTGATTGGTGATAATATCAAATGCATTTAGAGGTAATTTTGATGAAGTTAATGCAATATCTATTTAATTCTTGAGGCTCGATTTCGGACGTTAGATATAGGATGTGGTATCTAGCTGACAATGTTGGGAGCTAGACACTATTTTCATAGTTTTCTTTGTTTTGCAAACAGATAAAAATGGTGGCTACTGATTAAGGTTCCAGTCTGTCAGTTGGTTAATGGTATACAGTAACTTTCCATTGAAAATTACTGTATTCGTTTTTAGGGTTCCGTACCCAAAGGGTAAAACGGGGCCCTATTACTAAGAGTCCGATGTCCGTTCGTCCGTCCGTCCGTCCGTCTGTCATTAGGCTGTATATCATGAACCCTGATAGTTGAAGTTTTCACAGATGATGTATTTCTGTAGCCGCTATAACAACAAATACTAAAACACAGAATAAAATAAATATTTAAGGGGGCTCCCATACAACAAACATGATTTTCTTTTTCTCGTCTACCCCATGGTGTATCGTTGGATAGGTCTTTCAAAATTATTTGCGGGTTTGTGAAAACAATTTTTCGATTCCGGGATCCATTTGTGAAATGTCTATGTAACATGATTTTCAACTACAATGTTAAGTTTATTCTTGGTCCGACTTCGTGGTCCGACACGCACTTGGCCGCTTTTTTTAAGTAACTCCTCACCACCATGCGGCTATTTACGATCAACTAAAGTAATCAAATGACCACGATCGTCTATTTAAATGTAGGTAGCAGCTGTAGACCTTAAACAAAAAGCAGCACGTGCTAACATACTAGAGGTAAATCGTCAAAAACGCTCGTTTCCCACACAAACCGCAACGGGCGGGCGATAAAATCGATACGCCAATTTATATCGAGAAATATAACTTTATATCGATAGAAAATTACTGTTTTGTAATGAGTGACGTTCTCAGGAGCAGCGGGAGGTTCGGGGGCGACCGTATCTCCGTGTGAGATCTGCCGATTTTACGTGCCAGTCCACAATGCTTGTAACGACCGCGCTGTAAAATTACGATTATTGTTTATGGGTTTTTGGCTCCGAATGAGGTAGCTACTCAGTAATTGTTATTGTATTATTGACTTGTTAGTTGTACTGCAAAGAAACGGTAATAATTATAAAAGGTAGCACGGCGATACAGTTACATGGGTTTGTCAAATGTTTTGTGGTTGTCCACAATAGTCTTGTATTGTTTTGTTTATTGTTTCTTGCAGTTTAAAATAAAGCCGACTATGGTACACTTATACCGTAAATTATATAAAAGCCTTATCACCAGACCGTGATCTCTAAGAAATACAACATTAAAAATAAAAGCTCCACGCCACGATCACTGCATTACAATTTTGACTCTTCATTATAATCATCTATTCTTGAATTATATAGTTGGGTATTTGATTTATAAGGACATTCCATTTTAAGTTGAAGATGCAATCGATATCCAATCAAATTCCGCAAGCACGTACAGCATCACTCCTGCGCAGCGCTCTGCGCCCGCGCATCGCAGCGCTATGAAAGGAGCGCTTCATGCAGGTGGCCGACATACGATACGCCATTGTATGCCAGCTCGTCGAAGCCTCCTCCGTTTGTCTCCCGTCAAAAGAATTCCTCGCAGACAACTCACCCCGCTACTAATTACGCCAGGACAAAGAGTAGAGAGAGCATTTAGGCGACAGTTTTGTGCCTAAAGCTTGTCAAAGGAAACTATTAGGAAGCAGCTTTTTGGAGCTTTTAAGTTGTGTACAATAATCAGCCTATAATGTTCCCACTGTTGGGACACAGGCCTCCTCTCTTTGAGAGGGAGTGGGCTATAATCCACCACGCGAGCCTAGTGCGGATTGGTAGATGTCAGATGTCACATGTATTCGAATTTTTGGTTCTAGGTTCTAGACATGCCGATTTCCTCACGATGTTTTCCTTCGTTGTTTTGAGGTGTGTGCGTTGTATTAATTGAATCAATTTGTTGTTTAAAGTAAATCATGTCAAATAAAAATATGCAACAATTAGTAACCAAAACAAAAGGGTAGTACTGTTAAACATCTTACTGACTTGTAGCGTAAACTGCGCGGTTCAAACCAATCATTCTTTTGCGACTTTCTTGAATTGTGGACTGCAATAAGATCAATGTAAAAGAAAACAAAGAGACGCGTCTCAGAATAACATTATTCCTAGGTTACTTATGCCTACAAATGATTTCAACGAAGTGACCCATCTGATTTGAACTTAATCACTGCTTCTGACTCATCTTGCGTATACGCACAAAGTGCGCGAGCGATTCAAATGAAATGAAAAGCGTTTTGTGCGGTATTCCATCCATATTGAGAGTCCGCATGTGCGCCGCTTACAAAAGCTTTGCGAGCACAGGAGGCTTTGCGTACCTTCTTCTATTTATTATTGATGTCTGCTGCCATTTGGCTTGAACAAACAAACAATAAGTACCTATTTATAAATTGTTTTTCCTTATCTTGTTTAATTCATCCAGGACGCGTGTTTTGATAAAACCTTTTATGTAAAAATTATGTTGCGTGATGATTATTTATGCGTCTCATTTGCCTCTGTATAAACACACACGCATGTGGGTGCTAATGGCTATTATGAAATCATTACTTATCAAAAGAAGTTATATTTATTTTACCAATGCAAATTTTAACATATTGACCATTAGGCTCGTTTTCTATATATAAGTTAGGTGAGGTCCACATGACAGCCAGCACGTGTCTAAGCCCGTATCGTTTCCACCCGATGTTCGAATCTAACGTCCACAGGTAATTGCCTAGCGTTTGACCTAACGTTTGCTTGCATTTCCATTTTGTCATTAGCAATTGGCTATTAATTCTTGGATTATGACTGGTAGTGGACATAGGGGCTTGCAATTTTCATATCGGCAGCTGCCCCCTACTATTTGTATCTGTGCAAAAACTTTTCTACGAGGAAAGCCACCTGCGTGATTCAACATTATCTGTTTCTAATCATGCGTGCGCACACGTCGCCTACTACGACACGTGTACCGATGTATCGATTTATCACTTTGACCAGAGCTTTAATGAAACTAGATTAGTGTAATGACCAACAGAGGCTTTTGCGATAATGATAGATAACGCTAATGAAGTCTGTTTTTAAACAGATGCGTTAGAATATTCACTGTCAGAGATGCAAGAAAACTAATTTCTCATTCGTTATAGGTGTAGTCCGAATAATGTTCATTTACAATACTTGGTAAGTGTTGTTGTGGCAATTAATTAACTTTATTTCAACTATGTATCGTATTAAAAACAACGAAAATGAATTGCATAAGTAAGTACTGATATTGTAAATAAACAGTGTTTAAAAAGAACAAAACACCTCGGTTACTATAATAGGAAGCGGTATAAACACTGGGAGAAACTAGTTGTTTTTATAACCGCTCCTTACACGGGTAGGGTAATTATCACGTTCGCAGTCATTATGTAATGTCCACTCTATAAAATCGCGACAACTGGTTTAGCTCGTCCTGTTCCAGCTTGGCTAGGGCTGCTACGAAATGTTTCTTGTGAATTACTTTGTGTCGTTATGCGTTCCTTGATTTTAAGATTGATTTCAAATTACATCATCGTTTCGATTGCAGTGAAATAGGTAAACCAATAAAAGTAAAATCCTATTTTTCCCGGGATGAAGCAAAATGAATTAAAAACATTGTTTACGCAAAGGTCTCGCTCTTCCTGTGGATGTTGGATTGCAACAATCGAAAATAATAATAAAAGTATAGCAGTGGTATCCTCTGCACTGCTCTATCTACAAGGTGTAACATAAATAAAACAAAACCTCTTACGGGGTCATTGTACTCATCATTATGAATAACTTATACTATGGGACCAAACCTGAAATCGGGAACAAAAAAATCAGCTGTTCCCTACAATATGTTCGCATAATTCGTCAAAATGTAGAGAACAGCTGATTTTTTTTCGCGATTTCTGGTTTGGTCCCATCGTAAAAGTTGTTCTTAATGATGAGTGCAATGACCCCTTATGAGATTGTGTGTTATTTAAGTTACACCTTGTATATACATAAAGATAGTGGTAGCTAGGGAGGTACTAGTAATGGTCATTTACATAAAATAATGCTAGCGCTGAGTTCCATGTTATTTTTACGTTTACCTTACAATTCTATTAGAATATTTCCATTTCAATGACGACTGCGCATTGTATCATTGATACTCAAATCAATGCTTTGCAAACTTACTTTGTAGGCCAGCCCTGGTCCACCACGTGGTGATAGGGCAGCACCTGTTAGCTAAATATATCTAAGCTGTTGCAATCAGCTCGAGCATCTGCCTGCCTAGATTATTACGCAATAACTCTATGCCTTTAAGTGTGCATACCAGTCCAGATGTACACCAGGGAGCTATGAACTTGTGACCACTTTATGGACTACTTATAAGATGATATTGCCCGGATAAATGGATAAATTGATATGAAGACAACGTTTATTTGTATTACCTTAACATGTAATTTAATAAGTAGTTTATGCGGGGATATCGTGGAATAATTGGTTACGGCAGGGTTTATATTTTATTGTAAGTTTACTGTTGTTGTACGAATGGTTCTTTTAATTTTATTTGCACCTAGCTCGTTATATTTTGAAGAAAAAAAAAAGGTTAGTTGAAATGTTTACGATTGCTGAGTTGGTTGACCGGCGGTCTATCTTGGCCATATTTTTTCATTTGACAAGAATACAGCGTGGGTGGGCCGCATTTTGTAAATTGGACGACATTCTGTAACCAGCCAAAATTCCACAATGTCTGTAGACCCGGCTCTAGAACCAGTGCGTTCTGCTGACCATGACGTGAGAGACATTACTGTCATTGCAGGTAGAACCTGGATGTAGCTGGCACAGGAACGAGGAGATTGGCACAAACAAACTCTTTTCGGTTGTGTCCGGTGGGCGAAGTCAGGCTGTGGTGTGGATGATGATGACGATGAAATGAAAATTATTCATCCCGTAGCACGTTTAAAATGGCGAATCATTATATTGTAAGGCTTTTTGGACTATCGATAAAACAATAAAAAAATAATGTGGCATTGCATCACCTTCGTGACCGTAAACTACTATTGTTACTTACCTAATGACCAAAAAGATAAGATCCATATGTGAATAAATAAATAAAAATAATAATAAACCTTACGTAGGAGATAAACAGGTCAAATATTTTTTAGAAGAATGTGTCAGTAGGTGAAGACTCTAAGACAGTGGAACGGACTTGTGTAAAGTACAATCAAAAATATCTAGGTTTTAAAATAATTATCACGTAAAAAAATTAGATTAAAATTGCTTATTAGTTTTATAGGCTACATTGTAATTAATTATTAAGAACTTGGTTCTTTTAAATCATCATCATCTGCCTAGCCTTTTCCCCACTATGTTGGGGTCGGCTTTCAGTCTAATCGGATGCAGCTGAATACCGGTATTTTACATGGAGCGACTGCCTATCTGACCTCCACAACACAGTTACTGGGTAATACGATACCTCTTGGTAAGACTGGCTGTCAGAGTTTCGGGCTACTGACGACCCGTAACGACTGTCAAAGATCCACGAATGACAGCTGGGACCAATTCAACGTGCTTTCCGAGGCACGGAGGGGTCTTGGTATGTGAAGATGGTCACCCATCCACGGACCAACCGCGGCAAGCGTAGCTTAACCTGATCGATCGACCCGTGTGGCTGTAGCCACAAGTCCCCGAACAACTTGGTTCCTTTAAATAAAGGATAAAAAAAGTAGTTGAAGAACAAACATCGTGAGGAAACCGGCATGTCCTGGAACCAAAAATTCGAAGACATGTGACGTCTACCAACCCGCACTGGGCCCGCGTGGTACTTGTGGTACGGAGGCCTGTGTCCCCGCAGTGGGGATATTATAGGCTGATTATGGTATGCTATGTATAAGTAGGGACTTAAACTAAAAAGCTTTGAGCAAATGTTTGAAATAATTCGAAAAAACTGTAATGGATATTATCCATAATTAGGCTTCGCGTTAACAGCGTGCAAGTAAAATAAACGTACCTTCACCGCGTGAAAAGCATTAATTTAACAATTTAAGTGAACACTCGTAATAAACCAATTACGGGCCAGATGTGTAAGGTGATCGTAAAAACTACGGTGGTCCGAAGATCGTGAGGCAAAAATGCAGCGAGCCTAGAAATAGTGCTATTCTCACTAAGTGTTAGTTCATGACTTAATAGAAACTTGAAAACCTTTCTTAGTTCTTGTAAATGTTCTATGTGTGGGGTCAGTTATCTTTGTAAGTAGGCAGATAAACAAATTCGGTTTACGATATCAAAAAAACTTTAATTCAAATATGACAAAATGTAAAGAAAGCTATAAATTGCACTAATTTTATGACAACAATTTCATTCAGATAAGTTGTTAATTACAACTTTATTAGAATACTTTAGCTATATCCGGCAAAACACAAAATTGAAATGGGGCAATATTTTGCAATTTTATTTTAATTAGGTACAAGTCCATTTTATATAAAATGGACTTGTGTTTGTGTTGCAGTGTAAAAGATCAACAAAGTAACGTGAGCTTTTAACTTTCAAGATAATTTTAATATTTACTTTTAAAATAAAGAGCGTTATTTAAAAACCGTTACATTATGATACGTAACGCGATATATTTAAATGGTTTTATATGAGAATTTATTTGTATTCGCATTGAGTTTTTCCCAGCGGCGCGTGCGCTTAATTGTGAGCCCGCATCCACTGATTGACGTAGGACTTTGGCGAGCACAATACCGTTACACTTTCCACTGACACCCTAACTTAATGCAATACTTGTTAAAGAGTATTAACCCGCCAATTGTTGAGTCATTTATCATCAGCAGCTTCGACAGGAAAAGTGTTTTTGAGGAAGTGAAACCTAAAACAGAAACCACATTGTGTTAATACTTTTTGCATTAACACAATGTGGTTTGTGTTTTAGGTTTCCACTTTCTGCGCAACTGCAAAACGTAGGTAAATTACAGTACCTGTTACTGTTTTCTGTCATCATTTAAATTGTTTTGCGTTCATTGCTTGGCCCGCTCTTGACTTCGATCACGCCTGATGGAAAGCGATGCTTTCCGGCCACGATCATTCTCAAAACTGTCTTTTAATTACCTTGTGCTTGTCAGATACATAGGTACTAAGAATAGTAACTTTAAAGCATTATTGACTTTCAGTGTGAAAATATATTTTAAGAAAATGCAACTTCCCATATTGATCTATGTAGCACTTTCCATCAACTGTAGATTAGTAAAAATAATGTTGATATCAAGTCTCCGATAAAAATATATACAAAACGAAAAAAAAATCTAAGCTAGTTTAAACTAGCTAAGTATAATCTAATGTGATGATCTGAATGACATGACATGATACATAGAGCTCAGTTGGTTTGTGACAGAAAGGTGGGTTGTCGCACTGCCCAGGTGGTCAGGCAAGCCACCCGGCACACGACGCATCTTGCACCCTACGCGGACGCATCATCCTTTCGTATCCCGGGCTGATCTTTGAACTGAAGTCTATTAGTTTATGGGTAGGCAAAAACAGTATACAAAAAGTTTTAGATAGAAAGTTGTATCATCATCATTAATTAATTCAGTCAGGAAAGTAATTGTTTATCAAATTGACACACTACGGCATTTTGACATTTCTTACAACTGTCAAAGGAAGGCGTGTGATTTGAATATACGGACAATTCAGGTTGATAGACAATTTAATAAACGATTTAAAAATAAATAAATAAACATAGTAGGTAATCGTTGTATTACAAAAATGGCAGTCTGTAGTTAAACATAGGTAATTTTGTAATGGGTCGGCCCAATCTATACATATAAATAAAATTGCAGTGTCCGTTTGTAATATTGAAATAACCGTTTTTACTACATGCATATGATGAATATAGGTATATACGGTACATACAGCCAAATAACATTTTTTACAATTTTTGTCTGTCTGTCTGTCTATCTGTTTGTTCCGGCTAATCTCTGAAATGGCTGGACCGATTTTGACGGGACTTTTATTGGCAGGTAGCTGATGTAATAAGGAGTAACTTAGGCTACTTTTATTTTAGAAAAATAAAGTAATGTTGCAATGTCCAAGTACTGTCCAGTACCGCGCGCAGCTCACGCGCATGCCACCACTGTGCCGTCACGTCGGGCGCCTCCCGCCACTTCTTCATTAATAAAAATGTTTTGTATATTTTATGAAAACATTATGAAGTAAGTAGGTAGTGATAGATTATTAACATTAATAAATAACTATACAATTAAAAATGACCCAGCGAAGCGGGTATTAACAGCTAGTATAGAATAATACGCATGCATTTTATCTATTCGTGCTATATATCCGCGTCGTTTAATATTTTAAATGAAGCGCAACAAACAACCTAAACGTACATAAACAAACATTTATGAGAAAATAGTTAGTACCACGGTTAGTGCTAAATAATAAAATAGACCCTTAAAAATCGAATTATGTTCTTAGAAACTAATAGAAAAGGCTCTCGTGGTCAAAACCCAATAGCTTTGGACATTAGCTAAATATTCTAAAGTACCTACGTGTTACGTACCGAGGGCCATTTCTTTATAAATACCATAGAGACATAATGGTCAGTCTGTGGTCAGGGGCCATAAACATTTTGCACCTTTCACGCTCTCAAATGATTCCTTTGTCTATTTTTATGGGATATAAAATTTCACTTTTCGTTGTCTATGGATTCACTTATTATGTAGCTGCGTCTATGTTGTGTTATTTCTGAAGAGTCAATGTTATCTACTTAATAACATTCTATAATTCATTGAAAGTTTGTATAGAAGTTCGTCATTTTTTCACTACATTTATTGCTACTGGCGCCGATTCGCTTTTTCACAAACTAAACTTTTAAGTTCAGTGCATCTGTTTCTTTCTATTTCATGAAGAAAAGGACAGAAGATAAATATTAGTTTAATATTAGCAAATTAGTGAGCGCCTGACGTAAATTGACGTATTTTTAGTAGCCAACTTTTTAATCACATCTAAACTTGTCTATAGAGTATCTTAATTTAACAGAACTAAACTGATATTTATCTTCTGTCCTTTTTTTAATGAAATAGAGAGAAAAAGATGCACCGAACTTATTTTTAGTTTAGTTTGTGAACAAAAGAATCGGCGCCATTATTTGTTAAGTTAACAGGAAAGATGGGATATTAAACCCTTTTTCCCTGTTCAAATCCATGGTAATGTACAGCTACTTTTCATTTTCAGTTGTTTTTCCTCCTTTCCGGAAATCTCACATTTTCCTTAACAAAATGTCCTAACCTTCATATGTTCTTGTGAAACATACCAGAAACGTACCTATTCTAAGTTATCACCAAAACACTAGCAAGTAAAGGTAGTTAGCCACAAGTCACAGAAGTGCTTACGGTATCTGGAAAAGGCTTTTCCTAATTACTTGGGGTGTGTTTTGTTTGGTGCTATCGGCGTGTAACGAGCCGCAAATGGGTGCGATCGCGCGATCATGCGGGCTGCCCGCCCTTCGCAGCCGCCCGCCCCCGCCACCCGACCCCGTGTCCCCGCGCGCCTCAAAGGCCTTTGTACGTGTGCTGAACTGAGACACGGTGATGAGCGAAGCGGGTAACTTGTGAAGTTATGATAATAATATTGATTTACCAGTAATGCTGGTTTCACACGAGGGCAGAACAGTGAGGCAGAACAGTGGGACAGAACAGTTTGGGAGGACAGTGGCGTTTAATTATAAGACAGTCCGAAAGTGACAACGGCAACATTTACGCCACTTACTCAAAATTGCAGCACAAATTACTCTGGATGAGCTTATTGAAATTGTAAAGAATGAAATAAATAGGAAAGAAAAACTTTCTCGCGCGGCTCTATTCCGATATAGAACAGAGTCACTTTGCCATAAACACTCTTTTTCTTTGTAAAGTCTTATGAGTTTCATAGTGTCGTCCATTGATAATTTAGGAGGTGCCATTTTCATAACAAAACAAACAAATTTTAAGTAAAACAAACCACACGCCACAAGCAAAACAAGTCAGGACGCGTACACGCACACTGTCCTGCTCTTTGCACTGGACTGCCCTCGCGTTCGCACGAGTCCAGCCACAAGACGGACGAGTAAGAAAGGTGGTGGGGGTGCAAACTGCCCCGAAAAATAGACCGGCGAGCTATTAACTGTTCTGCCTTTGTTACTGTCAAGACAGTACTGTTCTGTGCGTTCAAACAGTAGCAGTACTGTGCTGCTCACTGTTCTGCCTCACTGTTCTGCCCTCGTGTGAAACCAGCATAAGTGAATAAAAAAGCTGACTTTATTTTCTATTCTATTCTATAAAGCTCAAAAATCAAGCTCACGTCCTTGCGTTTGGAAGGAGAAACTTCTGTTCAATAGGTAGGCACAGAACTATTATTTATTCTGTACTAGCAGTGCCCCGCGGTTTTACCGGCACAAGTTTCGATTCCGTGGCAATATCGGGATAAAAAGTATCTTATGTGTTAATCCTGGTTATAAACTATTTGTGTTTGTCATCCAAATCTGTTCAATAGTTTTTGCGTGATTGAGTAGGTAACAAACATTCAAACATCTTCACAAACTTTCACATTTATAATATTATTAGGATCATTACTTCGTTGATAAACATGAAAAAGATGATATGTTTGGTCATTAAATCTACCTGTAGTAGATTCAATTCCCCAAACAAAAAATTCTTTTCCCAAAGAAAAAGATTGGAGTTAGGTCCGTAATCAGTTTATAATGTACCCATTGCTGGGAGACAGGCCTCCTCTCTGTGAGAAGTTAGGTCGCGCGACCACGGATATCTATGGTCGCGACCTTAGTTTTACGCTACATAACATTTTATAATTTTAACTTAGAATTAAAATAATATGTGCGTAAATAACGACGAATACCAAATTAATTAAGAAAGATAACACAACAACAAATTATATCCTAACTTTACTAAAACTATTCACAAACTAAAATATAGCGTCGAAAAATTCATCAGCATCGCTGTCGACTGGTAATGTCCCCTAGAGACTGGATACCATTTTTACTAAAAAAAAATATTAAAAAAAAATCCTTTATTATTTAAATGATATAAAAATTTACGGGTCGTCAGAACCCGAAAGTGTGACAACCAGTCTTCCCAAGGAGTATCGTATTACCCAGTGACTGGGTTGTGGAGATCAGATAGGCAGCTGCTCCATGTAAAATACTGGTATATAGCTGCATCCTGTTAGACTGGAATCCGCACCCAACAGAGTTGGGAAAAAGCTAGGCAAAAGATGATGATGATGATTTAAATGATAAATCTTATTAGCTAACAAGGATAATTATGCAACTGATTACAAAACACTTTGACTACACAAAAAGTCCACAAAATCGCTTGCGCCCTTCACCATGTCCTCAATCTCCACAGATAAGCACGGCAGTGGTAGCAGCGGAATCTCGCGTCTATCCTTGTTAATGAGTTTATCTCACATGTGGTGCAATTAGCCCATTGAATGTGGCACAAGGATTACTACGAGGTGCGCGGTCAAAGCTCTTTGTCTCCTATATATTATCTTTATTGAAGTATTTTAATTTTCATAACGCCATTTTTCAGAGGAAATCTTTCAGGAACAATAGTTGTGAAAAATAGTTTTATAAGAGATTTTTTTTCTGTAAAAATAAATTTAAAAAATACACTTACACTACACACTTACACTTACACTTACTTACAAATAAAAATATACGAGGTCGGTGTTTCCTATACGACTACACGACTGCGAAGAGATAGAAACTAACCTAGAGGTCAAAGGTTCTAAGTCCAGATGTAATCTTGTCAGGCAAGGCCTTAAAATAATGCAAATTACCACTGGAACTAAAAGACTAAAATAATAGACTCCGGACTCAGGTAGGCCGAAGCAAAGAAAACCTGCTCAGGTGGAGATTCACGGATGACTGTAAGCATAGACAATGATCGACTATTTAACTAACACTATTTGTGGGTTGCAACATTGTAATTTTTAAACATTTTATGCTTTTGAGTTGTGGCAACCCACAGATGACTTAAAAAAGAAAAAGGGCGGGAAAAGCGGTCTAGAGACGTTGAAAGTGTTCTTGAGTTACAATTATTATTTTACTGTGTTGAGTACCAATAAAGTGATTTGTTCAAGTATTCGAGTGTTTAATTCTTTCAACTCCGCCCTGCAGGGTAAATGTCGTGCTGTCCCACAAGCAATGTGAAACTTAATATCATGCCCAGCATGTCCTGTTGTCTGCACGCTAGAGGAGCTGATAGGCGCTACTGAAGGTGCCAAGCTTGTAGTCAAATTCTGGGCTGACTCTATATTTATTACCATCGATACGCTAATATGAATGACTAAACTGGATGTGGAAGTGACTTGCCAAAAACAATAACATTGAACTTGCCTGGGAATTGAACATGATATCTGCGTGTCACTGATTAAATTCGCACTAAATAGGATACACGTGTTATCACACTCACTTTTACATCCTGTGCGTGATTCTAAGCATTTAAATATTCAATTACATTCAACAATAAAAGCAAAACCTGGGATTGATTTTGACTTTTTACAAATGTCAAACGTCCGTCATCCTTTTTTGTCTCGTCTAAATTTATCTTGTCATTGAAATGCAAGTGATGAACATAAAAAAATATCGATTATTTCCACATGGAGTATTTAATAATTCTTTATTGAAAAAAAAAGCCTTTTAATTTATTTATTATACTGGCAAGAATTACATATGTCTCGGCTAGGATTTTTAAGATGCTGTTTATTTATTTAATACTTCAAGGACATAAATGTACAGAGGCGGACTTGACGCCATGGGCATTTTCTACCAGTCAACCCGTTGTCTTTATTTTCTTATTAAATCATGTCGTAGGTCTATTAGCTAATATGGGACCCCTCAAGTTTTAAAATATTATACTGCTATAACATAGAATTTGTTATGACTAAAAACCTCCGAGCTAACTAGACGAAAACAAACATATGTAACTTAAATGTTCTTGTGTATCGATACGTGTCGATATACATTATAAACTGTTCTTGCAAAAATAGAAATAGCTGTTAATCAGCTTTGTCGAATTTGAACTTGCAGTTCTTTTGCTGTAGAAGTAGGTCTAGTGGGTTATTCTATTTATTAACCCCAAAAAATCCACGCAATAAATCGTAACATCGACAGCACCAAAACTTAAAATTCCTACTACTGCATCACTAAACCATAGACAATTTCGAGTAGCCTACATGCGAGCAGTTTACTTCTTTGGCAAATTTTGAAATGCAGGACCTTACATTACCTAATGTGTTTTGACTATAAATTTAATACCTGTTTACTACACATTATCTTTGTTTTTTCTAGTGGTGACAGGAAGTCAAAAACACTAATTGCGAATACGATTTCATTAATAATAATAATAATAAAATCTTTATTTCAGACTAAGTCCATAGATATTTTCATACATGCGAGAGTTATAAAATTTGCACACGAATAAATTCTATCAGGATATTTGAGTCCTGTTTCTGAGTAATGACCTGTAGGATGCTGTTAGTGCTATTCCGGGCTCTGCTCTGTAACGACGCGAGCCGCTTACGCACAATGGCATGGAAGCCGTCTACCCTAGCCTCCGCAAACATACCAGAGGCACTATAATTAATGATTTTAAACCCAAGATTTAACCATATTTATCTTTCTCTCTCTCTCAATACATACACAGTGGTTCACATCATATATACATTTACTAGTAGGTAGTTATCGTTATGTTATATTATCTTAATATATATAGTATATAGTTATATTGTCTTAAGTATAATATACTGTGCTCATCCTACAACTACCGACATACGTTTGAATTATAGGCGAGGACGCTGGCACCCTAAACACAAGTTAAATCTTACTCTGGGTGCCAGAGTTCAACTAAAACAATCTTTCTCTTAGTTGTAACGCAGCGTAGTGTTTAGATAAGTGTTTTTGTACAACTGAAGGTAATAAAAAAGAAAATCTCTTATTAATTACTACTGTCTACATAATGTTACTCTATTTTAATTCAAACTATACACGTGTAACTTGCAATCTTTGTCTTTTCTATATTACGTGTTTCGAGCGCTGCCATTGGTCGGTGGTTGGCAGAAAATCGATCGCGCTCTATGTAGGTTGGCCGCTACACAATAGACAGGTAGGGAGGACGGTATATGTCTACCAATGTGAACTGCCTAGTAAGGTAATTCCCTCTTATCGTTTCATCATTGGTTTTTAACAAAACCCATATTTTCCCTCGTTATTTAGATAAAGCGAGTTCAATTTCACAGTGCTCTGTTCAGAGTACTTTGTGTGATGCGATTTGCAGGTTTTTTTTAGAATATTATTTTCCTTCAATTTCCTTGTAGGTAATCCACTAGTAGTGTAGTTGTTTCGAACTTAATAACAACTTAATTATTTTCCTTCAATTTCCTTGTAGGTAATCCACTTTGTAGTTGTTTCGAACTTAATAAAACTTAACTGTTTTATAGAAAATAGGAAATATCTTAGTAAAAATCTCATATTCAATAATTTACTGACAGATAACCCTAAACCAGCGACAGCACCCCAGTTGCGTAACACACTGTCAATCAGCATCTGAATAATTTTTAAGGATATTGCTAATCCATTGCTCATCAATGTAAATAACGCCATGAATGTTGTTGAACTGTCAAAATTAAAGCCATTCCTACTGATATCCCTTTATTAATAAACGCATTTTATCAGATGAATAGTTACACACCGATTTCTCTCTTTCAGTCGTCAGTAATTTGACTTTCGAAAGAAGAATGCAAAGCGTTGTGTAATTATACAAACGCTATACAACGTTTATTAGTAAGGGGGTTAGTGGATTACGCAATCACCCCACCGGTCTAGAAGCATGCCATTTTGCACAAGGGTGCAAAACTAAGTCACGAAAGTGAGCACATAGGATTTTTTTGGAAATTAAACAAGAATAAAAAAAATAATAATGTGTGTGGTAGTTAGTCATTTTTGCCAATGGGAAATCTCGTTGTGCACATGGCTTGTCTATACTAATATTATAAAGAGATTGTTTGTTTGTATTGAATAGGCTCCGAAACTACTGGACCGATTTGAAACATTGTTTTACCATTAGAAGCCGACATTATCCCTGATGAACATAGGCTACTTTTTACCGCGGGAAAATGCTTCATTCCTACGGGAAAACGGGTAATAGGATTTAAACGGCGGGAATTCCGAATTCCACGCAAACGAAATTGCGGGCGGATGTTAGTTACAAATAAAGCTTTAAAAATATCATGAATTCAAAACTGTTAAGAGTAGCCCTTTAACAAAACCAACATGGCTATATTGTGACGATTTATACGATGGTTTCATCCTCGTACATGGAACAATTATGTAAATGACTGGAGGCAATATGGTCTGTGAATTGCCTCACTATCTGACCATCCTATCGACACGCGAGTTTTACTAATTGTATGCTGCTGTTATTGCTCTATGCTTTTATAATAGCTCATTGTTTAATATTGTTTTTAATTGAGAACACTATTATAGAAGAGATAAGTAACACATCAAGTACGATTAAGGTGTCATTAGATCGTATTTTTGGCAACCAAAAGAAAAAAAGTGTCAAGGAAAATCTTGGTACAGACGCCAGCACATCAAGCTCCTACAATCTGTCAAATTTCATTAAAAGATTTTCAACTTTATCGCATTTTTAAGCATTATGTTCAAAGTTGAAAGGGACAATTCGACAGTTTCAGGTAGCTTGATGTGCTGGCGTCTGTACAAGTCCTTTCAAAGTTATTTTACCTCTGATAGCTGCAACCTAATAGCTACCTTATTACAACAAAATAAAGATAACTGTGATTTTAACACATTCCGGGACATTACGTCGTCGGGTGGGTATAGAAACCTACACAACGCCTGTCGACGATTGTCTTTGAGCCTCAATGAAAGCCACTACGTCGACAACCGGGCGTCGGCGGTATGAACAGTCAGCGATCAACTATTAATATAAATGTAGTTATCTCTTTTACTTACACGGGACATACAATCTTTTGTACCTACGTTTCTTGAGTGCGAAAATTCTTCCTCGTCGGCGGTGGGACAGGTGCTTTAGTTACTTATAGCTCGCAATTATATTGTTATTTGTAAAGGTAAGTCTGGGTATCTGCATACTATCCTCATAAAATCATGTTCAAAACAATCAACTATCAGTACGACAACATTGACCAGCGAACGACTTTTGTTTGCACTCGCCGGAGAAATGCGGATGACCACAACGAGGCCTTGACAGTTCAAGAAGCCTGTCCTCCTAGCCCCAAGGGTTCTTGCTCCTGATTTACGGGCTCCAAAAACCGCAGGGACTCAATGTGCCTTTGTTGCAAACGCACTTTTATTGAATAATAAAATATTTCCACAAAATGAAACAACTTTATAGGTCCATAATTCCCTTTTAACGATTGCTGTTATGAAAATTTCTGCTGTTTTAGAAATATTCTTTTGTATTTCTATTTTAGCGTTGTGTTTATTTCTTTAGTCTGAAGTTTCCTCCCTTTCTCTTACTAGACCGTATGGATTTAGGGAAAGGGACCCTGAATATCGCGTAGTGTATTAAGGCTTTTAAATAATTCTAATAGGCCTCTTAATCAATCTGAATATCCTTTGCAACCCTTTTCAGGACTTTTTCCAACAATGTTGGGGTCAGCTTCCACTCTAACCGGATGCAGCTAAATACAAGTATTTTACGTGGAGCTATCTGTCCTCCATATCCTACTTACTGGGTAACACGAACCCGCTTGGTAAAACTGGTGGTCAGGCTTCTAGGCTTCTGACTACTTGTAACTACTGTCAGGCCTGTTGGTCTAGTGGTCAGTGGCCCTGACTACTATACGCAAGGTCGTGGGTTCGATTCCCACCCAGGACAAATGTTTGTGTGATGAGCACGATCATTTGTTCTGTGTCTGGGTGTAATTTATCTATGATATGTATGTATTTAGAAATATATATGTATGTTTATCAGTTGTCTAGTACTCATAGCACAAGCTCTGCTTAGTTTGGGACTAGATGGCGTTGTGTGAAAGTTGTGAAATAAAAAAAAAGGTCTACGAATATGTCACGGCCTAAAACTACTAAGTAACAATTAAACAATGACATCAGCAACATTAAATTAGTGGCGTGACGATAAAAACATAAAGGTAAAACACATTCGTGCTGAAGATATCATCGTTTGGTAAAACGCGAACACGGAGATAATGACTCGATGAATAATAATGAGCTCTGTAAGTGTGAATCACCAAATATATTTAAATTGTTATCAATTAAAAGCAATATAATAGCGATTTGAGTCGCGTACCGTGGCCATATGGCGTACTGCACGGGCTGACGTGGGCCCATGAAGTTAGCGGTTTCACTGCCACAGAAAGAAAAAGTGCTTGTAGAATGTAAGTAATGTATAACTCTAAATATGTAGTCGATGTTTTTGGTGCACGGTAAAACTCTAATGAGTTTATGTTGGCACCAACTTAAGCGTTTAAAATGTATGTGTACTACTGAATAAATAAATAAATAAAAAATAAAAAAAATGTCTACTGTGGCTTGGTGGCTCCTGCTTACTAATTTTGTGCGTCCAATATATGAATAAGGTTGGTTTTTAGCTTGTCACAAGATTTTTTATCCGATTTTCCGTGTGTTATAGTTTTTGTGTCGAGCTAAAAAGTATAGTGTAGATAGTGGTAATGGACACAAAAATCAGTACCTACTGTAAGTAAAATGATTAATTTGGGTCTGTAAGCAATGGCGCCGATTCCCTGGTTCACAAACTAAACTAAATTTAAGTTCAGTGCATCTTTTTCTTTCTATTTCATTAAGAAAAGGACAGAAGATAAATATTAGTTTAGTCCTGTCAAATTAGTCAGCGCCTGACGTAGGTAAATTGACGTATTTTTAGTAGCCCATTTTTTGATCACGTCTAAATTGTGTGTAGAATTTGACAGGACTAAACTAATATTTTATCTTCTGTCCATATCACTGAATGAAATATAAAGAAAAAGATGCACTGAACTTAAATTTAGTTTAGATTGTGAAGAAGGGAATTGGCGCTAATAAGTAAGTTAGTATCTGTATCCATTTTAGTGTGTGTAGAACTGTACTTAAATAATAAAAGAAAACAAAGTTTGAAGACAGCGGATGAATACAAGCTCCTAAGTTATCGATTACTGTGACCTAATCCGCGTGTTTACTGGCCTCCAACTTGATGTAAATTTGTCGGGCTCAATTGAAGTTAATAGGAATGTTCTGAGGGTGAGGATCGCTACTATCGCCAGCTGACGCGAGGTGTGAGGGAATGCAGCCCTCCCTCGACACTCGACGACGGATGCACAATTGATGGTCAAATAAAAAAAACGCATGTTGATGTTGGTGGCACGGACGTGGGAGGGCCCACTTATAATAACCATTTTAGGACAGTAGTAATTATGTGGAGATAGAACACGTAATATGAAATGGAATATTTTTGCGTGGATATTCAATGCTATCATTGAAATTGTGTTAACTTTAACACCATATTTCAATGTTTACTAAATTATCGTTTTAAAGCTACACAAGGTTAGGATATTTTTGTCGCTAGGAGCTGTCAAATACTCGCAGTAAGATGATGCTGACCAGCACCCTAATTGCGTAACACACTTACTCTCAATTTGAATCATTTTGAAGCATATTGCTAATCCATTGCTCCGTATGTTCGAAAAACTTATCTGCTCAACAACGTAAATAACGCAATGAATGTTGTTGAACTGACAAAATGAAACCCATTGTTACTGATAGTGTTACGCAATTACCCTGCTTATCCTAGCTGATAAAATTATAATTCATCAAGCGAGAGGAGAATTGATAAGATATGCTTGTACAATTATTTATGCATGTGATATATAATCATAATTCATTTAACTATTTCTTTATTTTTTTTTTCTTATTACGAGGTAATTAATTTAATTACCTCGTAATAAGAAAAAAAAAATGAAGCTATTAAAATATTAATTGGGTATTTCTAACTAGCCCATCTAATAATCATTATGGAAATAATTAAACCACTCTATGCCACACATCTGGAGTGAATAAATAAAATAAAATATTCTGACACACATTTCTCTATATTAGTAGTCTAGTAAAACAAATGTGTAGCCAGCAGTAAGTTGTGGCGGCGGTGACGGAGGGTGAACCTCATGAATGTTAAGCAAACAGATAATATGGACGGCTTAGCCTCCCCTCTTGTAGCGACGATTATTCACAATTGATGTTATTACTTGTCTATAAGTGTTTGGTGTTCTTGTGTATACTGAGGCTTATAGAAAAAAAAAATAATAATAATAAGGTATCATATCATTTATGCAGGGCGTCGAAATATTACTAATCTCTGATTTTAAATTTGCAAAAACAAAATGACAGCTAATATAAAATAGGTCGGACGCAGCTGACATCATAGTCTAGCAAATTAAAAATCAGAGCTTAGGTACCTACCTACCAACAAAAATTTTCAATAGGTATTAACGCCACATTGCACAATTTTCGTCATAAAGTAGTCTCCAAAGCGTCACTCGATCCTTCGTATTAATGAAACCTAAAACACAAAATTTTGTTGATGATTCACCTAGTAATCCGCCAAAGTTCTTAAATTTTTCTAAGCGATAAGTATGTTGCATTCTAAACCATAAATAAAACGTCAAACGTGAACATTCAGTAACAAATTGGATTGTAGACAAAACCCCTTTATTAACGTAAACTCAGTTAAATTGCCACCAGAACCATTTTATGTCAATAATACCTGGGTTGCACGGATGCACGTGGCATCGACAGCTGGGCCGATATCATCTTGTTGGGGACATCGCAATACGCCGATAAATGCATTAGCATTGTGGGTGGTTGAACTTGTCACTGCTGGTATTGCTATTGCTATTTTGCTAAATGTAAGTAAACAAAAACAATGCTATGCTAACAAAATAACAATACATGACAATCACTGTGAATATAATAATTAATTTCTGTTGTGTTCTAATTTTAAAATTAACCTTTTATTTTGTTTCGTGTTGAATCAATCTGGCCATAATGTAGAGTGGGCGTTAATTAAAAAAAAAATAGATTTTGAACTTGACGTGGATATCGAGAATATCACGAATGTTATAACTAATAGACAACCTCGTTTTGACTTCTTAAAAAAAAAACTCGTTATTTTTTTGGCGCCAAAATAAAAACATTCAGTTTTTTCTAGGTTTAATTTTACATAAAAATAATTAAAGTTTGCTTGTAATGTATTTAAGATCAGTTGAGCTATATTATTAAATCCTTTTATTTGGTGTGTACTGTGTAAATCTTCAGGTGCGTAATAATTATGTCCATTATTTATGAAGACAGTGCGTGTTTATCTACGAAGCTTTGAATTGTTAGCAAGCTTATGTTGAAACTAGTTCCTAACATTATTGTAAAAAGCCAGCTAATAACTATTAGTTTACACTGTGGAGTGTATTGAACTACGATGTAATAGAAAAGTCTAGATTTAGTTAGTAGTGGCATGGGAACGCAGCTGCGGTGACACCTGCTTGCGACTTCTAATGCCGCACACGCAGAATCTCAATCGCATTAGAATTTAAATGTCGTAAATATCGACGTTTTCTTTAAACAAGTGACAATATTATGTTGAACCTGATAATTATTAAGGAGGAGCGTGCATGGGTAAAAAATGAAAATGTCTGGATAAAAAGAAATTAAGTATCGTCGCTTGCCTGAAAAAACACTGATCTAATTAAGATCAGCATTTTTGCAAGCAATGCTAGCATACTTACATTCATGTATGGTCTTACAACGTCATATGTTATTCTTTGTGTTCTGCGTGATATTTTTTAATATTCTAGTGATATTTATTTTAGGAGTATGTACGTTTGTATGTAGGTATATTATTGGTTTTATTTTATTAAGTGAATTGTTTTGATTTTATGTATTTTTTTTTTTTTACTCTTTCACACGCTGTCTACATTTCTTTATCTAGTTTCCTATCGCAGGTACCTATGGATGGAATAGATTTATTTCAAAATAAGCATCACCTTTGTAGGTACCTATTTTTCTGTATGTGTGTACATAAATGATTAAATTAAAAAAAAAAACAAAATATCACAACGTTGGGAAATAAATTATTTCAAAAATAAATCACCCAGAAATAAAAACAAACAGATAAATAAAGGTCAAAACATCATTGTTAATTTTTTGCTCATAGATTGAATTATAAAAGCGTTTTTAATTGCTGGGGATTATGAGAACTTTCATATTAATTACCCCCTAAATGAGCTTAACGTTTCGTCGCCAAAGAAAAAAGGGTTGAATGTACTTGAGGGCTATTGTTTTTGGCCTATAAATCTAATGTATTGTAATTATACAGTTTAATGTGTGACAGTCGCTTTGTCGTATGCAAATGTCCGGGGAAGAGTGGAGTGGGGTGGGAACGGAACAGCCCCGACAATATTGGAGCGCGGCGGGACGCCACTTCACTGCTGAGGTTAGGGAAGCTCTTATTTTGTATGGTTTTAAACACTCGAAAGTTTTGATTAGAAAATCGTGGGCTTCCGATGGACTTTCTAATAGATTATATACCTATTTTGAGGCGATATTTTTGCCAATAGTTGCAACTGGCAATGATAAAGCTAATAATAGTAAATTTACAAAATTACTCGAAACATTGATTTAGTTACCTTGGCATGGTTGGATTTCTTGGTTTAGTTGTCTTGGTATGAAATCTCTAAAATATTATTGAAGAAACTTCATTTCTTTCAAAACGATTCCTTAGTTGGTAGGTAAGTAATCTAAACTAATACGTTTATAATAATCGGACAATACGTACCACCATTACCGAGCAACGAAATCATACTCCGATCACTTACAGGCCAAATAATTAACAATGAATTAAATAGGCCCCTAGTTTTATAGCCTCTTCAGCCACAAATACTACTGTAGAGACGTATTTCTATAACTTGTGAGCAATTGTGAGCATTGTGAGCATTGTTTCGAGCATAAAGCGTAAGTAGCCACTCTAGTATGAGAAACTGTTGCTTTACCGCGAGATCGCGTGTGGGAATGTGGGTAGTTTTGTAATGGTTACTTATTACTGATTGCTTATGTTTGATTGTAAGATCTTTGTATTTGTTATTACTTTTGCAGGTAGGTAGTTAATGGAATTGCAATTTCACTTATTTTCATTTGGATATTATGTTAGTAAAAGCTTTAGGAGAAAATGGCCAAGTTTTCTTCGGTAACTGAGAAGTTTTCCGAGTTCCTTGAATGTATTATTTCACGATCATAGCTTAAGATCGGTCGTTATGAAAGCAAAAGTGTCAAATAAAACGCTACATACGGTTATTTCTTTCAATCCCGATAAGATCTTCGACCATTATACCGAAAAGCTTCCGATCATGAGATCCTAATACACAAATCGGCATTAAATAACAAAGTATTAAAATAGCATTTGAGCAGTCAATTAGGCGGCAACGTATCGTGGATGGAGATACCGCGATGGTGGTCCATTGTGGGCAGGCGCCCCGTGGCTGCCACGTCGGCCACTCGTGCGCATACAATGCCACGACACTGTTTCCTATTTTTATAACTGTTGCTTTTACTGCCGCTCCGATGACCGCACTAGAGGTCTTGTTTTGTGGGAAGTTGGCAATATAAAAACATATTTTTTGCACGGACTTATTGTTAGCGGACTTATTGACCTCAGTTCATATAGCTATCAGGTTTCAAAAACACATAATTTATGTTAGATTTAAAGTGAATAAACGTATACGTCAGTGTGATTTCAAATACACCACTATTCTGCCAATAATTTATTTGCCCATTAATTTAACCCTAAAGCTGCCTCTGTCGATAAAAAAATATCGTTAAACACTTGTGTGTAAACTGTAAATCATAATAAGAAACGGCACCTTATCAGCGTTATATCAAACGGTAATATCTTAATATAAAAGAATGGCGAACAACCAGCGACCTCCCGACTGCTCCCAACTGTAGATCTAGTGGCTTGTTACTTCACACCGTTGTCAAAGAGTTGGGTCGTTCGCCTAGCGATCGAGCTGATAGATAAGTGCGTTCTCACCTCCCCGTGGTCGCAGGCGCAGTCGCCACGTCGCGAAAGGGTTCGCCGAATAATTGCAACAATCAATTTGAAGGAGCTATCGAGCAATTTGTATGGTATTTGTGCGGGCTGTCACCCGCTGATGCTATCGAACGCCTCGGGGAGCCAATGGGAAATGTTTTTAGTAGTTACTTTCTCACACCTCAAGTGCCTAATTAAAATGGATAGGAGCCTAGGGCGCCCTTGAGTGGTTTTCGAATATTTGTAACGAGATTAATTTTATTCGTACACCACTTATGGTTTTACGGGAACTGAGGTTTTGTGGTATTCACAAATGACGGACAAGCAGATGTTATTTGCCTAAAAGCTTTTTTTTCTAATGAAATATTTCAAATATCCACGGATTGCGCAGAAATCAAGGCTGATTAGGTAAAACAAAACAAAAAGCATACTGTCAGTCAATCAATACTGATCTGCTATCTAATCCTTCAGGTGCGCCATAGAAAGTGTTCCACAACTAAGTTACCACTTACCAAGAATTCCTTCGCCGACCATAACTCACCTCGGAATCATAATAAGACATAAACATCAGCTCGTTGCAATATGTCACCGTCTAACAAAGCGCTGCGGTAACGGTCCGCATCATTTGTCTGCCGTAACCCTGTTATTTATGATCTCCTGCCGAAAAAGGAGGACAAAAACGAGACTGCTGTTAAATATTTGCCCTGAGACAAGAGGGGGCGATAATTCGAGGCTATTATGACGTCATTTCACGCCCTTTGTGAGGTCGTCACGGCGTGTCATCTGCTCCTCGAGACGCCTGCCTCAACTATCTCTCGATTAAATCTATTGTGTCATTTTTTCAGTGAGCGCAAGTCGGATGCGCCACCGACGATGATTTCGCCCCGTTCGCTTGTTCGCTCGACTTTGCTATAAAAACACTCGAGGAGCTGCCCTATTGTCTCGTGGCCCTTTTACGAGCTCCGTTTTGTGACGCTGTTATTGTTTGCGGTTGATAAACATCTCGCCACTAGGTAGGTAGGGATCATCGTCACTTTTACCGGTGGTTTACATTAATAGAGCTCCTTCGAGTTTGTTTGTCAATTATTGTTGTACTCAATGGTTGTTTGGGACGTCATTTTTTAGAATGGACTTAATGAATACGGAGTTGTTGTCATTCGCCAAGGATTTGCCGTTGAATACAGAGTCTGCTTTCAAACAAGATCCGAAGTTGGCGGCTGCAATTGATAAGCTTAGTAGTAGGGAGAGAAAATTAATGGGTGCTTCTGGAGTCCTGTTTCTTCCCGAACGTAAGCTAGAGTTTGGTGAAGTCCAGCAGCTTTTAAAAGGGTCCGTAAATGAAAAAGGTAAATTAAAATCAACTAATCTACTTATCATTTTCCTCAGTAATAAATGCTAAAGATTTTTATGCTTTTCAGCTACCCAGAAGCCTTCATACATCCTATTAAAGGAAACAAATGACGCAAGGAAGTCGCTTATCAAAAAAGTGGAGGATATTCTAAACAACATAAACCAATGTGCAGAGAGTGGGGACACGCCCAAGCTTGTTATAAGAAATCAAAAACTGTGGAGCAATTGTATTTATGATTTAGATAGGTATAAATACATTATACAATTTGCTTGCGTCTGCCCGCGACTACGTCCGAATTAAAATATCCTCTGCCCGCGCTATTATTTATTTTATTATTTTTTTCTTTTTGATTATCTCCTAAAGGTTGTAGCGCAAGCTAAAAATCTATAGCTTTTCTTCAAGTATTGGGCTGTCAAATACAAAAATAACTTTTCAAATACGACTGGTAGTTCTAGTCACTAGCGCGTTTAAAAAACAAACTCTACCTATAGCTATATTATTAGTATAGATAGATTAACCTGTTAACCGGGCGGGACGTATAAATACGTCAAACTTAAACAGTAGCGTGTACGGAATTCCCCGGTTAACAGTTTAATAAATAAAATATATGTGAGTGGTTGACCAAAAAGGGACCTCAAGGGAAAATAAATTGATTTCGAGTAAATCGCGTTTGAAGTTTCCTGTAGAAACAAGTTTCGTGTGTAAGGTGTATTTTTTCCAAAACTGCCTCAGCTCACAAACAAATTCATTAAAAAAAAACTACGGCACCTAAAAATATTCTGGTTAGACCAAAACAAAGCTAAAAGACTACAGATTCAAAACTAAAAAAAAAAAAATAACTGTTTCCAATCCCTCCAGGTCCCTTTTTGGTCAACCACTCACATATTTGAAGTTTCGATTGTATTCTACAGGGTGAAATTGAAAACATGCGACAAATCGAAATGGGAGATTGTACTCATCATTATAAACAACTATTACGATGGGACCAAACCTGAAATTACGAAAAAAAAAATCAGCTGTTCCCTACATTTTGACGAGTTATGCGAACATAAATGTAGGGAACAGCTGTTTTTTTTTCTCGCGATTTCAGGTTTTATCTCATAGTAAAAGTTGTTCACAATGATGAGTACAATCTCTCATTTCGATTTGTCGCATGTTTTCAATTTCAACCTGTATATTTTAGAATGACTAATTCTAATCTAATTTAATAATTTAACCTGTTAACCGGGGAATTCCGTACACGCTACTGTTTAAGTTTGACGTATTTATACGTCCCGCCCGGTTAACAGGTTAAAGATAACTTCTGATCGCGTTGTAGTCAACTATACTATAACACATACCTACATATCGTATGGCACTCGGCAATACTGTAGGTAGATTTGTACCAGTGAAAGAATTTTCTAAATCGGATTGGTACACACGACGACTTTTATCAAGCTTTTTGTTTCCAGTCTTGCATTGGCCTTGCATTCCCTTATTCACAAACTAAACTACATTTCAGTTCAGTGCATCTTTTTCATTCTATTTCATTAAGAAAAGGACAGAAGATAAATATTAGTTTAGTCCCGTCAAATTAAGATACTCCATACACAAGTTTAGACGTGATTAGCCAGCTTATATACTAGAAATGTATAGTTTGATATGATATCGTACATCCAAACTTACAAACGTTAACTCTTTATAATAGATATGTTAGTGTATCTTCAATATTATTGTAAAACCACATACCTACAGCCGTGCGATTCTGTAACCATCTCACCGTGAACACTTGGGTGAAGTGAGCGTGGAGTGAGTCGCCAATAGTGTCAATCCCTAGCATCAGCATGACTCACAGCTCACTCTAAGCTCACTTCACCTTAGTTATCACGGTGAGATTTTTCTAGAATCGACCGGCAGTTTTCTTATTACTTACAATTTTTCATGTCCAATTTCAGAGTAACATTAAAATCTTTCAATGAAGCAAAGAAGACGACGCTTTGTTATTCCAGCAGCGAAGACAAAACAAGATTTAATACTATTGTTTTTGTGTTAACAAAAGTGCATGAATTACTTTCTAAGAATTTAACGGTCACCAGACGGTAAGTAACAGTAGCAATATAAGGCAGCAAAGTCATAACTTAAAACTGTGTATTAAAAACTGTTGAATAAAAAACCGACCAAGTGCGTCGTGTTGGAACACGCACAATTAAGGGTTCCGTAGATAGAGTGAATGTTCCCTAGAACAAACTTAACATTGTAGTTGTAAATCATGTTCACCCATACAACTGCAAATGTGAGTTCGTCAACTATTAATCGTAAACTTGTAAAGCCTACTTAGTGTGATAGTTTTCCTTTTAACTTCGTTATACAACGTGTAACGTTAAATGCGCAAAACCTGAAAATAGTTTGATCAGAATAACGAGCAGAATTCATTGAGCCACTTTTTAATATAGGTCACATTTTTGAAAAAATCTTCATTAAAAACGTTGCCGTGTCTATTTATTAATAGGTCCAGCAAGCCAATGTCAGCGCGGCGCAGCGGCCCGGTGACGACTCCTCCCTCGACAAAGCGTCGTCGCAGAAGCAAGACACGGTCAGAATGGCCAGTAAAACTAAAACAGCACATAAAACCTTTACAATTTGTTTAATGACTTATTTTCTCTGTGAAATAGGTCAATTGAATTAAAAATCAGTTGGGGTGTCTGGAGTTTTGCGCATTTAACGTTACACGTTGTATATACTACAGCCGTGAATTTTTTCACATATGAGGACGGACACTTGATTCTAACAAAAAATAGCACTTTAAAGTTTAATAATTCACAAACGGATACCTGAATCGAAAAATGGTTTTCACAAAACTGCAATATTTTTGAAAGACCTATCCAACGATACCCCACACAATGGACGAGAGAAAAAAAAAACATCCACTTTACGTGTACAGGACCTCCTGTAGGTACACGTAAAGTGGATGTTTAATAAAATAAAATCATGAAAAATTTTAGGGTACCTACCCTAAAATTTTTTTTTCATGTTTATAATTTATTACTTTGTGGGCATGATTAATATGTATATCCATGCCAAATTATAGCTTTCTAGTTCTAAGAGTCTCTGAGCTAAGCTGCGGACGGACGGACGGATAGACGGACATGGCGAAACTATAAGGGTTCCTTGTTGACTACGGAACCCTAAAAACTCACATTTAGTTGGGATCGATTTTTCGAAGAAGCTAATGTAGTCAATATGTATTCAATCAAGCTAACCTAAGCTTTCTTTTTAAAAGTTCCCTACTCATCAATTTTGGAGTACAGACGCCAGCACATCAAGCTACCGAAAACTGTAAAATATTACCAATCAACTTTGGACCGATATGCTTTAACGATAAAGCTGAAAATCTATTAAAGAAATTTGACAGATTGTAGTAGCTTGATTTGCTGGCGTCTGAGCAAATCAAGCTACTACAGGTCTTTTAATTTAGTACACTATATAGCCTCACTGTGGTAATTGGAAACAGTACCTGCAATAACAACACCTGCAAAAACGGTAATCAATCTCTTTTCTTCCAAAAACCAGGGAGCTGTTCTATCAAAACGTGATGAGGCTACGTAACCAGGCTAACTTGGACGTGGCTGTAAGAGATGTGTGCTGCTTGTTGGAGACTCCTCCCTGGAGCCTGGGTATTGTGGCCACTGCTAAGGGCCTGATCGCCGGCCCTCTGACCATGCACCATCGGGATGGCAGTGTGGTCGATTGTACGGCTTCTGGTGGTAAGTTATTTTAACATTCATTTATTTAGCCTGCATTCAATACTGGGGCCAATAAAGAATTAACGATTTATACATACCTACATTCATATACATTTTATACTTTTCAAATAAAATTTGGTGTAATGTGAAAATTGTCTTGGTAGAATCTAGAATACGGTTCGAGACTGGTTAGATGATGATCTAACCAGTCCAGACCACCGTATGTCCTTGGTGTAACAGTTGGCAAAAATGTGATAAATACCTACATCATTACGTATTAATCTGATTTCTGGGAACTGATACCATATTATAGTATTGATGAACATGACCCTTTTTATCCACGGTCATTATCGCGTTAAAAAACCGTCGTTCTTTGGTTTCATGGTTCCCCTACATTGAAGGAGTCTTGATACCACAAGATATTATCGGCATGAAAGAGTTCCAGTCTCCTGCCAAGTACATTCTGGTGGTGGAAAAGGACGCCATTTTTCAAAAGCTGTTAGACGAAGGAGCTCTGCTTAGATTGGGGCCAGTCATTATTATAACGGTACTGTACCCTTTTTGTTTTATGAAATTAACAAAACTACCAATGAAAACAAATAAAAAAAATGCTTTACTCGTTTGATGTTTTTGTTTATGTTGAATTACAAAGATGCTTTTTAAAATTGTTTTTGGGGACGTCAGTTGTATGTTCACAAAACTAAACAGAAACTAGAAAAAAAATTACAACAATTAAAACAACCCCGGTTGTTTTTGTCAGTGTATACCTAGAAAAGTAGATTTACCTTTTAATCAGACGAAAGATTACTGAACACCGACCATTAACATAATGTACTTCAACTTAATAACATACAATTTCTAAGCTAATAGGAATTATCATATATATAATATTATATTCAACATCCAGTGCACCTTCATCCTCCATCGTACTATTTGTCTAACAAGCAAACGAGATATAATTACCGACGGCAAGTCCGATGATTTGCTGTAACCGCACGATAATGCTCTCGTTGACACCGAACGGGATTTATAATAACGACAGCTGTTGCTAGAAGCAGTATTTTTGCATATTTAATGTTTATCGATAAACTGTGATATTTCTAATGTATTCGACGTTGGTTATCGTGAGCATAAAGGTGAATTTGCAAGTATTGCTTGATAAAATCACTGATCTACAACTCAAATATTACACATTTGTGGGTACCTACCTAACATAATTGAACAGTTACCACACTGGTTATAATTTCCAATATCTTCAGCGCAGAACTTATGCTTTATTATACTCTGGCAGTTTGAGTACCTAATGTATGCGGCCTACCCAAATGGGTTATTTGGTATTGTCCGTCGAGTCGTTGAGCTCCTCAAGTTCTGAGTTGAGCTACAGTCTTACTGACAAATGCTTACACTGACTGGACTGGTCCACTCGAATCTGTTTGCTTCTTTTCTCTAAAGACCATTTTAGGAAATAATCTACATTGTCTTTACATGATCTGACCAAGATTATGTCTGGACTTTAATCCTTTGAAAGAGACTTTGAAACTTGAATATGTTTCGTCACTACTTCTCAGGGGCCTTAGTCAGATAGGAAATGTCGACTCCATATAGCTTATTTTTTTATAATAATATGACATTTAAAAGTGATTCTGATATCCTATAATATATTAAACAATTTAATTTCACTTCACTGAAAAAGATAAGGATTTTGTCTAAAATTGTATTACTTTTCCTCCTATTCACACTCTTGCTCGTCCCAATCACTGGCGAACGATCACAAGAAAGACTGAAGCAGTGGCGAGACAGTGCTTCCTTACCCAAACCATTCGTTCCACCCGCTGAAGACCTCCCACCTGGACATGAGTTACCTTTGGGTAACCTGGAAGTCTTTAAACAGACTCCGGACCCAGGTTACCCGAAGCAAGGAAAACATGCTCAGGTGGAGATTCATAGACGACTCCGCCTTGGAGTGTAAATGTGGTGCTGTTCCACAAACGATGGGACACTCAATATCGTGTCGAACTAATAGACGTTGGTTATGGCGCCCAACAAGTAGCTGAATTCTGGGCCGAATCCATTTAGATTGCTATCGACACGCTAAGAAGAAGAACCTCTTACTGATAAAATTACGACGGTAAAATTTAGTAAAGTCCTGAAGTTAAAAGGAAAAAAATCATGTTTGAAAAACTATTCTTTATCTTTTTACAACCGTCAAATGGATAAAGAAAATATTTCATAAATATGATTCCTTATATTTCTAGGGAAAAGGCTATCCTGACGTGTGCACCCGTCAACTATTATGTCGCTTAAGCTCCGAGTTAAAGCTGTGTGCGCTGGCGCTGGTTGATGCCGATCCTCATGGCTACGAAATATTCCTCACCTACAAATACGGATCTCTGGTATATTATTATTTGTTTATTGCCTCTTAGCTTACACACATCGATTTTTATTTAGCATGGACTTGCCTAATTACGACTCAAAGAACTAACATGCTTTTCGAAAAAGGCATGTTACTGTCGAAAAAACGAAGAGTTAATGATAAAACATTACCCGTCCTTTGAGCTTTGTTACTTTCTAATCAATCATCACAATTTCAATAACAGTGTTAGAGATAAATTTCCTTGAAATTCCACAATTTACTACACCGAAATTGTCTACTTTCAGGCCCAATCTCATCTCTCGTCATCCTTAGCGTGCAGTTCCTTATTAATGCTAGGAGCTCGTTACAGTGACGTCATGACATTAGCTCCAAACGAAGCACGTCTGCCACTCACTGAATTAGACAAACAGAAATTGACGAATCTAGTCAAGAGACCCTATTTGGACACTCCTGTTGGTAAGTTTTAATGAATAACTTGAATGTTTTGGGTTGCTAAAACCAAAACCTTTAAGTTAGCCCAAGGGCCGTGTGCCGTGTATATTATCCTGAACATAATGTTAGAAGAATCTAGAAAAAGTAATTTTAGTTGTATAACAGAGTTTTCTGTTATATCCAAGTCTCGAAACCTATTATCGGGATAAATTTAAAAGTTTTCATTAATACAATAATAATTTCCAGGTGCTCGAATAAAAGAAGAATTGACAGTAATGTTATCTAGCGGTACGAAGGCTGAAATAGAAGCGTTAGCGCCTACCACTGCCGCACTTTGTGATGCATACCTCCCTGCTAAAATTATACAGAACGATTACTTAGGATAATAAATATATTTGCAAATAACTAGTTTTATTAAAATAACAAATTAAGGGTCTTATTTAAAGACCAAAGTGAAAAGAAACGGGCATATCCAGCGTGTAACAGAGTTTCGATTTCAGACACGAGTTCACGACACACCCACTCCGACAACTGGCATTTTGAGGAAAATTGCTACGACGGGTCTAGGAGTGCTACTGATCGTAGCACTCCTAGACCCGTCGTAGCACCCTAGCCCCACCTATCAAGCCGCTACGCCGCTAAATCGTTGCGTGGTACGCAACTGATTATATAGATGACGCTACTAGAAATGTTGCGGATTACCGCAACATTTCTAGTCGATCAATAAATTATTATTGATCGACTTGTTCTGAGTTTTTATCCATTCATGTACTAGTTAGTACATTAATTGAATTTTCCTCAAAGATATTTTGAAACTATGCTGAAGGTAAGTTATGTATCATAATAAGTATTAAACAAATACTTATTATGATACATAACTTACCTTATTAACTTTTAAAAAACGGCCACAATCTAGAATTTGGAATAGTAGTGCCATCTACGTGACAACGCGCGGTACCAAAGTTACATGCGCTCTTTAAGTTTCACCAAAGGGGACGCAACCGCCGTTTCACGTAATGTCAAGTCGTGCAGGCAGATGGCGTTTCCTCACCTAGTAGCGCCATCTTTTTACAAATAATAAAATTGTGTTTTGAGAATACGGAGCTAACTTTCACAGTTCTCATTGAAACCTATTTATTAGATTCTTGTCTGTGATTTATTATCAAACCAATGACATGAAATTTATTGTCAAAGTGGACAGTTTGGTAGATTGTTCGCAAAAAATGTGATACCTAATTAAAAGTTATAACTAGAAGAAGCTCAGACGAAGTAGCGATCATAATTCTCTTGATAACATGCAGTGCCAGATCTAAATTACTGCGTTCATAGCCATGGAAAATAATGGCAACCTCCTCAACGAGAAAAAGTTTGTCAATAAGGCCAGATCCCATAATAATACAGCAGCCATAAAACTCAAGAGTGAACCGGCGAAACGAAAGTCGTTTAACGTGAATGAGGCCGTGAGATCTTTAGACTTGGTGTTGGGTAGACTGAAGAAGAGCAAACTAGTGAACGGTGAGTACACGATGAGCAGACAGATGGGCGCCGATGCGCAGGGAGCCACGGACATGTTCATGAACATGTGCACGAGTGCCAGTTACCGGCCGGGCACGGAGAACGCGTCGCTGATGTCGATGAACTTCTCACACTATGAGCTGATCCGCAACGTGTCGCGCTCCAACTGCTTCTCGGACGGCGCTTACAGCGGCAACACGTGCAGCGCGCAGTCGCACCTCAGCGCCGCCGACCTCAACGTCAAGGACGAGCACCTCGAGAGGTACTTCCGCAGCGCCGAGATGTGGTCGCGCACCTTCCGGGACAACGCGCCCAGCTCTCTACATTTCGAAGTACCAGACCAAGCACAGTAACATTTTTCTATCTTTACTGCCACAAATAAAACTGCCATATGAACGATTATGTAAATTTCAAAATTTTATTTATTCAAAGAAACTTTACAATAATAACAGAATAATCTCAGAATTTTTACAAATTAAACGTACCAATCTATACAACACTGTAACTCTTAAACGAGACGATAAGATTTATAACACTGATTAACAATAACGTAGATTTTTAGATGATTTTCTAGGGCCATCGAACGGCGCGGTACTGAATACAACATTTCGTATGCTCGAACATTTCAGCTGGAATGCCTTGATCTGGTAACCCTTTAGATCGCTTTCGCTGGTAGTTAACATTCCAACACCTTTTTTAGTATACCAGAGTGTTGTATTCACTACCGTTCGTCTTCAATCTAACCGCTAAGGGAGCAATCCGCGGCACTCTAAAGATACAAGGCGGAAACTACGCTGCATCCCAAATGCACTCCACCCACACCTCTGTATCGATACCCTACATTATTACTTTGTTATATTGCTTAGCGAAATTGACAAATATTTCTACTGATTTGAACTTTCCCTTAGGGTTTTTAGTTTTTGTATTGCTTATTAAGTTAATCTGTAGTGGCCCAAATCATAATTGAATACCTATCTAATAATAATATACATTGTGTGGGTTGAGTGCAGTGTAGCGTATAATGCAGGGATCCTAAAAACACAGCATTACTGATTCACATTTATAACACATCCATTGAATCTGGATAAACTAGGACGAAAATCTAAATTTTATATAGAGACTTTATCGAAGGATTTTAGATAAACAAAATTAACAATTACGTAGCTGATCAGAGTTGGAAAAGTGAAATAATTGACATAGTCATCACATAGTTCCTACTTTCCTGCATCAAGAATAAGACGAGGTACGGAAGCTTTCGCTGTACTGGAAGACTAAGGACTATAGACTTTGAAAGGAGTAAAGTCAGGAGTGAAGCGGCGTGCAAACGATTAGATCCATCATTGTGCTAAGATTTACTAACAACCCGGTAAGTATGTCGTTTCTTTATATAAATATACTATAATATGAATTTAATTGGTGTTATCCGCTGAATATTCCATAATTTAACTTATGTGAAATGGAAAGTATTCTTAATTAGCGCGAGGGACGGCTGCGCCTCGTGCAGGCCGCAGTTCGCCCCGCCATGTATAACTAGAGAACATTCGCTAATGAAATCAATACGTACAACATGATGTAAAATTTAAAGCACCCGGTTTCCAAACTCTCTCGTATTTTATCTAACTATAAAATCTTATATGTGTGTGATGTACACGTAGCCCGTATTATATTGTCTATGTTTTGTTTCATAATTGGAGAACAAAGCAATATTGTTTATTTTTATAATGGAAGAATTTTTAAAAATATCTAAATTAACTTATGATAATTATTTTTAATAATTACAACGAATTCGATTTCACTAGGCCCTACGCAATGTCAGATGGAGACATTATAATTATTTTATTTAATATAATTAATCCATTATCGTTACAATTATGCAATAGAAGAATCACAGCATCCTTAAGACCATAACGGCAATTGAAATTAATCTCATCGACGTATCGTAGGTATTTAATTATTACAATGATTGTAAAATTTAGACCAAATTGGCAGTCTTCACAAACATGGAATGTACGATATGCGTCTATGCAGGTATCCGATAACACTTAACAATATCGGCAAACGTTTATTATCTCTATACAACAACAATGAATTATCTAGTTATGTCACAGTTACGGAAATCAACAACAATGTGTCGCAGTGTCTGACAGTGTCCGACTGTGTCCTCGATACCCGGCCGCGCACTGCGACACCCTACCTGCCATCTGCCCTCTATGTACAAACATAGACATCACAACTTCAAACATCTTCATTAAAAAACTTAGAGACTGCGTTACTGAAATATCTATCAGAAAGGCAAATTTTCTAGCTCAATTTATAGACTATTTTGTACAAGCTTAATACTCAAATGTTTTGTTTGAGTCCTACAGTGAAGTGATGTCCACTGACTACGAAATATCGGGACTGTGTGGCTCAGGGTTGCCAGCTGAAGGGATTGTGACTGCTGACCCTCTCCGCCGGACGCTCTTATCGACTAGGAAGATTAGGAAATGATGATGTGGTGGAGCCAAAGCAGCTAAGGTTAGGGGATGATCAAGGTCACTTTTTTTCTAAACATTATAATTACTATAAAACGCGTTTCATTCTATCAAATTACATATGATTAGAATTATTCTATGTACATTGTCGCATGAGGTATTTTCAACAGCGCTATAATTTTACAAAACATAACATTTTAAACATCTGTAACACAAACGTTAATTTCAAAAGGCCTAGTAAATTTTCCCTAAATGATAAGCTCCTCATTTCGTAGTTTAATTTAAGTGTTTAACAACAATCATCGAAGTAAAGGATTTTTACAAAACTAATAATATGTTCGACGACAAGTAAAATAATTGAGTTTGTGTTTCTGTCAGTCAGCTCTCAATACGTAAAATTGAACAATTTTTTATAACTGTGTGTGTATGTACAGTACAAGTGGACACTTCTATAGGAATAGATAAAATAGAAAAGCTTGATAGTAAAGGCGCAGTAGAAAATAGTAGTAAAAGCCTAATAGAACAAGCTCTGGGTTGTAGTCGTGACGACGATCTGTGACTTGTGTCATGTTTGGTGCCGTCAAGTTACAAAATGTGTTTGATATCTAACGAGACTTCTTTCGTGTCTACAATTTATTCCCTATCTAGGCTCTTAGGAGCTAGCAAAAGACACAGTACGATAGTTTATCCGAATGGTGCTGAAGCTGAATCATGGATTCGATGAGGAAATATTGAATTCGAAGAATTTATCTGACTTTCGTAGCCCGTCGTCTGTTTTCTATCTATTATAAAATCAACCTAATTATCTCACTAAGACTAGAGTTTTTTTTAGTAATTCAATTCATGCAACTTTATCCATCATAACAATTTTCATAAGTACCTAATACTAATCACAAGAGGTCGCATTCACACGTGACGTCGTGGCTGTCTCGAGGCGTCGCGTCGTCGCGCGTCGCCGAGCCGTGGGGAACACATTTGATTAAAGCACTATGTCTCATATACATATTTACATATAAAGTAACAATGGCTGAGGTCTATCTGTCGGGGGGCGGCAACTTGGTGTCCTCGGGGTCGAGGGAGAGGCACTCGCGGAGGTAGTCCTCCATGGACCGGTACACGTGCTCGATCACGCCCTTTAGGTCGTGACCCTCGTCCGCGTACGCCTGTGAACGATCATTTAGGTATATGTATATTGAATACATGAAAATATCCAAACTAGGACCAATGTCATCAATGTAGGAGGTTCACTCTAGGAAAATCTAACAGACCGTAACACTGTGCAAATGAATCTTATACTTGATATTTTTCGAAGAATTCAAGTTTGGAGGTCAAGTAAAACTGTCCTCCTGCCACAGATCTGGAATTCAGAAAGTATGCTTTGTGTATCAAAGTAATGACTCCTTGGTCCAAATCGATCATCTTTCTCCTTCGTATCCAATCGCCCTGCTAGATGGAAACACTTCTTTCCTGGAGCCTTTGCGACTGTTGTCTAAACAAGACTCCAGTTATTTCAACTGTGCTTTCCTGTAATCCAGACCTGCACACTAAATGCGTAACACACTATTACTCTAAATTTGAATCATTTTGAAGCATATTGCTAATCCATTGCTCCATATGTTTGAAAAATGTGTCTGCTCAACAACGTAAATAACGTAATGAATGTTGTTGAACTGTCAAAATGAAACCCATTGCTACTGATAGTGTGTAACGCAATTACCCTGCTGGTACCAATTGTAATGGTAAATTAAAAAGATCTCTCGGTCTCTAAAGGTTTATTTTACCCTTTACCTTGCAGTGGGGGCTCGTGGCTAAATAATAACAGCCGCACAGTTCGATCGATCAGGATAAGCCACGCTTGCCGCGGTTGGTCTGTGGATGGGTGACCATCTCGGAAAGCACGTTAAGCCGTTGGTCCCGGCTGTCATTCGTAGATCTTTGACAGTCGTTACGGGTAGTCAGAAGCCTGAAAGTCTGACAACCAGTCTTACCTAGGGGTAACGTGTTACCCAGTAACTGGGTTGTGGAGGTCAGATAGGCAGTCGCTCCATGTAAAATACTGGTATTCAGCTGCATCCGGTTAGACTGGAAGCCGACCCCAACATAGTTGGAAAAAGGCAGGCAGATGATGATGACCTTGCCCAAAGTGGAAAAGGGAGAGGCCATCGCTCTGCAGTGGGACAGCAGAGGCTAGCGCGACAGTTAGTGTACCTGATACCGGAACAGCACGCCGGCGTCGGTGAGCGCGCGCGCCAGCTGCAGCGCGTGCGGGTAGGGCGCCGACATGTCGGCCAGCCCGTGCACCAGGTACAGCGCGTGCGCCGGCACGTGGTGCGCGCGCTGCGACGCATCAGCTTCTACGTAGCCCTTATAGTTCACTGACGGCTGGCCCAGGATGCGCTCCGTGAACGCTGCGTCTGGGGAGGTGAATGAACGAAGTGGATATATAATAATAATAATAATAATTTTATTAGTACATCAAAAGAAAAATATAAATATATATAATAGCTTGTGCTAAAATATTTAGCACACAAAGCAGAAATCTGCTTACTGGAATCCTGAGGTTACGTACACAGTGACGGTGGCTTGCTTAGCACGTAGAGCCGAGCGAGTCACCTTGCGAATAGCGAAGTGAAACGAACGCTCTAGAATTTTCGCTGTTTCGAAATACGTACGCCTTAATTTTTTCCCATAGATCTAGTAAATTTTCAGTGATTTCGTTAGTTCCAATTAAATCCACCGAAGCTGCCAGTAGGCACATTAGCTTGCTATAAGTAGGTATGTACGAGAATGTCGCCGCCAACTCGGTTTAATCAGCCATATAGCTAACTGCCTAGCCTTTTAACTAAACGGCGCCGTTCATCTAGCGGCCTGAATGATATTCAGGCAATGCATCTAATACAACATTTAATGAACTGGCTGGCTGATGCTTAGGCCATTTATATAATAGGGTGAATAATCATTTTAACAACTTTTATTTTCGGTGGTTGCCGTATGAAAGGTGAAAAAAAAAGTTTCCGCTGATAAACACTACAATAAAAACGAAAAATTCTAAACGAGTAATAGCCGAGTTTCGGCTGCGTGCTAGTGACGAAGGCCAGAGTAGTCAGTTACTCACTGTAGTAGAGCCAGTCAGTGATGGGCGAGACGGCAATGCCGCACTTGAGCGTGGACTGCTGCGAGCCGAGCAACATCGCCGTGACGTACCCGCCGTAGCCCCAGCCCCACACCGCCACGCGCGTCACGTCCAGGAATTTAAACGTGTCTAATAAATATCTGAAACAGGAATAACATTAAAGTGATTAGTTAGTTCTACTGCACCAGCAGTATTTCATCTCTCTACATCTTTGTGGGTCGTCTAAAGTTCGTGGGAAAGTTTCACATTGTTGTTAAGTGAGAAATGAAATAATTGGTAGTTTCTTAATTTAATAACCGATGCTAGATTTGGTGTGCAGCTTAAATTTGGGAGGTATCAGGGCTTGGAAAGAACTCCAAACTTGAATCTGATGCAAAATTAGAAATGCAAAAAGATTTGTTTCCCTCTGAGATCTAATTATGCTTAGGGAGTGTATGGACTGTTGATTCAGGTTATCCTATCGATGAAAGCGTAATAGTTGGCAACGGGAAATAGCAGGATACCCATGTTTCTTAACCCTAGAAAGATAAAATCTACGTCCGCAAGACGTATCGTGAAATTAAATTTCGTTGTAGTTTTTTTATTATTAGTTTTTTTATTATTATTTTTATTTAAACAATTATTTCAACCTATAAGGCATGATAATCCTTAGGCTTACTAAAAACCTTAATTAACTAAGGTACATCTGACAGACGTATGATTATCTTTTACGCTAGTTGCTATATGATTATCTTTCTAGGGCTAAGTTGTCGTAATACCTACCTAATAACAGCCAACTGGTCGGCGACCTCCACGCCCCCGAGCCGGCCGCGCAGCAGCGCGCGGGGCAGGCCGCGCGCGCCCGCCACGTCCAGCTTCACGTACACCACGTCGTTACGCGACGACATGTACGAGCCCCAGTCCACCAGGAACTCCTCCGTCACCTGCTGACTGCCCGGCCTGCCGTCTCTGTAACAGTATGCATCAAAATTAAGATTTCTGAAAATTTAAGTCTTAATGCTGAAGACCGCACCTAATCATCATCCACGCTTTTTTTGTGTTTAAATGCGATGCTTTCGCTATATTGATGTATACTTATACCATGATTTACATGTAGTAATATGGAAATCGGAATCATTACTTAAAGTTATAAAGGAACAACTGCACTTTTACAATTGCAAGTCATTTTGAATCCAAATTAACTTAAAACTCGCGCTTACTTGATTAACGCAAGTCCTTAGTGCCGCCAAGTTACAAAGATATTTGGCAACAACTCAGGTTAATTACCAAGGCCTAATAACAGAACAACTTTGTGCCAAAACTGTATTTTATTTAGCAAGTTTTACTTGGATATATGATACGCCAGGAGATGAAACTTCTATATGAACATTGTAAATGAATGGTCTATGAGATATTTTCAAAGTTGAAAGCACACACGACACGATGTTAAACCTGGTGTTTAACAGCAGTTCCTCCTACTCTGTATTGATTCATTTGAAATCAGTACATTAGAACGGACTGACTCCCATCCACCCCGGTGCTTCTTCACCTGTTTCAGATGCACCAGTACCTATGGTCGATGGGAAAAAAATCTTTGAAAGAGATATAAAAAAGCTGGCTAATAATATAAAAAGAAATATTATTATGCTATCCAATAAAAGTTTTTAGTTCTGTGAAAGAGCAATGCTGAACAAAGTGTGTACCTAACTTAGTAAAGGACTTACACATGAACAAGCACGGGGAAGGCGGCGTCTCTGAGCTCCTCCCTCCAGGAGGGCGGCAGCAGCAGCTGCACGCGCGCCTTGGAGCCGCTGCCCAGCGCCACCTCGAACGAGCGCCGCGTTGGTAGCGCCAGCTCTCGCAGTCGTACTGATCTGAAGAGTACAGTTCATATTTTGTTTATATGGGATAAAGGTCAATGAGACACATGTGCAGGGTTCAATTTAAATACGCTTTTAGCAATTACTGAGAAAATAAATATTTCTTTAGGATTTATCATCAGCCTAATTCTACTCATTGTAAGTAGAATAGATCAAAATAACTAGAAACACAAGACTAAAAATGGCATTTTTGCTTTATAGTTTCAAGACATAAGTACACAGAACTAATTTGACGGGTTCAAAAATCACACCTTGCATTTATTTCGAAAGTATAGGTACGTAATAATTGGCAAAGCTGTGGTGACTTTTCCTCAAAAAACCGTAATCAATAATTGAAGGTCTTGAGAACATAGCAAGATAAAAGATGTTGCTTACCTATAAGGCCTCGTATCGTACAAAATTCTCTCTAGCTTATGCGTCCTGGCGTCGTGCAGCCCCGCGAGCGGCGGGCCGGGCCCCCCGCACTCCAGCACGTAGTGCGTGATGCCGAGGCGCGCGCGCGGGGGGGAGAACGTCGCGCGCCAGTACGAGCAGTTCGCGTAGTGCAGGCGCGCCGGCCACACCGCCAGCTCGCACGTCAGGCAGCGCGGCTCCTCGCGCTCGGCTCGCGCCTTCACCGAGTTACTGCCCCCCCCGTATGAAGGGTCTCTAACTACATACACCTGCCTCTGACCAGGCCTGTCTGCACTGCCTGTTGCGAATAAAACCCACAATCAAACACACGCCAGGAGTGGTTTCACAGTAACAAAACCATGCCCTGATCCAAGACACCAATGGGAGTTCATGAGAGTTAATAACCAATGAAGAGGACGTTGGGTTAGTAAACTGAACCTAATCAAAAAAGAACACTCAACTGCACTCAATCTAAATACTTAATTTGATTTGCTTCCTTCACCAAATCTGGATGCAGTCTAAGTATTGGTAACGTTTCTTTGTCTAAACCTTTAAAGCAGAAAATAATATTTAAGGAGATCACGTTAAACTGGATATCCACTACGTTGGTGCACCAATTGAACTCCGTCCATCGGATTTAGGATATGACTGTTTTTATGCAAACACAAAGCAGATGGGCTGAACACAGTTGGGTGTGCAAACATGTGGATAACCAGCTTTAGAATAATACTTTTTTCCTCATGTAGTAGAATTACCTAAATAATAAACTAAATGATTCTCCTGGTCCCATGCCAGGATCTCTGCCACTTCGACCTTGCCGTGCGAGAGGACGGCCATACGTTGGCGCAGTACATCCACGTGTTTGATGTGCGTGTAGTACTGCCCCCCTCCCTCCTGCACCGCCGCTAGAAGAAGGAATGCACTGCCGTCTTCTGAGTAGACCGGCTGTTGATGGACTTCTAACCAAGGCTCCTCTGTCGCTTTTTCTGAGTGTGTCTGAAACAGAAAACCAATTATTTAAAAAACTGAAGGCAAATGAAAAATCAATACGTAGAAAAAGAAAAGTCTCACTGGCTGACTGATCAACGACCAGGCAAAACCCTAGAAAGCTGAAATTTTGCACAAAGGTTGCCTTTATGACGTAGCGCAAAGGCCGGACTTTTCAAAATTTCCATTGTATAGGGTGGTGAAAGTCGTAATTGGAACGATAAAAATAGGTGTTAATATCTTACCTCAGTGCAAGTCCAGTTAGGAGCATAACAACTGCTATAAACTGTAAGGTTTTGCGCTCGATTCATCCACACTACACCTACATGAGAATTGTCTTTGCCCACCCACTGGGCTGATATGAGATAATATTCCCTGGAACACAAAAACCCAAATTAAGACTTCTTCTCTTCATTTTAAAACATGTCTACGGTACTTTTGGTAATAAAATACGTACATTCCATCTAACGTACTCGGAGGCCTCACTTCCCATCTCGGCGGCGAGGTCGCGTTTTGAACATTTACTATCCATAACTTCACCTTTGGTATCGCACTGCCAGGCTGGAAAGAAAGAAAAAGTCGCGATATAAGTTTTTTTTTCACTTCTAATTTTATAATTTCTATTCATCATTCATAACACTAAAACTGTATTCAGCGTTAGTCCTTATATTATTGAATGAATTTTATTATTATTATTAGTATTATTACTTTATTTTCTCTATTTTTATCGTGCTTACACCTAGTGATATGTGCATGCTATGGTCTTTTGTACCTAATTGAAGGTGCACATATAAAAGAACCTTTTTGGAGATCCGCAATAAATAAATACATAAATAAATAAATACATTTCTTTAGCTCATAATCATCCTATAATGTTTCCACTGCTGAGACACAGGCCTCCTCTCGGTGAGAGGGAGTTGCCCGTTTTTTACCACGCGGGCCCAGTGCGGGTTGGTAGATGTCACATGTCTTCGAATTTTTGGTTCTAGGACACGCCGGTTTCCTCAAGATGTTTTCCTTCACCGTTTTGAGAGCAATGGTGATGAAGTAAATTAAACAAAGGTAAAGCGCCTGTCGGGGTTCGAACCTACGACCTACAACTGGTAAGTAACGACTTTACCTCCGGGCTACCACTGCTGCTGCTATTTTTTTACCTAATATTCGGTAAATGTGTAAGTGCAGCCTATACAACGTGTAACGTTAAATGCGCAAAACCTGAAAATAGTTTGATCAGAATAACGAGCAGAATTAATTGAACCACTTTTTAATACAGGTCACATTTAAAAAAAAAAATCATTAAAAACGTTGCCGTGTCTATTTATTAATAGGTCAAGCAAGCCAATGTCAGCGCGGCGCAGCGGCCCGGTGACGACTCCTCTCTCGATAAAGCGTCGTCGCAGACGCAAGAAACGATCACAATGGCCAGTAAAACTAAAACAGCACATAAAACCTTTACAATTTGTTTAATGACTTATTTTCTCTCTGAAATAGGTCAATTGAATTAAAAATCAGTTGGGGTGTCTGAGGTTTTGCGCATTTAACGTTACACGTTGTAGATGATAAGGGATAGATGATTGTCCCAAGGAGGATATCGAGTTTAAGAAAAAGAAAAGGATAAAAATTTCCAACTGCGTAGCTGGCATATGATTCAATTACGAGTAAATGGGCTACGGAAGCTTCGAATAGTAAATATTTACTTTCTCATTTAGCTGGGTTTTGCAATTTTAAAATGATCATACATGAATATATTTTATAGCACTGTGTGACCTAAACCCCCACATAAGTAACGCTTTTCTGTTACTTCAGTAGTCCATTTTTAGACAGAAAAGCGGTAATTAAGTGCGGGCTTATGTCACATGAGCTATAGAATAGTATACTTAAGTAGTCTTTAAGTCACGTGTCGTAAGGTATTTTTTTTTTTGGCTGAACGTGTAGTGAATATTTCACCAAAAATATAATTAGGATGGCTTTAACGAGGTGACGATAAAAATCCATACCGTGGGATATCTGACAGTGACTTGGTCGGGGAAGACAATGTGAGCAGAGGCGTTGCTGGTGGGCAGCTGCAGGAAGCCGGCGCGCGCCGCGCTCGCGCCGCCCAACGAGTCGGCGATGCGCGGCAGGCGCAGCTCCGACACCGCGCGGTCGTCGTACTGCACGTACAGCACCAGCGTACCGTCCGCCGAGCCCCATGTCGCTGACGGCGTTTTCGTCACCTCCTCTGTTAGAAAATTATGAAATACTTTGATTAACCCTACAGCTCATAGTGTCCCACATATGGGACATACCGGAAAAATGTTTTAAATTTCAAAAATCGATCCAAGTAGCTTGATCTAGTGTTGACAAGATTAAGTATTATGTATTTGAGTTTCGAATTTAGTACCAGCCGTGCGATTCTGTAACCATCTCACCATGAAAGCTTGGGTGAAGTGAGCGTGGAGTGAGCTGTCATTCGCTAGGTACGGTGAGGTTTTTTACAGAATCGACCGGCTGATATTTTGGATACTTAGATCTGAATAAACATTTATTTATGTTTTATTCAAATCGGTAGGTAGGTACCTTGAATACGATTCACGAGCGGCGTATTATAATCGCAAAATATTGATAAAATTGAATTTTTAGTGTCGAAATAATTAGTAGAGGTAAGCTCATGCTCATTTATTTGTCATTTTACGTGTAATCTTGTAATTTCATTGATACTGCATAACAAATATTCACATTATAATGCATGATGTGCCATATGTGAGTCATAAACAAAAACACGTTTCTATTGAGTTATGATTTTTCTGAATATTTACAGGCTAACGTATTTGTTTTTTAAACCGATAAGTAAAATCATGCACTGTAGGGTTAAAAGAGTGTCGATGGAGTTCCTTGCCCGTTCTCTCCAAAGGAACCATAGGAATATAAAAAACAGCTCAAGCATGCCTGTTTAATTGAAATAAATTATTGTTCTAGTTTGATCGTATCGTAATTTAATGAAACTGTGCTCTTCTGTATCTGAGTATTCAATTATATAGCTTGATTTCCATGAGTACACTTTATGACTATATTGAGAAACGCATAGTATTTCTCAAATGACATTTTCGCGCATATTCATGTTACTTGCTGGATACTGTATTCTGACTGACTGGACATGGTAAGTGAGTTTCCATTCTGAACTCACCTTGATAGAGAAAGTCGGACACGCCATTGTAGACGCCGCCGGGCGTGGCGTCGGTAGTGAGCCGCAACAGGGGCGCTCTTCGGGCGGGGGGCCCGGGCCGCGCCAGCACCTCGTTGTCGGCCGCCAGCAGTAGCGACCCGTCGTCCCCCAGCCAGGCCGCGTGCTGCCACTCCCAGCTGCGCTGGCCCTCGCCAAACAGCGGGATGTGGTGGCTGTAAGGATATGATGGGGAAAATAGCGAGTTAAAAAAATATTTAAAAGAAATGAGCGTTCATTTACAAGAATCTATTCATTTGACTGTTGAATGTAAGTAGTTCGTAGCAATATTAAAAGTTGTAGTCTAATATACTATATGGCTAAGAACTGACTTAAACAAAGATATTTCAGTTAGTTTGTTTCAGTCCAGTGCTTGAACTGTACACTTTTAAATGACGCTTGTGATTCTGTTAGCAACATAATAATTATCCCAGACATGATTGTATTAAGACTGTGACTATAATAATAATAATAATAATAATCTTTATTGGAACAAAAATACATTTTACAATTTGATTGCGTACGTAAATAGCTACATTAGTTAGAAACTGTGTCGCAACTATTAACGCCCACCTCCAAGAAGGAGACGACAGAGTTCCAGATCCCAGAGGTAAAAAAAACAGTTGTTGTTAAAAAGAATAATAACAAATATTAACACAAAAAAAAACAAACTAGTAAACTATTTAAATTCATAAAAATTATTTAAAAAAGTAAAGTTAAGTTAATAGTAGCAAAAAAAAATTAATAAAAATTAAAAAATAGTAAAAATTTAAAATAGGTAAGTGCATAATGTTGTGCATGTGGGAGTGTTGTATGTGAGTGTTAGTGTATGTCTGTGGGGTGTAAGTGTAGAGTGTGCCTGTGGGAACTCCCCACGATCACACTCTACGTGTATTTGGTGTGCATGTCTACGGAAGAAAGATATTCAGGGTTTGACTAATTTTTCCAATTCTTCTATCAAAGTTAGTTTCAAACAACTATGAAATTGTAATAACTTATTCAATGCTAACAGCCCTTTTAATAGAAGGTATCTAATAAAGTAGGAGAAGTCTGATTGCCACCGCATTTTCTGCAAAACTAATTAATCCGTTCGGAATGCCGGCTCTTTCCTACGAAAAGTACTTACGATCTACGTTGGAATTCACGAGTATTCGAGGATTAATTTGTCGGCAGCCGGTAAAATTATTAGAACGTTTTTTTTTTTTAATTTTAATTAATTAAATCAAATCAAATCATTTATTTTTTGACAACATGGGTAGGGGTATAGATGTTAAACAATGTTTTTATAATGTTCTCCACGCTCTGCCGTCACATGGGCATTCAAAATTTACACACATAAATTAAAATATACTATCAAAATAACAATAAATATTACAAAATTATTAAATTGGAAAATCATTTTAACCATATTATTTTTCAATCTCAAGGAGTTTAATTACTTAGATACTTTTAATTACTTAGATATATTTGAAGATGCGAATAGTGTACCAAATTAACGAAGAGGTTAAATTAACAGCATGACAAAATAATTGAGTAATCATGAAGTCAGCAATGATTCTAGACCCCCTTGCGTAGAAATTAATCGTCAGTTATCAATAAAAAAAAATTAAAAAAAAAATTATCCAGGTTATAGAAAAGTGTAATGCCTACCTCCGTAGTCAAAATCGATCAAAATGTATGGAACAACAATTTTTTTTTTTATTATTTACTGAACCCATGGTAACAGATTGCGCGATGTTATCTCTGCCAACATTAGAAACAAATATAAAAGTCCCTTTCTATTTAAAATATATGTTTGCATCACACAAACCGAACTCTAATATCGTTTACAATAAAAATTCCCCACGAAATCGAATGCCCACAAAGTAAACGATCTAAGAACAGGGGCGAAAGTCGTTATGATATGAATTCAGTTCCACGCGAGGAGCCGCGGCAACAGGTGTGTTGGTTGGCAAAAAACAGTCCGAACATAGAGCTCTATTTCCTAGTGTATCTTATATTCTCGACGGCGCAGTAAGTCTGCGAGACGGTCATTCGAAGCCGTAAGGTATTACCTCCCGCACCCAAAATCCTCCCTTCCCCTCCCACATTAAAATTCCACTCGCAAATTTTGAAATAAATTGGAAATCGCATTCACGTACCTATCGTCAAATCGATTTCTTCACCTGCGAGACGACCGTGGTAAGAAAGTTCACAAAAGAGATATGATTTAAAAGAAAAAAAACAAACTGAGGAGGAACGACTCTCTTTAATATCGGCTTTTTAAAGCTAGTCGCCTGCGGATACGCTTTTAAAACTTTTTTCGAGGTAATGTCCCATGAAATATGAGTTTTAAATTGTTTTCGACAGTCACTTTCGTTATATACCAACTCGGATATTTCAGGCTGTACGCGTATTTCAGGCTGGAAGTAATGGTTTTTCGACTAAGAGCTGATTTTACCAATGCCAGATAATTTTATCCGACGAATAATTTTGAATTTTTGACAGTTCTTCCATACATAATCTGTCAGGCGTCCATTTTATTCCACGAATAAGAATTATCTGTCGATTGTGTGAATGAGCTGTCAAACCGCATTATTTATTCCTCAGATAAAAGTTCTCTATCTATTGAAAACTCAGCCCTTAGTGAAGATGCCAAATAAATATTTAGTTAATATTCTGTGGAGTTTACGTTTGTCCATGCCAATATCTTTTGTCGTCAATTTTGTTTAGCTCTGCATCGGCAAACGAGAGCAAAATGTTGAGCTACGCGCGGGATTCCGAATATAATTTACTGTAGCGGATACAGCAGCCGCTTATAGTCAATATATCTTAAGCTTATTTCTGAAACCCACTATAGTAATTTCCTTAGCTCTCATCGTTTGTAAACAAATTCATCTATATTCAATAATCTCAAAAGCAATACCATTGAAATTCTAGTGGAAACAGATAAATGTGTAAAGGAAACAAATTGAGATCGTGCAGATATTTTATATTCTTCAGGAGGAGACGAGGCATGCCGTGCGTGGCGCGCGTCTTCCACATTTGTTACACTTTACACAGCCCCGACGATATTTATGCAATAGCCTCTTTTTACGAATCGTTTTCAACCAAAAATTAAATGTGCACGTCAAAATGAAGGACTGAACGTCCTTTGATATGCCAAACAAACGCCACTCTTGGGGGAAGGTGCGGTGACTGAAAACCAATTTGGGACGCGAATTTAATTTTCAGTCGGAAATTTAATTATGGAATCTTCGGGGTGCTTTTAACTGAGACCTTTGCGACGTTCAAGCATCAAATATCAAAAGGTACTCACTCATTTGTGACGTCATAAACGGTATAGT
>OX451393.1:13977338-14159878 GCA_949629135.1 Eremobia ochroleuca
GGGTGTTGGCCCTCCGCCAACTCTGGCGCACACTCTCTGCTTTATAAATTTTGTTCCACACCAACTTTACGACTTCGTTTAACTATTATTACAACTGCTTTCTCGATGCGATTTTTTAGATAGATGCTGTTTTTATTACACGAATATTCAGATCAGTCGATCATTACAGATCTTACCAGATAGTAAATACATCGAAAATAAACTTCTTTAAGAATTACTGCTTCGTAAATTATCAGCGATGCTGTGACTTGGGCAGCATGCCCGTAGGCCGCCTGCCGTCGTGCGGCTTCGTGGATATTTGGCAAGAGTACTGCTGATATTAATTCCTTTTTGAGATAAACTAGAGCACAGAGCGCTGATCGTGGGTTACTGCTGAGCACCTTATATTCTTGAAGTACCATCGATTCCAAGTTTTTCGAGGCAATAACTTTTTCTTACCTCAACAAAACTTTAAACTGTAGTCAAGCGTCTTCCGGTAAAGAAGCAAGCAAACTTTCGAAGCGAAAAGTTGTTACAGCCGGCTCAGATTAATGACGTGCAATAGACTAAAGCTGGGAAGTGTGGCGAGGGAACCCCAATTTTGAGCATTAAACATGTTTCTTATAATTAGCTTTGCAGACGTTTAACGTGAGCCTTTATAGCCTCAGAAGGCTCTAAAATGAAATCGGCTGCAATGCGGACGGTCAGGAATGGAAGTAAAATAATGTTTGTATACAATTTACGGACGAGATACAGAGTTTGGGGACAAAGAGAGTCACAGCAACATTTTCCTTGTGCACTAATAATAACATTCTGCTCTGAACACTATGTTGGCTTGATTTTCTGAGTGTATAGATAATGATATATCCCTATTATGATAAAATTCCCATAATATGACGTTCATTAGGAAGCAGCAGCTCATTATAGGACATTTACGTTAGAAAAAACCCAGAAAATTCTTCAAAGCTTTTAAGCTAACAATGCAGCAAAGGAAATAAAATATGTAGATAACACTTTGTATAGTGCAGCGGTCTGCAGTGGGATTGCGACAAGCTCCACCTGGAATGCTGGACGGATTTATAGCATTAATTAAGTAAGTGAGGATTTATTACGCTTCGCTCAGGAGTACCTACTCCGGAGCTCTCTGGAGTCATTCGACAACTTTGTTGCCAATGTGAGCAGTTCTCGACGACCTCTTGTCCGAAACGATTCCGTTTAAGACCACACACAAATGTGCCTTTATTGTTAAACTTTGTGCTGTTTTGTGATCACATAAATTTTCGGGGTGTTTGTACAGCCGCGCGATTCTGTAACCATATTACTGTGAAAACTTGGGTGAAGTGAACGTGGAGTGAGTCGTCAATAGTGTCAATCCCTAGCATCGGCATGACCTACAGCTTACTCTAAGCTCACTCCACCTAAGTTATCACGGTGAGATTTTTCCAGAATCGACCGGCAGATGTTGGAAAGCACGTAGTGCAATTTTGATTGCTCCATTTGATGGATTGGTGGCAAGCGTTGCTGTTGAGTGGGAGTTTAATTACAGGTATTGGAAAAAAGTTTCGAGTTTTTTTTACTCATGAAATTCTCAATCTAGTGAATGGGGCAACGGGCGAACGCTCGCTCCCTTTCAACTGTCGTAAAATGTGTGTAAACAGCTGCATACTGCTGCATTCACTCCGGGCAGTGCGAGATAATCCCGATTTCACAGACAACTGCAACTTGCCGCTGTCACTCTAATTGTATTATTGTCCTTTTAAATCTAGATTAGTTATAGTGTGTCAAGGCCGGTTACATCCTGGCGCCTCGCCAGGATCTAATTCAATTTGTACACCCTAGGGCCGCAGATACTTCGCTTGGCATTTTTTATGATCCCATAAAAGCTATTAAAACCTTGTTCCGTTAATGTGTTTCGCTTTAACGCCATGATTTTATTGTGAAAAAATGGACTAACTAGCTTATATACCAGCTGTTAATGACTTTTGTTTTAGCTTTATATACCTGATTTAATATTACTTACTCCCAATATACCAAATGTGGCTATAATAATTATTACGCGTGATTACCTAATTTTAACCGACTTCAAAAGAAGGAGGTTATCAATTTGAATGTTTTTTTTTATGTATGTTCGGGCAAAACTGTGTTTTTTATTGGGGTACATTTAATCTTGCAAGTAAATTCGGGCATAACTTTTTTGTTAAGAATTGTTTTAATTAACCGACTTCAAAATAAGTCCGTGTCGTTGGGTCCACATTTTCGTATTTTGACACCGACTTCCGAAATTAAAGTTATTTTTCACTTTGTAGTGTTTTTTTGGAAGTCACTTTTATTTTTATTTTCATAAAAAAAAGTTTTTATATGAATACTCATGAGTTTATTAGAGAAGCTTTATAGAGTTTCGTAAAACGTTATATTTCTGCCGTTAACATTTACATCTCCCCTAACAGATACGTTTCACGTTCCCAAATTCAATAGTCCTTGCAGCAATTCTGTGGTGTAGTTCACCCAACCGGAAATGCCGATGGCTTTTGCCGGCTGAAAAACATCAAGGGGGTAAAATAATATGCAATAGACGATTATGTGGAGAGATTGACCTATACCTACCTACTATAAACGAACTAAGTATTGGATTTATCGTGTTATAATCTAAATGTAATACACGTTTTATTATGTATCTGTTATCTGTTATCCGTACGCAAAATACGCGCATTGACGTGGAGTTGCGGACACCAGCTCGTATTACCTATTACCTACAACGTTAAATTGTACTGTGAGTAGTAATAGGGTCGTATACCTATCAACTTCTCATCTCAGCCTACCCTTTTCCCAACTATGTTGGGGTCGGCTTCCAGTCTAACCGGATGCAGCTGAATGTCAGTATTTTACATGGAGCGACTGCCTATCTGACTTCCACAACCCAGTTACTGGCTAATACGATACCCCTTGGTGAGACTGGTTGTCAGACTTTCGGGCTACTGACGACCCGTAACGACTGTCAAAGATCCACCAATGGCAGCCGGGACCAACGGCTTAACGTGCTTTCCGAGGCACGGAGGGGTCTTGGTATGTGAAGATGATCACCCACCCACGGACCAACCACGGCAAGCGTACCTTAACCTGATCGATCGACCCGTGCGGGTTGTATTGCTTAGCCACAAGCCACTCAGTCGTATATCGACTTCTAAAAGCTCCAAAAGTTACTTCAAAACTATCCGAGCCGCTTAGTAGGAAAACAACATGAAAAAAACAGTATCAGGAAGTCAAAGGCAGAAAAAGAATTCAGCGAACAAAACGTTCTCCCTTAAGACCCCATAACTTGCGTGTTTTCCCGTGAGTGAAAACAACGACATCTCTTTATCAAAACCCCCTTGAAAATACGGGCTAGAGCAACATGGTGTGAAATCAGGACATGGCTTGAGTATGAATGATAAATAGTACAATATTATGGAGCCATTATGCGTTATAGAGAAGATACACCGACCGATAACTGCAATTAAAATAAATACATTCAAAATCAAAATTCATTTATTGAAACTAGGCTGAGAATGACAAAAACGTCAAAATTACATAAAACAGCCGGTCGATTCTGTAAAAATCTCAACGTGAAATCAATAGTGAAGTGAGCACTTAATAGTGTTAATCCGTAGCGAATGACAGCTCACTCCACGCTCACTTCACCCAAGCTTTCACGGTGAGATGGTTACAGAATCGCACGGCAGTACCCCAAAACGCCCACCTCTCACCACTTCTTAGTGCTTTATGTGGGAAGAAGAAGTGGCGTACCAACTCCACAGTAGCACAGCTGTCTGTTCAGTTAAAAGAGCTTGATTCTATACAATAGTAAGTAATTAAAGGTTTTAGCTAGCACTACTTGCTCTCGCGCGGTTTTATAAACGATTGCGGATTGCAGCGTAAAAGCCTTCCGCGCATCAATTAATTTTCGAGCTAATTGTTACGAAGCATATTATTCATGACACTAGCTTGTGCTCGCAACCTCGTGTACGTTAAATTAGTTGTTCCCCGACCCACCCCGCCGCATCGCATAGCTTGCCCGCGCTAATACTTCCTTTCGCTTAGCGTTGTTTCTGACTTGACTTTTTTTATTTTTATTTATTTATTTAATACTTCAAGCACATACATGCACAGAGGCGGACTTAATGCCATAGGCATTTTCTACCAGTCAACCTTTGGGTGATGCAGAGAGAAACAGTAGTAGGTGCTATCATGAAAATTGAGGAATACATATTTTAAATATAAAGATACGCATAAACCTATTAAGACTATAAATACAACATAATTGTAAATTTCACAAATAAATATATATCAGTTTTGACAAACAAAATACTAGCTTTGAAATTATATATAATTATCAATAGAATTAGCATAAAAATATTATTAAAATCTCGATTATGATTGTAAATGTTTGATTAGTCAATCCTTAGCAACAGGTGGGGTGACACTGGCAGCTCACTCCACGTTCACTTCACCCAAGTTTTCACAGCGAGATCGCACTGCAGGGTCAAGTTGGCAGTTGCCAGTTGAATCGCGCGGCGATGTAATCTTTTTATCGAGGCAAGAGATGCTTCGGCTATGCTTCTACTTCATACTATGAGACTTTTCTTAATCTAGATAATGTGTCCATCTTTCTCTATGTTTTTTCAAAACTTACGTAGGAGGCTAGTCCTACGTTTTGATTCTCGAATGAGTAACAATTCTTCATAATGTAAATATTTTTCGTATAGGTATCCTAACTTGTTTGGTCTACAGTAGGTATATTGTGTATCATTTTGGATTGTAGCATGTCCAAGGGCCTGAGGTAATCCTAGTATGTTGCTTAAATTAAGAGATTTGCACTTAGTACCATTTTTATTTGATGAATATGAAATCCATTCCTCCGATAGCCGCAGCATCGAAAACTTAAATTATAACAATTAGCAAAAACTGTTAATGAATGAAAACGTGGAAACTAAACGTGGTAACTATTAATGCAAATTACTGAATTCATTAGTAGAATGTTTATGACCGTAATTTAAAGTGATTACGACCTGCAAGGCTGCATCAAAACTTTTTTATTTTGCCTACTTTAGATATTTTATGTGCACCAATTACGGCATCAATTCAGCTTGGTAGCATTACTGACTTGGCATCAGGGCTTCTGAAAAGCATTTTGAGAATTCTAGGCGAATACGTGACTACCAAACATTCTTTCGAACGTGTGTGGTACAAACAATTACAATGCTTTCGTAGGCAAAACAAAGGTCATGGATTTTTAGGGTTCCGTACCCAAAGGGTAAAACGGGACCCTATTGCTAAGACTCCGCTCTCCGTCCGTCCGTCCGTCTGTCACCAGGCTCTATCTCATAAGCCGTGATAGTTAGACAGTCGAAATTTTCACAGATGATGTATTTCTTTTGCCGCTATAACAATGAATACTCTAAAACAGAATAAAATAAATATTTAAGGGGGCTCCCATACAACAGACATATTTTTTTGCCATTTTATAGACAATGGATCCCTTCGTGCGCGAATCCGACTCGCGCTTGGCCGGTTTTTTTATCTCCTGGGTTTGTTGCGAGTGCCAATCACTACCGTTTTTCGAAATAACGTTCTATCTAACCAAAAGGTTGCCAAAATCAGACCAAACAAATTCAGGTCAGTTTTTTCGGGGAAAACCAAAAAACTCGCCGCATCGTTAACTGATATCGCATCGTGATCGTTGTGATAGGAAAGCATTTTTATTCTTTTTGTTTTAGCGAACTTTTCAGCCAGCAGCGGCTTCACAAACGGTTGAAGTAAAAACTTCTTCAACTTTTATTTCTTAAATTCAATCTGCGATGTTTATGCGGTGGCTAAATGGCTAAATGATCGCCACTACGATATCGGTGCAAGATCTCGACGCTCCTCCAGTTAATAATTTAATTTCACTTGGCGAGCAGCCCATCCTCGCACCTGTACCAAGCTTGAAAATCTTCGTTATTCATTGTCCATCGATCGAGTTGTGGAAAGAAACGAGTTATGAATAAAAGAAATATTGCGATCGAGATCATCGAAAAATCGTAGCGACATTGACCCAGTATGACTAAAATACTTGCAATGTCAAAGAAAAAAATGTTACATATATGTATATCTCTGCCTCTGATTTCGGAATGAGTGGGAAACACTTAGTTTTCTCATTCAGTTTGATTTTGTAGGTAAATAAAGATCTGTCTGGGATGTTCGTTCTTTCAATACTAACATTATTTAAGCATTCTGATGAATTTATCTGGCTCGTTGCCTGTACTAATAGTGTCTACTCGGCTGAATTTATTTGACGTTTGTTTATTTTGGTTTTAAGGCGTGTTGTTAAGAACCGCATTCTTAATTAAATGTCGTTCGACATAATTAAATAAATACTTGACCCATTTCGCAATATATCATCATCTGCCTAGCCTTTTCCCAACTATGTTGGGGTCGGCTTCCAGTCTAACCGGATGCAGCTGAATACCAGTATTTTACATGGAGCGACTGCCTATCTGACCTCCACAACCCAGTTACTGGGTAATACGATACCCCTAGGTAAGACTGGTTGTCAGACTTTCGGGCTTCTGACTACCCGTAACGACTGTCAAAGATCTACGAATGACAGCCGGGACTTAACGTGCTTTCCGAGGCACGGAGGGGTCTCGGAATGTAAAGATGGTCACCCATCCACAGAGCAACCGCGGCAAGCGTAGCTTAACCTGATCGATCGAACTGTGCGGCTGTTATTATTTAGCCACGGGCCCCCCTCATTTCGCAATATAATGCAGTGTAATATTGATAGATTGTGACGTTTAATATCCTGGCTCGTACAATACAGTTCTCAGCTGGTCCATTGTCCGCCCTATAAATTTCGACTCTCTGGGGATTCAGTTGGCGCGGTCGACTTGTTCCGAGAAGACGTCGGATGAACAGCCTCGCTTACAAACTTGTGCACCGCAACATGTTACTCAGTAGCTAAGTGATTGATTGCCGCTGTATCGCCCGGATAGTTTGCTATTACTACATGTTGGTATACACGCACCTCTAGGTACAGTTTCAAATTGATGAGGCGCTCGGTTATATACTCCAGCGTCCACGATGAGAAGCATGATAAATCAATATAATTCAGCCTGAATTACACAGCTTTATATTCAGTGAGATCGGTGCCAATGTGATTCATGTACTTAATATGATCCGTGAATTATCGCTGTGGCGAAAATTTGCATGGAAGCTAGAAGTCATAAAATATCTCGATTCGTGTCTCACTTTTCCGATAGTATGGTAGTTGATATCGGCAAGAATAAGCCGAAAAATACCAGGTAATATTGATGAAAAAGGGCTTGTTTAAATAACGTAATATCGCAGAGGTGAGGCGTAGGTAGGCGACATTCATTTTCCGTGGGAGTGTCTCGTCTGTAAAGGGGCTTGTCCGGATTTTCCTACTATGAATACGACTGAGCTCTATTTATACTTTATAACAAGACTACAGAAAGTCTTTTAAAGTAAAACGGGACTCGACTTGATTGAAATCTTTGAAACTTCATCTTCCACGTTTTCAGGATTATTTTCTTTGTAGTTTAGCAGAACGACGTGTTTTTGTATGTTTACATACAGATATCTCTTTTGGGGCTTGTGGCTAAGTAGTAACAGCTGCACGGGTAGATCGATCAGGTTAAGCAACGCTTGCCGCAGTTGGTCCGTGGATGGGTGACCATCTTCTCATACCAAGATCCCTCCATGCCTCGGAAAGCACGTTAAGCCGTTGGTCCCGGCTGTCATTCGTGGATCTTTGATAGTCGTTACGGGTCGTCAGTAGCACAAAAGTGTGCCAACCAGTTTTACCAAGGGGTATCGTATTACCCAGTAACTGGGTTGTGGAGGTCAGATAGGCAGTCGCTCCATGTAAAATACTGGTACTCAGCTGCAACCGGTTAGACTGGAAGCTGACCCCAACATAGTTGGGGAAAGGCAGGCAGATGATGATGACATACAGATCTCTCTTTTAAATAACTTTTGAAGTCCGTATTTCACGAAGCCAATTTGTAAACAACTTGGGTTAATTTATTTGGAGTCCATTTGAGGTTACAAAGTAAAAGAGTTAATTGCGAGCAGGTTGAACTGTATTCTAAAGGTCCCACAAAGGCCTTTATTGACCTGAAACACGGGTGTGTGGCAGCCTTAAAATGGAGCAGGAATGGAGCGGGAAGCACAAAAGACCCGAGGGGCCAAAAGGTGATTTGAGTTTTCCACCTAACCGCTACAACCTATTTATTGGTTAAAATAAAAAAGATGCTGATACAGTCTGTAACATAATCATAGATGCAAGATTTTTTTCTTTATTTTATTAAATAATATTTATTTATTTATTTCACATACACTATCATCACAGGCTTACTTACCTAATACAATAGTGTAGTTTTATTTATAATTAGACTTACAATTATCAAGAACAACCAAGAGTACAAAATGCGGCCCGTGTGAATTCACTCAGAGTACAATTGAAGTAGTCAATCTGTTGAGACACCGTATTGAGTATACTGTTTATACAGCGTAACAAGACACAAAACTAATCTTTGCTGGGTATAAACATTAGGGTGGAATAAATTGGTACAGACGCCAGCACATCAAGCTACCCGAAACTGTAAAATTTTCACAAGCAACTTTGAATCTAATACTATAGCGATAAAGCTGAAAATCTATTAAAGAAAATTGACAGATTGTAGTAGCTTGATGTGCTGGCGTCTGTACTTGAAAAACAAAAACAGAAATTTTGAAAATCTTTGTATTAAAACATGTAACTTAATTATAGACGCACTAAGAGAAACGCCAATCATGTTTTAATTTAATAGTCGATTGAATTGCCATGCTTCAAAATGAGTTTGAATACTCGATGTGGCATCGAATCTACAAGAGCTCGAAGTTCTTTTTGAGGTACAGCATTCCAAACATTGACTAAAGCTGATTTCAGTTCTGCAACACTGTAAAACTGACGATTATTTTCATATAATCTGCGTGTTATGTAACCCCGTACATTTTCCATGGTATTTAAATCTGCGCTCAACGCTGGCCAATCTAATAAATTAACCTGATTGTTTACACTAACGTGATATCCTTCAGAATTATCTTTTGCCACAAGCATCAGAAATCGGTGGTAACAACTGGAAATTTCAGCAAGATAATGCGAGTGTTCACACTTCCAAAGATATGAATGAGTGGTTTCAGTCAATTTTGATTTTCTACCACATGACTTTTTTGTACTATAGTTTTCTTTATTTTTAGCATAATTACGCACAACGTGATCTGATCTTCCAATCAATCGAGAAATTTCAAGGTAATTTCTATTTTTAGAGAGTAATACATCGATTTTACCCCTCTCATAATCTGTAGATTTTTATACGTAGAATAAATCTACGTATAAAAATCTCACCGTGAGAACTTAGGTGAAGTGAGCGTGAAGTGAGATGCAGTAGACTAATGCTAGGGATTAACATTGTTGACTGCTCACTTCAAGCTCACTTCACCTATGATTTCACTTTGAGATTTTTACAGAATCGACCGGCTGTTAGCTTTCGACCTCGCGGCATTTTGAAAATGAGAATACTGCACTACAAGAAATAACTCAAGTTAAAGAGATACTATATTCTACAAATTTTCTTATTTTAATCAATATAAAGTTACTTGTCAAGTTAAAAAAACACTGATGCGTCTATTATTATTTTACGTATTGAGCACATTCTTTGCCAAACTAGTTGTGCAATATTTAGTAAGTGATAAAGTCTAACTTTTTTCTATACTATATGAGATTTGTAACGCGCGACATTTAACATTAATTAATTGGAGTTCGAAAATATTTATCAAAAAGCCAGACTGCCCTTTTCTGATGAAGTGGTCCCGTAGACATAGCGGGCCTGGTGCTGAGGAAAGATATCTAAATTGACATTTTATAAAAAGAGGACATTGGAATTTTTTAAGTTGTAATTTATTTTGATTGTGATTTTGATTGTAATTTTGATTTTGATTTAAATATTTATTTTAACTTTGATTTTAATGTTAAGATAATTTTAATTTAATTCTAATTTTTAATTTTTCGTTTTCATTTAATTTAATTTTGATATATTACATGTACTAACATATTTTTAAAAAATATTGTATTTGCCAACAAAATATGGATTTTTTTACTGTCCGAAATAAATATTTTGATTTGATTTGATAATTCATAGTGCGTCTATGATTATGTTACAGACTGTTTGTACAGTACCTATGTCTGTTAAGTATAAAGTAAGTCATCATCTGCCTAGTCTTTTCCCAACTATGTTGGGGTCAACTTCCAGTCTAACCGGATGCAGCTGAATACCAGTATTTTACATGGAGCGACTGCCTATCTCACCTCCACAATCCAGTTACTAGGTAATACGATACCCCTTGGTAAGACTGGTTGTCAGACTTTCGGGCTACTGACGACCCGTAACGACTGTCAAAGATCCACGAATGACAGCCGGGACCAACGGCTTAACGTTCTTTCCGAGGCATGGGGGTGGTATGTGAAGATGGTCACCCATCCACGGGCCAACCGAGGCAAGCGTAGCTTAACCTGATCGATCAAACCGTGCGGCTCTCAAGTATAAAGTAAGTCAAGGATTCAAGTTGTTAATTAATAAACTGAGACGCGAGTCGTGAGTGGCGTTCGTTTATCAATTATTGTTCTGCATACATCCATTACTTATTCCAAAATAAGCGATCCGAACGAAAATATTCCTTTATTGTTTCACAGATTACCGGAATGTGATTGAATGCCTACCGCTGTTTAATTTTCAATTCATGTTTATCCGATATCTGAGTAATTTGCATGCAGCCAGTGATTTAAATAATGATCCACGGTAGGCCCAGCCAATCTCTCCGCTAAGTTATGGTAATCTGCTTCTTGAATATTATTATCTAGCTAGGTACCTCTCTCTAAATCATGTTGGTCCTTTCCTTTGCATTTTACGCTTTGCGTGTGTCCTTATTTTCGAGAATACCTTTGTATATTGTTGGAATTCGTGAGACAAGCTTTGTACGCGGGCAGAGGCATGGAGTTAAACTGATGCGCCTGAATTTTCCTTGTTTTATTTTGACGTTTTTATGAAAATCTCGTAACACCACGTATGTTATTAAACTTGGACTGAAAAGATATTTTTTTCGCTCGCTTTGCTCGGTTGGAAGGTAAACCCAATAACATGTTGTTAAATCGGATTTTCCACCTTTTTCGTATTTCGCTTGCAAATATTTATTCAGGTAAGCTTTTAATTAACATTGGCAGTGATATAAGTATTGATTCGAATAGTGAATGCAAGTCGAATGCACTCGCGTGTGGATGAGAGCGCACACAATCGGCCGGGTCGGTGTCACGTCTGTCACGTCGGCGTGCCACGTCACGTGCCTTCACTGTCACGCTTATCGTGAATGCGATGGATTAGTCGGCGCTGGTGTCTGGGCACAGACTCACAGTCAACTTACAGTACCTACTGATTTACATATGAATGGGGCTAATCTACCCATGACAAAGTTTGCCTCAAACGGCGAGCCTGATGGCAATTTCAATAACCGTTGAACGATGTTCTAACATCTATAGCCGTTATAAGCTCTCGACTGTACCTGCCATTTACTTAAGAAACGAACAAAATAATACCTTGCATCTGTTTTCGTGTCTGCGGTCAACGTTTTGTTTTTAATGTATAAACAACATTAAAAACAAAACGTTGACCGCCATGACGGTGCCTAGTGTAAGGGAAATGTATTATTTAGAAAAGAACATAAAAACAAACAATCGAGCAAAAAGGCCTATAAAAATGTTATAATACTTTGTGTTTGTATCTCAGAGAGCAATAAAAATACACTTTATTTTTTGCGGTTCAAGGGTTTCCTATGCCGTTTGTGGGCGGTTTGCACACTGTGTCGATTTTATCTGCGCAAATGTGCACCTTCCAACAAATCTATACAAGTTGTAACTTAAATAACGCACAACCTCTTAGGGGGTCATTGTACTCATCATTATGAACAACTTTTGTTATGGGACCATACCCAAAATCGCTAAAAAAAAAATAAGCTGTTCCCTACATTTTGACCAGTTATGCAAACATAAATGTAGGGAAAAGCCGATTTTCCCCCCTTTTTACCCCTTAAGAGGTTGTGCGTTATTTAAGTTACACCTTGTATATATGTATATACTAATAATAGAGAATCTATACAACGTGTAACGTTAAATGCGCAAAACCTGAAAATAGTTTGATCAAAATAACGAGCAGAAATTAATTGAACCACTTTTTAATATAGGTCACATTTTTCAAAAAATCTTCATTGCCGTGTCTATTTATTAATAGGTCAAGCAAGCCAATGTCAGCGCGGCGCAGCGGCGCGGTGACGACTCCTCCCTCGGTAAAGCCGTCGTAGACGCAAGAAACGATCAGAATGGCCAGTAAAACTAAAACAGCACATAAAACCTTTAAAATTTTTTTTAATGAATTATTTTCTCTCTGAAATAGGTCAACTGAATTAAGAATCAGTTGGGGTGTCTGAGGTTTTGCGCATTTAACGTTACACGTTGTATACTAATAATGAAGAGTTTGTTTGTTTGAACGCGTTAATCTCTGGAAGTACCCGTCGGATTTGAAAAATTCTTTTTGCATTCAATAGCCCAATTTTTGAGGAAGACTATAGGCTATTCAACATCACGCTAGGATTCTTAGGAGCCGAGCTTAAAGAAAAAAAAAGTAAGAAAGAACGTAAGCGAAAACGAAGTGTTGGTGCGGGCAGGTGTTGCGATGCGACAGGGTGATTCGGGGAACAAGAAATTTTACGCGGACGTAGTCGCAATCAGAAGGTAGCTGTGTATAAGTTTATACGTCATTGAAAAGTTGTTAGGGTTCCTCGCTCGTTTTCCACTAAAATGAAAATGTAAGATAATCCACTATTAAAACAGCAACCCTTACTGGCGTGAAATTGTTCTACGTTCAATGAGTTCTGCGTTGAATATTTATAATGTTCCCAAAGTTGATTTACAGCGGCTAATTTGAGAACGAGATTGTTAATAAAATGGTTCCCACTTTCGTTTCTGTATTTATTTAATACTAGCAGATGTTAGAATTTTACGAGTGTTGATGATTCCGACGTAAATACACTGTCAGACATTGAAAACATTTTCTTGAAAGTATTGTTTTAAAAGAGAAATATCGCCGTTTAAGCAGATTTCCGAGATATTGTTTTGTGGGATGTTGTAGTAAATAATTATTCTGAAAGGAGACATAAATACAAGAGCTCCTCAGACGTGGTTCATTACCCTGAGCCGTACGGTGCAGCTCGCTGGCTCGCTCAGTAACAAGATCGTTAGCCTGTCTCAAACCCCCAGCATCCTCGTCTCAAACTTATCTCTGATCACTATTGTAATAACATTTCAAATGACATGAAACTGAACGTTCAAATCGAGATTGTCGAATTGCGATCGGATAACGTAATCTTGATGTAGGAGAAGCAATCGATTCCACCTCTTGATTCCAGATCATTAGTTTGAACTCCCAAGCCACGTTAATAGACCCCCGAGTGCTCGACCGGGTGAATAATGCTTTAAATAAATCCACCGCGAGTTGAGCGCATTCAATTTTCAGTGTTGTGTCCCATAAAAAAATGTTGACGCCATATTCCATTTTAACTTTTATCATCATCGGCATTCCCTACGTCCCTTCTAGCCTTTCCGCGAATACCTTCAGAGTGCTGTTGCAGCTTCCTCTCTGCGTATTATCGAAGCCACTTTCTTGCGCATGATCGTGAAATAATCATCGGTGTGCGCATCAGCGAACATATCTGATGCACTACGTGAGGGAAAGGCCTGTACAACGCCCTGAAGTCATTGTTATATTACCCTTGGGATATGCCTAAACGTACAAAATATGATCATCATCTGCCTAGCCTTTTCCCAACTATGTTGAGGTCGGCTTCCAGTCTAACCGGATGTAGCTGAATACCAGTATTTTACAGGGAGCGACTGCCTATCTGACCTCCACAACCCATTTACTGGGTAGTATGATAGCCCTAGGTAAGACTGGTTGTCAGATTTCCGGGCTTCTGACTACCCGTAACGACTGTCAAAGATCTACGAATGACAGCCGGGACCCGTGATTTCCGAGGCACGGAGGGTCTCGGTATGTAAAGATGGTCACCCATCCACAGACCAACCGCGGCAAGCGTAGCTTAACCTGATCGATCGACCTGTGCGGCTTTTATTATTTATTAACTTTTGTGTATTCTTTTTTTGTCTCCTTTACTCTTTCACACGCTGTCTACATCTCTCTATCTATTGTCCTATCGCAGGTATGCTGGAAGATATTTCTTATGAAATAAGCATCACCTTTGTACCTATTTTTCTGTTCTGTTTTTCTTGTCTGTTTATATATGTGTGTACATCGCTACATAGTATAAAACAAAGTCGCTTCCCTGTCTGTCTGTCCCTATATATGCTTAGATCTTTAAAACTACGCAACGGATTTTGATGCGGTTTTTTTAATAGAAAAACATTGTGCATTTTATATAGATCATTATGGCCCTTTACACCATGTAATTTAAATGAATATTTTCGAAGATATTACAGATTTAAAATGCGGGCGTTACCGGCCGGGGAGTCGGCCGGTGGTGCTTGAAACTACCCAACGGATTTTGATGGTTTTTTTTTTTTAATAGATAGAGTGATTCAAGAGGAAGGTTTATATGTATATTACATGCATAATATAGTAGAGAAACACTGATAATTTTAGAGGTTTCTAATGTAATGTCGTAAATAAACACATTTTTTTGCGCTTACATTGTAAACGCTAGCTGAACCCGTCGAGATAGATCAAAATAATGTACTACAGTATTGTACACCTTAAAAAGATCTACAAAAAAGTCCGCGATGGTATATGTCTATCTCTTAGGGATAACCCGCAATAACCATTTTTATCCTATACTTTTTACGAGAAATAATGGCTCTAAAATTATCAGTGTTTCTCCATTGCACCCGTGCGAAGCCGGGGCGGGTCGCTAGTAAATGATAAAATAAAATAAATAAATAACTTTGCGAGTGTCCCATCCTCGGGGACTGGCTGACTCAACTTTGAATGTGTTGTTTTATATTAACCCTAAGAGATCACCCTCAATTTTGGGATAAATAATATGCTTTCAGTTTATATGAATCGTAAAGCAAATTTGCTACATTGGTCGGATGGAGTTGCGCTAGCGTAAATCAATAAAATAATATATATCATAGCGTCTGCCCGCGACTTCGTCTGAGTAAAGGAGTCTGCCGAGTTTGCGAAAGAAAATGCCCCTTACCGCACAAGCGCCACCTCGTGGTGAAGTAAACTAGGAGGTATACTGACTCGAATGTACATACCTTGTATTGTATTCAGTCAAGTATTTTCTAACTGAACAGACAGCTGTGCTGCTGGGGAGTTTGTTGCGCCACTTCTTCTTCCCAGCGAAAGCACTAGGAAGTGGTGAAGGGCGGGCGTTTTGGAGGACTGTCTTTTGTAATTTTGACGTTCGAAAAGTGCTGATTCTCAGCCTAGTTTGAATAAATGACTTTTGATTTTGATTTTGATTTTAATGCAAAAATAACCATTGTTCTTAGTATATAGGAACATTGTCAAAATAGCCTCCAAAGTTATATTGAAGTCTATGGGAATAACAGTTTTTCGGCCCTCGGCTATTTATACACCTAACAGTCCGCAGAGAGAAAGTAGATCTAAATAAGCCCTATCGAATGGTGTATTGCAATCTTTGGGGAAATTTCACTTCACTTGTCACTTTCAGACTGAGCTAACTTGGTCTCAGCCCGTATGGACTACTTTGTTTGTTGTTATCATTCATACATTTCTCCTGCACTTCACCCCCTTCCACCCTTACTGAGTTCAGAGGGGAAAAAAGAAATAATTTCCACTGGGAACTGGGAAGGCTCGAACACACAACCTCTGTGTTCATGTTGGTGGGGCAGTTTTCGGCAGACTCCTTTCTTGTTCCCCCGACCCACTCCGTCACATCGGAAAGCCTTCCCGCGCATCTAGTTCGTTTTCAACTTCTTCCTTACTTTTCTTCTTTTTGCTCGGCGCCTAAGAGTTCTAGCGTGATGTTAAATACCCAACAAAGAATGTATAAAATCTTAGAAGTCAGTTTCAACCTACTTCTAAGTGTCGTATCGAAATGAAACTTTGTATGTATATGTAGTTCGGATGACAAAACTATAATTTGGTGTATTGGAGCTGATCTGATGAAAAAGCCAGCCTTCCTTAAGGATCAGGCTATTAAATGCAAAAAGATTTTTAGTTAGTTCCTGAGATTAGCGCGTTCAAACAAATAAAAAACTTTTCAGATTTATTACGAGTATTAGTAGTATAGATAGATAAAGTATATATCTGATTATATATATTTGATATTTACCGACTCATATCCAAGGATAATCATAAACGGAACTCCTGTGATCACGAACGCTGTAAAGCGCTTGAAACGCGGAGAAATGTAAAAATGTATGAGATGAAATAAACACAAAATGTTCCGTAAAAGTTGTTTCAGTTCAATTTGCTCAGCTTAATATAGGCTCAAATTACTAAGTCAGCTATGAATAAAATCGTCTGCTTTGTAAAAAAATTAAACACATAACTACGAAACATATAATTATTATCACTCCTTGTTTTTCCGAAGTGTACCTAGAGATAAAATAGAAATACGTTCTTGTGTTAATAGGGCGCAATATAAAACCATCCATATTTTATGACCATGCTGTATGAATTTTACTCGGGAGGGAGGGGCTCGTGGCTAAGTAATAACAGCCGCACAGGTCGATCGATCAGGTTAAGTCACGCTTGCCGCGGTTGGTCCGTGGATGGGTGACCATCTTCGCATACCAAGACCCCTCCATGCCTCGAAAAGCACGTTAAGCCGTTGGTCCTGGCTGTCATTCGTGGATCTTTGACAGTCGTTACGGGTCGTCAGTAGCCCGAAAGTCTGACAGTCTTACCAAGGGGTATCGTATTACCCAGTAATTGGGTTGTGGAGGTCAGATAGGCAGTCGCTCCATGTTAAATACAGGTATTCAGCTGCATCCGGTTAGAATGGAAGCCGACCCCAACATAGTTGGGAAAAGGCTAGGCAGATGATGATGCTGTATGAATTTTACTAGAAACGTACTGAGGGCCATTTTTTTTGTATGTCTGTTTATGAATATGTCGCAATTTTAACTTCCATTTATCAGGAATGATTATGTTAAGTACTTCGCACCACTAATTCTTGTCTTCCATCTTAACATGATGTCAAAGGCCCTAAGATATACAGGTTCAAATTATATTAGCTAGCGAAACTCCGCAGACGTGATGGATCTACAAGGTGTAACTTAAATAACGCACAACCTCTTAAGGGGTCATTGTACTCATCATTATGAACAACTTTTACTATGAGACCAAACCGGAAATCGCGAAAAAAAAAATCAGCTGTTCCCTACATTTTGACGAGTTATGCGAACATAAATGTAGGGAACAGCTGATTTTTTTTTCGCGATTTCAGGTTTGGTCCCATAGTAAAAGTTGTTCATAATGATGAGTACAATGACCCCTTAAGAGGTTGTGCGTTATTATTTAAGTTACACCTTGTATATCTAAACACGATCAAACAAAAAATAAATTAATTTGATGTCTTTTTGTGAAGGTCAACGACCGCAGTTAGTGTACACACTTGTAACATCAATTTAAAAAAAAAATGTGTAAATTTCACAGACGTGATGGATATGGATAATAATTATGTCAATACGATAAAACAATAGAAAACAGATTTTGTCATCTTATACTACAAGTATCAACATTACCAGCGTTCGTTGACCTCCCAAAAAATACATCAAATCTTTCATTATTTTGTTTGATCATGTTTAGAGATCGACACCCATCTGCGGAGTTTTACTAGCTAATGTAATTAGACCCTGCAATATAATTTTATAATTCTACACTCAAATATCATATTTTTAGGAATTGAATTAAAATAAAAGAATAATCAAGAGATTAAACGTTTAACAAAGGCAGTCCATTTAAAAAAATAATTAAGTTACAAAATACAATATTGAGGAGTTATTAATTAAGGTGATATGCAAAAAATAAATCATCGCTCGAGGGGTGTGGCTTAACCGAAGACGCGGGGAGCGCCCCCGCTTGAATACATTGAATACATTGAAGCCGGATCCACACCTATCCACACGTTTGTATAAGGTTGATAAAAAAGTTTTGTTGCAAAAATTTCAACGATGTTTTTTTAAGTATTGACACAATGTGACATCGAGCTATGTAAAGGATATTCTAGAATGTTTTCTACTCTTCCGCGTGACAGGGTATAAAAGAGCGAGCTTGCGTTCTAATGGACAGAATTGGCTTCGATCTCGCAGGTGCAACTTCGGGCGATCATGTTTTATGTGTGGCGGCGCGGCACGAACGCAAGCACTACTGCTAAAAATATACAGGATGCATTCGGGGAGGACGTAGTTTCTCATCGAACAGTCCAGCGTTGGTTCAATCGTTTTAAATCTGGAGACACAAGTTTTGAAGATAAGGAACGTTCCGGACGACCCTTGAGCATCGACGACGACGCATTACTCTGCTGCATCAAAGCAAATCCGGAAGCAAGTACGCACGAGCTAGCCAGAGAACTTGGCTGCACCCAAGCATCAATAGTAAATCACTTACTCAACTTGGGATACAGGACAGTTCTAGCTCAATGGATACCACACCGTCTCACCGACGATAATAAGAACTGCCGCGTGACCATCTGTCAGTCTCTGCTACTTTGTCATCATCGCAAGGAGTTTTTAGAGGATCTTGTGACGGGGGATGAAAGCTGGATCTTGTATGAAAAAGAAAGCGTCTAGGCTATTGGCTTCCAGTCGGAGAAAAACCGCCACAGCATCCGATTGATCCTCGCCCACAAAACATTTTGTTGTGCTGTTTCTGGGACGCAAAGGGAATGCTGTTTCACAATTTTCTCCCTACAGGCACACGATCTCCTCTACACAATACATTGAGAATCTCCAGGAATTAGCAAAAGCTATAAGAGAAAAACTGCCAAGACGCGCAACTGTCCACCTTCTCCACGACAACGCGAGGCCCCATGTCGCAAAGGCAACCCACAAAATAATCACCGAACTTCACTGGAATACCGTTTCTCATCCACCATACTCTCCCGACATGGCGCCACCTGACTACCATTTGTTGAAACATTTAAAGGCATATTTGAGAAACAAAACTTTCAAAAACGTCGACGGTCTCAAGAAGGATGTGTTCATATTCTTCGAGTCACAGCCGCCGTAGTTTTGGGCAAAAGGAATAAACGACTTGCCGGCTAGATGGTCCAGTGTCATAGAATTAGATGGCGAATATATTGTTGATTAGAAATTTTGTGTATAAGATATATGAATAAATTAATTCTACTGAAATTATTGCGACAAAACTTTTTTATCAACCTTATATTTGTGACGGCTTGTTGAGGTTTGGCAAGCGTGTGGATCCATTGCGTAATTTAGAACTTTATGGAAAAACATTATGAAATACAAGATGTTGAATTTTTTTTGTCATAACTTTTGCACCAACCCGATATTTTCTTTGTTTGTATCCTTGCCCCTATTTTTATTAATTACATATTCGAGATAAAAAATATAATCACGATTGCGGGAGGAACGACACAGGTCCGTTACTGACAAAGCCCGCAGGCGATCTGGGCGGGCATAAGAAAGTGACAGAGTCAATTACTTCCACATGCGAAAAAAGAGATCGCAACAATGCGCTGGAACCAAAATAAAACAACGTAAGCGCCAAACCAAATAAAAATTGTTTAAAAATAAATTAAGCTATGTATCAAAAATTTGTTCAGTCAGAGTTTTCAATTACCTATTACGCATATTTTGAATGCAATTTTGCAATGAAATTAATTAGGATTTTAGAATTACAGGAGAAAATATAAAAAAGTAGACGTCTTTTCAGAATTAAATTCTATCGAGGAAATTTGAAGCAATTGCGTTTTCCTTCAGTCAGAGTCTTAATCAAATAGTCAATAAACATATAACTAAAAATCAAATCCAAACATGCTGTAATAGTGAAATAAATGGATTCGAAAAAACACCCAATTTATTTGATATCGCCTTAACTGAACCATTGTGGAATTTATAGTAAAGCGCGCGCCGCCGGGTGCGGGGGAATGACCCCGTGGTTTTGTTTTAATCTTAATTTTTTTATTCCTTTATTTCAGGCAACTAGGGCCCATAGAAAAAATAATACATTCTACTACAAACATAAGAATACTTATAAACTAATACATAAAAAATATCACAAATACAATACTGTAATAATATTACTTAAAAATACTATAAATACATACAACATAACAAACTAAAACTACTGCACACGAAGTGCCGGCGTCGTGTTTCGCTGACTGGTGTCATGTAGCCGGCCACGCAACCGGCAATACACAACACCCTTCGGCCAGAACTCTTCCTTGAGGAACTTCTCGAGATGATGTGTCGGAACACGCACCAAGAACGACTTGAAGTTCGTGTTGTGATGCGGCTCCAACTTCTCGACCCTCAAACTCAAGTTGGTCTTCACACGCAGGTCTCCTACCCACGATTCCTCAACCTTCGTGAAGTGGTGCAGTCTGGATAAATTGCATCTCGTAGTTGACCTTGAGAGGTCGTGACTATTTACCGGACTATCCTGTGGTTGCCTTAAGTAAATTCAAAGCCTCCAGCCAGGGGCGAATATCTTATATACTAAGCGACTACACGCTAAGGGCACCCCCTGTGGGGTACGAACCTCGGCTTAGGGCGTCGCTGGGGGGAGGGCAGGCCACACTGCGCGTCGTCTTATATGGACTCGATCACGTCATACTCCGGTAGGTCGATGCAGCTAACAATATTAACTTTATGTTCAATGTTGCCTCGAGTGTTCTCCAAAATAACTACCACTAAATTCTACAACTATTCACACAGACCTCCATATTCCAAGCAAAATCTGGGTCTAAGCAACCACTCATTAGCCTGGGTAACTTAGCAGCGGGCACTCGAGCCGGCCTAGTGGTCGGATCCAGTGCCTAACATCGGATAATCTAGACCGGCTTGTTACGAACTTGCACTGCACGACATGTTGCAGGATTATTACAATATTTATGTCATTAACCCTTTACTGCTTTACTGCATGATATATTAAATAAGTGAATTTTTTTTTTTTTCAAGTTAATGTCTTTATTAAAGCTTCAGAATTAATTATAGTGTTTTTTTTTTATGTCCAAGTGTTATGTGATGATAGAAAAAATAGTTGTGTTTTATTATTGCTAATGATATGAAAAACAAACCCCATTAGGATTTATACGCTAGTTTTTATTTTTGTAGAGTAAATAAACTGTAAACATGTCAAACCATATTTATATGGTTTCCTATGCGGTAAAGGGTTAAATTATTGGAAAGTCTTTGGAGGTTGTCTGGTAGATGCCTACTCGCATTAGCGATAAGACCCCACCGTTGTACTCCAAATATTACGTTACTTATGTAAATGAGCTTCGTTAAAAATTGGTGTACAAAAAAGCATATTCTAACAATTTATCTATCTATCGTCTGTCTGTTTCACAGAGTAAAGTACTAGTAATCTGCTAGATAATTTGAAAAGCGTAACTGAACTTTTTTGAAATTATTTTCCAGATTTTATCGAAAACTGCCAGGTGGAGCGAAGTGTAACGACACTGTTATTTTTATTCAAATCGCTACTGAAATCCATGAACCGCAGTAAAATAAATAATAGTTTCCTGGTTATGCAAAATGTATGTCTAGTTCCCAGTCTAAATGTCACTTCAAAGTCTTTTAGTCATCTCAATTGCTTTGATACGCTCGTTGGGTATGCAACATCCATATCCACATAGACAATTTAAAACAGATTCAGCTCGCAATGAGTTGAGCGGTTCCCTCCGCTGCCAATACGGAAATTGACAAACAAGGAAAACTTGTAACGTGGGGGAGACGGCACGAATATTATGAGATGATACGGAGAAAATCTTTGAAGAAATGAATACAAATATATGTAATATATATTCTTGGCATTCATAGGATTGTCTCAGACGACCCTGACGAAAGATGGAGTAGTAAAATCACATGTGGCTATGTGTTTTTACAACTCCACCTTACGGCAAGGTCGTCTTTAGGTATGAATATATTAATTAACAAGTAGAATGACAACTACGGACTAGGCTAATACTAATATTTCGAACAGTTGTGAATCATTTTTTAATGACGATATGGAGCTGGATGAATTGGGATTGTCTCGTTGTTATATCTTTGGGTTTTTCATGAAATTCATAGATAAAATACAATAGTAACTTGAGATAAAAAGGGACCAATTTATGCATGTGTCTTATGCAAGGATATCCACCAATCTACAGGAAATAAAATCTGCAATTCAAATGAAATTACCCCAACATTTTTTACTGGCGGTCAAGCAAGGGGTCATGATTTGTTGTCATCGTTGCTCGCGTCATAGCCGGAATAAAAAACTGTTATTGCCTTTTTGGGGCCATTATAAAAAAAAAATCCAATCTGCGGATACACCATCTACAGAGTGTAAAACAGACCCATCACATATCCGTCAACTACGCATCCTGTACGTCAAACTACAATGCACAAAAATAATTGCTGGTAACTAAATGAGTTTAATTTTTGGTGTTATAATTTGCAGTTTGCAGTAGTGCGCAATGTAACACTAGCAAAACATTGTGCTTATGGGTGCATGAAAAAGTGCAGTGGGTATTTAAAGTTGTGTTATGTTATAATATTAAAAAGTTGTTTTTATCCGATTTAAAAAAGGAGGAGGTTATTCATTTGGATGTTTATAGGTATATACATATTTTTTTCGTAAAAAAAAAAACTTCAATAAAACTTGGAACTTTGACCTTCAATATCTCCCATAACCAGAAGGTTCCCAGTTATGGTCCAGAAAAAAAAAATATATTACAATGACGGGGAGTATAAGTAACTCTCGGCTTCGTTAAGTGTATTTTTACATCCCATACAGTTACAATTGCATTATCTGCCTACCCTTTTCCCAACTTTTACATGGAGCAAATGCCTATCTGACCTCTACATCCCAGTTACTGGGTAATACGATACCCCTTGGTAAGACTGGTTGTCAGACTTTCGGCCTTCTCACTACCCGTAATGACTGTCAAAGATCCACGAATGACAGCCGGGACCAACGGCTTAACGTGCTTTCCGAGGCACGGAATGACGGTATATAAAGATGGTCACCCATCCACAGACCAACCGCGGCAAGCGTAGCTTAACCTAATCGATCGAGCTGTTATTATTTAGCCACGGGCCCATCATACAGTTACAATTAAAAGGTTGCAATTTTTTACTCCGTTAATCTGAAATTCTAAATGTTTATTCCACGCATTTCTTGCAAAGACATAGGTGGGAGAAAGAGACAAGCAAAAAAATGCTAACAGTCAACAAGTGGGTTTTATAAATACAAAATTGTTACAAAAAAGAAATGTGATTTAAATTGCTCGAAATAATATAGAAAGTCATCCAGTACCTACACCGTCAATTTAGATCTGTGTTGTGCCTTCAGGCGGCTAAATCACAAGGCAGCCAGAATTAGAATCCAACACCCGATGTCCTAAGTCAAGCAAACTGAAGTGGCAGTGGGCTGGCCATCTCTGTCGAAGAGCCGATGGCCGGTGGAGCAGACGAGTCCTGGAGTGGAGACCGCGTATCGGCAAGCGTAGTGTGGAATGCCCTCCAGCTAGATGGACGGACGACCTAAAGAAGGTGGCTGGGGTAGACTGGATGCGGAAGGCGGAGGACAGGGTGTTGTGGCGCAGTCTGGGAGAGGCCTATGTCCAGCAGTGGACTGCGATAGGCTGAGTTGATTGATTGATTGATTGATGTCCTAAATCAATCAGTGCTTGCCTATGTCTAATAGACATAGCTCCAACCTAATTGCTTAGAGTCTAAGTGACGCCTGAAATCGACAACTGAAAACAACAACTTACAACTTTATAATTAGGATTAGACTTACTCGTAGGTATAAGGCATGCATAATAATGTAGGTACAAAAAAAATTAATCAGAATCAATGAGTATTTTTTGTCACGTGATAAAATACGCATCGATTACTCTTCTCATAATAAATCCCCATGATAATAAAACCTTCTTAATATAATAACTGCGGGGTGATTGCGTAACGCTCTAACAGTAGGAATTGCTTTCATGTTGACAGTTTAACAACATTCATTGCGTATTTACTTTGTTACGCAGGCATTATTGCTTTGGTAGGCAAATTTTTCGGTCATATGAGGTAATGGATTAGCAATATCTTTCAAAATTATTCAGATTGTGATCGATAGTGTTTACGCAATTAGAGAGTTGCCGGTCGATTCTGTAAAAATCTCACCGTGAAATCATGAGTGAAGTGAGCAGTGTCAATAGTGTTAATCCCTGATGAAAGCTCACGTCCTGCTCACTTCACCTAAGTTCTCACGGTGAGATTAATAAGGTAAGTGACCGTTTGTGAAAGAAACTTTATATTAGTCTAACTCTGAGCTCTACAGTCGTGAGCATAAATATATATACACTTGGCTTTAATCAAAGGCGATTTTCTCCTTTATTATTGAATGAAATTTTATGTTACTACGAACACAGTATTTTCGAGCCCATAGGTTTATGTAAAGTGTCGTATTTCAACGTTACATTCGTTATTTCACAAAAAAATCGCAATTGAAAGTTGTCAAGTGTTGACATATTGGTGCTCGTGACTGTACCCCTGTACCCATTGCTTGCTGGACTAGATATGAAATAACTTAAGTCCCCAAAAAGCTGCTTGTGCTAAATATGACATCAAACACTTCAAAGGCACTAAAAGCATCTTTAATTAATGCAGCTCCACTAAAATATTGATAATTCTACGGACTTTTCTTGCTACAATTTTCAGAATGAAATAAATTCTTGTATACTGCAATATTTCATTAATTTGTTTGAAAGCGTTTTACCGCACCGCTATAGCGGAAGATTCTGAAGATAATTAAAGTGCGATTGCAGTGGCACAGTGCTCGTTCGACTTATAAGAGGAAATTGAAAAGTGTTATAAAATATTGAGTTGCCTTACAATAATGACTTGTTACTTACGATAGAGAAATTTTCTGTTTCTTTATAATTACTATAGTGCACTTTTCTAATTTCTATCGTGACGATATTATCGTTGACGCCCACGTCGACGTCACGGCATCACGATAACACAGGGAAGTAAAACGTATTGAAAGCTATGAAGACACTTTTAAATTTCCGTACAACGCGTATGGATTTTCATACTCGTACATTTTATGGACGTGAACGGGAATGTCCACGATAGTAAAGAGACAATAGAAATTGTAAAGCTCTCATTAGATAACAACTAAGTATAAAAGCTTGTCCTTGAAGAGATGGTGGAAGTAGAATGTCTGTTGATCAGTCTTTTTCATAAGTTATTCAGTAAAAATTTTGTACCCTTGTTAGGTTACAACCCAATTCAAATGACTATTTAGTAAATCTCACTCGATGAATTCGAAGAAATGTGACATCTACCAACCCGCACTGGGTCCGCGTGGTAGATTACAACCCACTTCCTCTCGAAGAGAAGAGGCCTGTGTCCCAACAGTGGGAACATTATAGCCTGACATTCAGTAATAGTACATTATGATATAAGTGCGGTAAGTTGAAAATTACAGCTGAGGCGATATTGCTAGCCCGAGCCGTAGGTGAGGGCTATAAGAAAGCAGAGGCTGTAATTATCAAACCTCACGTATGTCATACGACGTTTTATAACACATTGAAGAATACGTTAATATTATTACTAAACAATATTTCCATGTAATGTTTAAATATTGTGGGAGAAAAATAAATGAATTATTATTATTATTATTATTTGTGAGGAAATAAATAAAACTCGGACTTTCTTAAACGAATAAATCTTTAATTACTTGTTAAAACAGTTATTTAAATGCGGTGCGCGCGCATCAGCGTCTTTTGTTTATGGCAAAGGCACAAAAAACAGCCAGTATTACTAATAAAGTAAATTAATACTTTTGTGTTTTTGTTACAGATAAATGGTTGTAATTAATTGTCAAAATTAATTAAATTAAATAAATAAATGTTTATTTATTATAATGTTATCTCCCAAAGTTAATTTTATTCATAAAATGTTCACCACTTCTCTGACATAAAACCTCTTTGCTAAGCTTTAAATAAGTACCGTTCGTTTTAGACGGAGCATCTTGATAAACCGTGCGCTTTACATTACAATTACGCACAAGTACGTAATGAGATACATTACGATATTGAAATTGGTGCAGTAAGAGATCTTTTACGAGCAAATGTGTTATAAATATAAATAAAATAAAATCAATAAACATCTTTACTGTAGACCACATGACACACATGATTTATACCTACCTATCTTAATTACTTAGGTGCAAGAAAGACATAAAGACACTCCAGCCGGTCGATTCTGTAAAAATCTCACCGTGAAATCACAAGTGAAGTGAGCACTTAATAGTGTTAATCCCTAGAGAATGACAGCTCACTCCACGCTCACTTCACCCAAGCTTTCACGGTGAGATGGTTACAGAATCGCACGGCAGCAGTGCGATTCTGTAACCATCTCACCGTGAGAACTTAGATGAAGTGAGCGTGAAGTGTGATTCAGTAGACGTGAAGTGAGCACTCAATAGTGTTAATCCCTAGCATTACTAGGGATTAACACTATTGACTGCTCACTTCAAGCTCACTTCACCTATGATTTCACGGTGAGATTTTTACAGAATCGACTGGCAGTAATGTGTAATTGAAGTAATTATATAGCTCAAACAAAAACTCACCTGTTGGCTGAAAAATCAACAAGTAAGTGAGTTAATATTTATGTTATCTGTAAAACTAACCAAGTGCTACCGTTTATTTGATTTCCCATGGGAGCATTAAGTTGCTGACATCTTATGTACAGCCGCCAGCACATCAAGCTACTACAAACTGTCAAATTTCTTTAATAGATTTTCAACTTTATCGCTATTGGCATAAGGTTCAAGGTTGATTGGGAAAATTTGACAGTTTCGGGTAGCCTGATATGCTGGCGTCTGTACCATGTACCTATCACGAGGAAGTTACAGCTCTTGACAACATAAAATATCATGTAAACCATTTTCAGCTGATTAAATTCGCTGCACTGTCACTAGTTGTGGAGGACACTTTACACTTAATGCTAACAAAGTACCTTCCCCGGGGATCGCCAAATGTAACGACTAATAATTTCGGGACTTTGGAGCAAATTGCAATGCCCTGGAGGTGAGAGGGGAGGTGACTGCAAGTATGAAAATTTTCAGTAATTTCAATTAGACTTTGACCCAATTATTGCGTTAAAAAAACTATTTATTTTCAGACTTCGAAGGTCACCGTGTTAAAATTACAAATTTATTTCAAAGTATGTTAGCAGAGCATTTTATGAAAAAAAAAACATCTGACGTGTACGTATATAGGGTTATTTGTAAAACACCAACAACCTCTTAAGAGGTCATTGTACTAATCGGTATGAACAACTTTTACTATGGGACCAAACCTGAAATCGCGAAAAAAATTCAGCTGTTCCCTACATTTTGACGACTCGTACGAACATAAATGTAGGGAACAGCTGATTTTTTTTTCGCTATTTCATTTTTCGTCCCATAGTAAAAGTTGTTCATAATGACCTCTTAAGAGGTTGTTGGTGTTTTACAAATAATCCTGTATAGCTTGATAAACCTATCCATTGTAGACTTCCCTACGTCCCTTCTAGCCTTTCCGTGAATACCTTCAGAGTGCTGTTGCAGCTTCCTCTCTGCGTATTATCGAAGCCACTTTCTTGCGCATGATCGTGAAAAACCATCGGTGTGCGCATCAGCGAACATATCTGATGCACTACGTGACGGGAAGGCCTGTACAGCGCCCTGAAGTCATTGTTATATTACCATTGGGATATGCCTAAAGGTACAAAATATGATCATCATCTGCCTAGCCTTTTCCCAGCTATGTTGGGGCCGGCTCCCAATCTAACCGGATGAGCTGAATATCAGTATTTTACATAGAGCGACTGCCTATCTGTCCTTCACAACCTAGTTACTGGGTAACATCCCCCCTTGCTCCCGTGCCTTGGCCGCTTGGTAAGACTGGTTGTCAAAATTTCGGGACTAATTTTACGTAGGTAATGACTGTCAAAGATCTACGAATTAAATCCGGAAGCAATGATTTAACTTGCTTTCCAAGATACGAAGAGTTTTGTAATGGATGGTCACCCATCTAAGAACCGACTGCGGCAAACATAAACCTTGATCGATCGGTGCAGCTGTTAGTACTTAGACACGAGCCCCTGATTTATGCCTAAATGTACAAAATATAAATTCGAAATATGTATCGCAGCACAGACTGTCGTCAATTCCAGATATTTCAGTATTCCCATAAAAATGGATATCAAAATGTACATCCCAAGAACGGCGTCAACACTTCTTCAATGAAGAGAAATGTCTCCGCGTCAGATCTTGAAATATCCCCGGGGAAAACCAATAATAACACTGGAGGACTCACTGAAATTCTATTACGTTTTATGTACCTACATATAACGAACAATAATTTTATAACACATTTTGCGTAGTACCTACCTGCCATAATGTTCGTATAAATAGCGACTGGAGAGTGAGACGTAAAAAACGAAATTATCATGTTGTGTTTCATATGTATATTTTTTTTATTTTTTTTTGTGTGTATTTTTATGTATTTTTTGTGGCTGTAAAATTAATGTATTTGTTTATTTGAGAGTAAGGTATTTATTATTCGTATACGAAAGTAAGCTCAATATCGACAAAATTGTCACGTAATTTTAGTATACAATTTCAATTACTTATCGTAAAACTTTCTTACATGCACGTTCTAAATAATGGACTAATAAAATGTCGCACGGCGCAGCACTATCTATATAATATGTAGAACGGACTTACCTATTACCTAATAAATCTAGATCTACGGGTTTCCATGATCATAAACTATCAAATTAAAATTACTACGGACCATCACCTGCCTGATGTTAGTACTACACATTACTACCTACATCAGCATGTCAATTCTGTAAAAATCTCTATTCTATTCTATTTTTCTCTATGGCAATGGTGCCGATGTCGACATTCCTGCCAATGTCGGACGTGATAAGAGAAAACGCGCGAAGAGAAAAAAAAAAAAAAACTAAAATTCTAAAGCCAATTCCAGTTAATAAATAAATCGTTGAATTTAATGTGACACTTCTCTCACCGTGAAAACTTGCGTGAAGTGAGCTACCAGTGTCATCCCACTGATGCTAGGGAATGACTAAGCAAACATTTACAATCATAATCGAGATTTTAATAATATTTTTTTATGCTAATTTTATTGATCATTTTATATAATTTCAAAGCTAGTATTTTAGTTGTCAAAACATTATATTTGGTGGGGGTTTAAAATAAAATAGCATCACAGAAACTTATTCAAAATATATATTTTTTTTCTTTTTTTTCCTAGACTAGCCCTTTTTTTCCTAGATTTTAATCTAACCCCCACAAAATAGTAATGTTTTGACAATTAAATAACACTAGCTTTCAAATTATATAACAAGATCAGTAGAATTAGCATGAAAATATTTTTAAAATCTCGATTATGATTGTAAATGTATGCTTGGTCAATCCCTAGCATCAGGCGGGATGACACTGGCAGCTCACTCTACGCTCACCTAAGTTTTCACGGTGAGATGGTTACAGAATCGCACTGCCGTAGCACGGTAATATTATAAATACCTACCGTTCTATATTTGTGAGCCGAGGATCAACAACTTGTTGCAAACATTGCTGCATCTATCTGCATCACAAAACATATTGCACTGTGATTGTTCTATTGGATTTACCTTTTTACTGTCCATTACGAGTTCATATTAAAGTTTTAAGTGCACGACATATTTCCCTTTATTCCTAAACGTTGGATAAAGATACGTAGTGACTAGCGACTGTTTAACCATACATTTTTGACCTTTAAACGTCACTTATCTTTGATCATCGTTTATAAATAAACTCCAAAATGTAGTTTAAGTTTAAAAAGTTGAGTAACTAAAAAATTTACTGATATACATTAGTTTTATTACCTATTTATTTATCTGTCTTGGTTAGTACTTTTTGTGGCACACACAGTGACACCTGACATTGGATAAAATATCGTTCGAAGAAAGAGCGCATACCCACATGGGTATGCGCTCTCTGCTCAGGCAATGCAAGTTTTTCCCAAACTTAGATTTTCTAGTGTGCGGTTAGACAGTGATAAAATGAGATTGATTGTTAGAATTTTGTAGATCTGAACTGTAGCAAATGGCTTGAAAGATTCCCAATGACGGCCTTAAACGATGTGGAAGACTACTTCCATCACGTACCATTCCTACTACAGTTTTCTATCCATGTTCCATAAATAAACATAATTATCTGTAAAAAGATTTGAAGGTGTGGCAGACTAAAAGACTGCTATAATATGCGGCTATTCCCATAAAAGTGTGTTCACGGCTTATCTGACCGGGAGGGTGGCGACCGTCAAGCCAGGAAAATGGATTACTGGCAAAATGGATTACCTACCACCCTTTATTCACTTTAACCACTGCACTTACGGTATTCTAATCCAATTCTTTCACTCGACGGTTTTAACATGTTCATTGTCGATTGAATATGCCGATTTCAGTTAAGAGTGAAAGAACAGTATATTTCCACTTTTTCATAATTGCGTATGTATTTATTATTTCCATTACGTTATATTTAGATATATTTTAGTGATATTTATTTTACAAGTATGTAACTTGTGTAAAGTATATTCTTATATAGTATGTTTATATTTAAATTATTGAAATTGTATTTCTTTGTGTTTTATTTAAATTGTTTTTGATTTTTTGTTTTCCCTTTCACTCTTACACACGTTGTCTAAATCTTTTTTTATCTCACCTCCTATCGCAGGTAAGCTGGAAGACATTTCTTTAGAAATAAGTATCACCTTTGTAAGTATTTTTCTGTTCCTTTCTTCTTGTCTGTTTAAATGCGTTTAATAAATGGTTCAATAAATAAATAAATAAAATTGTCGTGTTTCTATAAAATGAGCATGTAGAAAAAGGCGTACAAGAAAATCGTGTAATGTTTTTGGCATAACACTGAAACGTGGTTGTTCGAAGATTAGTTCCAATAAAAGATCTATAGGTGTTCTCGATATCGTATTGGAAAACAAGATTGTGACCGTGTAGCGGGTGTGCTTAATGGCCTGGTCGGGACACGAATCTCGGGCTCTCGGGACCGAGGCGGGAACAAACAGCCTCCTGCGGGTCCGATCCCAATTTATTAGTCGCACCGAGCCCCGGAACGTTCGAACCCATAAAAAATTTACAAGAACACGTCTGTCGGTTACTCGATGCAATTTATTCGGATTCGTACCTGAACTAGTTTCGTCGTCTTCTCGGCTAATGTGTAATATCTCTTTTATGTACGTGATTTCCTGGGGTTGTTTTCTTTTGAGTTTGGTGGGTCAGAAATGTGGAAAGAAATAAAATTAAATAGATATTTACGCGGGAGAATAAGATGTTGTATGTGGTTAATATGCGTCAAAATGTCACTTGGGTTGTTAACAACTTTAATTTTATGTTAATTTACATTTCCCGTTCATTTAAAGACGTAATGAGTTAATCAGTGTTTGAGCTGTTAATGCCAAAATACATATTATAGAAATGCCTGTACCCTACGCTCACGTAAAATTCCTGTTTATAACTACTTTGAAACCGACTAGTGTTTAGTAATATATTCAGTGCACGAGTCTGGAGTATCCTGAATAGGGGCAGGTAGCACCTGTCACCTGCGACAGAAACTATTGGTGTGACGCAAATCCTATTAAAAGCGGCACGTATAGTACTGTGACACATATGCCACGATGAGCGACACTTTATAAAACAGAACAATATTTTTATTTTATCATATTTATTGCTAGAGGATTTTGCGACTTCACAAAACATAGAGTTTTTTTATCATACGCGTGTTTAATATAAATGTACAGTACCTATAAGCCTTCCGGAATAAATTCTCTGAATAATGATGAAAACCACATCAAAATCCGTAGTTTAAGACAACAACCCGGATCGCGGACACACACGAAAAGCGACTTGAATTTAACTATAATGTGTGTAGATTGTTGATTGGTTGTTGATTTGTTGGAAAACATCGTGACGAAACCGGCATCTCCTAGAACCAAAAAATCGAAGAGGCGGACCCAGTGCGGGTTGGTAGATGTCACTCTACCAACCCGCACTGATAAATAAATGATAAATGATAAATGATTTATTTTCTGTAAGTAGGTTTGTACAAACACTTTTACATGTCAATCATATTTTTTTAAACTAGATGAGGTCGGCGTTTCCTATCTGACTACTCTGAGAAGAAAGGCCGAAACAAACTCAGAGGTCACAGTCTCTTTTAAAGTCCAGACATAATCTTGGTCAGATAATGTGAAGACCATGTAGATTGGTGTCTGAAATGGTCTTTTGAGTAAAGAACCACACAGATTGAGCGGACCTGTCCAGTCAGTGCACGCATTTGTCAAAAATCGTGCAGCTCAACTCAGAACTTGAGGAGCCTTACGATTCGACGAACAATACCAATGAAAGGACATTTGGGTAGGCCGCATAAATGACTCAAACTGCCAGATCATGATTAAAACTAACTAAGAAGGAAAACCTAAAAAAAGAAATGACCCACATAGTCTTCACACTCACAGTAATAATAATAAAAATAAGATACTTTACAAAGTAAATATCCATGTCATTGTTTATATAAAATTCATCAATGTCAATGTGTATATAAAAATCCGGATATAATCTTTGAGGATCATGTAGATTGGTGTCTGAAGTGGTCTTTTGAGGAAAGAACCACACTGAGTGGACCTGTCCAGTCAATGCACGCATTCGTCAGTAACCGTGCAGCTCAACTCAGAACTTAAGGAGCTCAACGATTCGACGAGCAATACCAAGGACAGGACATTTGTGTAGACCGCATACACCACTCAAACTGCCAGACCATGATTAAAACGGAAACAATGATCCACATAGTCCTCACATTCACAATAATTAAAATAATATAAGACTTTAAACAGTAAATGTTCATGTCATTCTGTATATAAATAGATATGTATTTAGAAAGAAAAGAAAAAAAAAAAAAAACAAAAGTGTAAATCAGCAAAATAAAAAATAAACAACATTCACTGTCTAGACCTATTGGAGCAGCTCAATCCCAAGCTTTTTTGTCCTCAATATAGTCTTTTACAGTATAATAGGCTTTCTGGCATAGTTTTAGCTTTATAAAAGATTTGAATTTATTAATGCTTAGTTCTTGAATGTGGCTAGGAAGTTTATTATAAAAACGTATACATTGGCATCTAAACGAGCCACCTATTTTCTTGAGCCTTGTTGTAGGAACAACATATTTGTGTTTGTTCCTAGTATTTATATTATGGATATCACTGTATTTTTTAAACAGATTAATATTTTTATGTGCATACAAAAGATTATCATAAATGTACTGAGAAGGCACAGTCATTATATTAATCTCTTTAAATTTGTCTCTGAGGGAGTGTCTGGGACTTAATTTATAAATGGAACGAATTGCCCTTTTTTGTAAAATAAAAATTGTCTGAATATCGGCGGCATTTCCCCACAACAGAATACCGTACGACATCACACTATGAAAATAACTAAAGTAAACTAAACGGGCTGTCTCTAAATCAGTTAAGTCACGAATTTTCCTAACGGCGTATGCTGCAGAGCTAAGCTTTTTTGACAATTTATCTATATGGGGGCCCCATTGAAGCTTGGCATCCAAAGTTATGCCTAAGAATACTGTGGTATTTTCGGGTTTTAACTCTTCACCCTTTATGAGAACACTAGTTTCTACTTGTCTAACATTTGGTATCGTAAACTTAATACATTTCGTTTTTTTTCCGTTAAGAAGTAAGTTATTAACATTAAACCAGTTAACTACTTTTGCGAGGGCACTATTTATATTGTCAGTAACCAGCTGCTGACGTTTGAGTTTAAATAAAAGTGAAGTGTCATCTGCAAACAACACTATATCATGTTCATCCCTTATGAGGTAAGGCAAGTCATTTATATAAATAAGAAATAAAAATGGGCCAAGAATTGAGCCCTGGGGGACCCCCATTTTTACTACAGATCCGGGTGACCTTTTTCCGTTAACATCAACTCTCTGAATCCTATCACTTAAGTAAGAAGTAAGAAGATCCAGAGAGGCGTTCCGAATTCCGTAGTAGTGAAGTTTCCTGATTAAGGTTTCATGAAGAACACAATCGAATGCCTTGGACAAATCGCAAAAGATGCCCAAAGCATCGCATTTGTCCTCCCATGCATTATAAATATGTCCTAAAAGTTCAACTCCGGCATCAGTCGTTGAACGACCCCTTGTAAAACCGAACTGTTTGTTATGCAGTAATTTATTTTTGTTAAAAAATCCTTGCATTTGGTTTAAAATAAGCTTTTCAAAAATTTTACTAAAGGTAGGTAGTACTGAAATAGGTCTATAATTAGTAGGGTCTGATGTACTACCCGATTTAAACAATGGTATGATTTTACTATGTTTCATAAGATCAGGAAACTCACCACGATCAATACAATTATTAAATATAACAGCTAAAGTAGGTGCTACAATGTTTATAATTGACTTAGCAACATCCACAGAATTACCCCATAGATCTGCAGTCTTTTTAACATTTAACATGTGAAAAGTTTTAATTACATCTGTACAGGTGACATATAGGAAGTGAAATTCAGAATCACCAACTGGAACGTTTTCTTTAAGTAAAGACTCTGCAGCAGTGGGTGACGAGCTTAGAGATTTAGTAGTTGACACGGGAATCTCTGAAAAGAAATTTTCAAAGGCCGCGGCGACTTGAGAATCTGATCTAATTACATTGTCATCAATAGCAAGGCTGTAGTCACTACTTCGGTTGCAAGACCTTCCTGTTTCGCTATTAATGACATTCCAAGTCATTTTAATAATGTTACTACTATTTTTAATTTTTGAACTCAAATAACGTGACTTGGCTATACTACAGACTGTTTTAAATATTTTAGAATAATTTTTAACATATAAATTAAATTCAGCAGTGTTTATACAAATCCGTTCATCATATAATTCATAAAGTCGTTTTCTACTTTTATGTATACCAATGGTGGCCCAGTCACTGAAGGAAGCGTTACTATTGACTGATAATGTCTTTGGAATGAATGTTTTATCAAATTGTGTGCAATACATATTAAAAAAATCATTATATTGTTTGTTAGGGTCATCATTAGTCAACAGAAGTGGTAATTTACTTAAGAGTTTAGTTTTAAATGTTTCTAAGCGTTTAGTTGTTTTTGGGTTAACAGTGATATCTTTTTTAATAACTTTTTTGTTTTGATTTGGAATAGTGATCAGCTGTCCGCAATGATCTGAGTCTATTAAATTAATCATTTCTTTGTGGTTTGGTATAATATCTGTATAAATGTTATCTAGGCATGTGGCACTAGTAGGAGTTATTCTAGTGGGCTCCAAAAATAGGTTAGCAAGATTGTATGACTGAAACAAACTTATGATTTTAGTACTTAACCCAGAATTTTCTAACAAATTAACATTGAAATCACCACAAGTGATGATGGACTTGTTTGTATTACAGATTTTGTGCAACACTTCATCCATAACCTTTTCAAAACAATCATACAATCCTGAAGGAGGTCTGTACACACTTAATATAATGAACTGCTCCAATTCTATACAGGCTATTTCAATTGTCCGCTCAACAGAGAGGCTCACAATGTCCTTTCGGTCCTTAAATTTAAGCTGGTTATTTACTAAAATTAATGAGCCACCATGTATAGCATTTACTCTGCTGAATGAACTACCAACCTGGTGATTACTAAAATTGAACATGAACTGGTGGCTTTTAAGCCAATGTTCTGTCATACAAAGAATATCTACGTTGTAACAATTCAGGAATAATTCTACTTCTAAGTCTTTGTTTAAAAATCCTTGAATGTTTTGATGCACCAGATTGATACTGTTTAATTTTTTTACACTTTCATTTGACTTATTAGTTACATTTTTGCTAGAGGTTGCCTCTATTGTCCTAATTTCTAATTTAAATGATGATTAATGTCATTAATTTTAAGCAAATTATTGACAGAATGGTTTGAAATGCCTTTGCATTGCTCAAAAGGAGCAATTTGTTTAGCCAAATTTTTGGCTGAAATAGAAAAAAAATATGATAGCGACATAGCTATCTGTCTTTTGAGATAGGTAGAAAGATAGTACATAACACAATTGTATCTATCTTTTGTCAAATATAAATTACTATTAATATAATAGTTAGTGTCAATTAAATGGATTAGCTTATCATTATAAGTTAAATTATGTAATGTCATGTTTAAATCATATCTTAACCTATTTTCTTCCTGTGGCAAACTGTTACTATAAGGGAATGTAAATAACACAATTTTTCTTAAACTAAGGTTGCACAATGTTCTATGATATTGGAGCAATTCTCCTTTATTTAAATTTCCCCTATTTCCCATAAAAATTAACAAAGTTGTTTCCTGCTTAAAGTTACATTTAATAATTTCTTTCATAATATCAAATAAAGAACAACCAGGCATACAGTAATTTATTACAGAGTGTCCCGGATATTCATCTGTCAGCAAGTGACCTAAGTCCTTTCCAATCTCATCACAAAATAGTACAATATCATTGTTTACAATTTGTTTACATGGTATAAAGGAGCTATTAACAGAAGGAATTGGCAAATCAACACAAGGATCCGGTAATGTGGTATTGCATGTTGACAAGGAATGGTCCGGTGTAGGCACATGGGATGGTATTTGACAGCGATCACAGCTGTTAGTTTGTGAGTTCACCAGCTCATTCATTGCCAAAACATATTCCCTCATTAGATCTTCAGAGGTATTATATTTGTTAGTCATTGATCTTAGTTTCTCCTGTAGATGGTCCAGTTGAGATTGCAAGTCCTGTGTGTCAATGTCGTATTTCCTAGTACTTTGCTCCAAATTAAAGGAATACATATCTAGCTGTTTAAGTAAATTTAACCTTTCCCTGTTAAGTTTAACATTTTTTATAAAGAACTTTTGTCTTTTTACCATTTTTTGCGTTTTAACAATGTATTTATTAACTTTTATGTATTTTTTAAGTTTGTTTTTACTAGTGACTACCCTCACTGAATTACATGATTTTGATTCATCATCACCTGTCAAATCAATAGTGTAAGTAGGGTTTATGGCAGAAACCATTGACGGGGCAATAGACACCAGCTCATTGAACAGACTTTGATTCAGCGAGGCGGTGATGTTATGATTTGTAGTCTCAAGTTCTGTAATCTGACTTTGGGCCTCATGTAGCTGCTGTTGCAATAAGTGCTTCTGGCTAAGAGCTTGTTCATACTCTATGCTACACTGGCTGAACCCGTCCACAACAACCTGGAGCCTATCCCGGGCTTCTATGGCATCAGTGTATTGAATATATAACTGAGCCATTTCATTTTTCAACTTCCTATTCATTTCATTGGCATCAAAGAGCACTCTTTCATTGTCATCTATTTCCTTAATTAGTTGGTCACAGGACTCCCTTGACGCCTTTAATAGGCTCAAAGCCTCACTGAGTTTGGACTCTTCGAGGCGAGCACGGGCGCTGCGAGTCATAATCATGACGAAGTATAGCTTTTATAAGGAAGAGAAAACAATTTAGAAGAGCTAGGTAGTCGTGAAATTTGAAAGAGGATTAGTGCAGAGGAAAATGAAATTTAATAAAGTAAGAAGTTCTGTAACCAAACCAAACTAAGGTTATGTTTACGTTCAAAGGTCATTGGCATCAACAAGTAGCCGTATTAAAAGTGAACAATGTAATTTATTTTGTAATTAAAGGACGCAAACAAACAAAAGCAAGTAAAATATTTAAGTATTGTACCTGATAACAAGATGACAATGCAAAATTCACTTGAGCCGGTAACTGTCACTCATTCACATTGAAATATTTACACTTATTTTGCACTTGGTAAGTGAATCTAATACAAAAAATTGATTATAATCCTATTTACTTGATGAGTAATTGGAAATAGGCTTGAAAAACATACGAAATTAAATATTTAAGATTAAAATAACAAGAACAAATTCAAATCAGATGTTAGCTGTAGTGTTGCCACAGGAAAAAAAATAACAAAAAAAAAATAAAACTGGGCCCGCGTGGTGGATTACGGCCCACCCCTCTAACAGAGAACAGGCCTGTGTCCCATAAGTGGGAACGAAGAAGAGAAAGATTTTATTAATCTGTAACCACTGAGAGAATAAATTGTTAACGATTTTCGAAGGATCTTTAGGAAATATATGAATAAATTCATAACAAAACGAGTCCCAGTTCAACTGAAACAGCAATATTTCCTAATTACCAAAAACAATCGCAGCGGCTAATTTCCAGAATTCATGCATACGTGCATAAATTGTGGACAGTATGCACATAAACAATAAGGCTGTGGCCGAAACGTTATGACGGGTACAAAACCAGCTTGAACAGGTAGGTAGGTAGTTAGTGTAGGTACTCTAACTCCACAGTTCAGGTACCTTTCATTCTGAATAAATAATTTATGATTCTACGTCCACAATGGTTGCAACTTTTGCCCGCATAACTTTGCATTCAGTAAAATGTTATTATATTTTACTGCGTTCAGGACGGTGCCACCAACTTGAATGTGGGTAAATGGCTCTATATGAGTTTATTTTGACTGATAAGTATGAATATATTTGGTTTTTTTAAAAGTCTTATTATTATATTTCGTATCGAATTATATTTTTGTTGGTTTTTCGAATATTTTTTAGGCTGGTGACGGTCATATACCCGATAAAGTAAAAGTAACGGGTTTGTAATTGCATGATGTTTACTTTTTAAGCAAATTAAATTTATTTGGACGCAACATTAGCTCTATAGTAAGGAAAAAATATATTCATAAAAATACTTTTTATTTTTTAAATGGCCTGGTGGAAATTTACATCTTTATGTAATCAGAACGAATCTACTGGGAAGAAAATGAGTTGAATATCTCTAACAATTGGGGAATCCCCGTGCTCTGTGGAAACGAAAATATGGCATTGGATTAGTTGATGCATATTTACATCACGATGCATTTAAGGGTTATTCTATTTTGAAAATATGTAGGTAGTTGGTAAGAAATATAATGAAGAGATTATGTTCGAATTATATCTAGAAAACCCGTCTTGAACAAGCGTGGTGATTAATGCTCGATCCTTCTCTTTGTGTCTGTGTGTATATCACAGGCCTTTGCTCTGCCATAATAGGCACTAGCCAATTATTGTGCCACTTCATGGCAATATAGGGCAGTATTTGTGCACTGAATAGGTACTAGAATGCCATGAAACTACACTAAGAAGCCTTTCAAGTTAAAACCCTCCCGTATCAAACGTTTATAGTACTCGTAGCATTCGTAGCAAATCTACAAATAAGCAAATTTACAATGTCAGACCACAGGAAATTCATCAACAGTTAAAAGTTACAAAATAGTAGCATCCACACAATTGAACAAATTGCCTGAACGCAAAAATACTTGCGTTTCAATAACTCTTCAATATCCCGCAACCAAAAGTACATTTAAATATAGTTCGCAATAGAAATCGTGCCATTTTCGACCATATCCACTAGTCCATGAAATAAAGCTTCTGTATTTAAATGAAACGAAACGGTTCAACGGTTTTTAGCTTTTTTTATAGGCGGCCATTATTTATTGCGGCAGTGGGACGGCTTGAAATTAAAATGAGTTCTTTCGTACAAAGGTACTCTAGGTAGTTGCCTAGCTGGTAGCTGCAGCACCTAGGTACGTTAGGCGAAAGAGATAAGTGAGCAGGCAATTAACTGCTGTGCTAATGAAGTGTGCAATAATCGCAATATTTCCCACAAATTGCATTTTTTCGACCATTTTAGTGGACTGTGGTGAGTCATCTGTATTTGAAAAGTTGAAAAGACACCATATTGATAATATATGCTTTTGTAATCCGTATAGTCTGTTTGAGTTTGTAGAGCAGTGGTGGCTCAGTGGTAATGGCCCCGACTTACTAGTTGTAGATCATGGGTTCGAACCCAGGCAAGCGCTTTACTTTGTGTAAATAATTTCATTACCAGTGCTCTCAAAACGGTGAAGGAAAACATTGTGAGGAAACTGGTATGTCCAAGAACCAAACATTCGAAGACATGTGACATCTACCAATCTTACTGGGCCCGTGTGGTAGATTACAGCCCACTCCCTCTCGAAAATATGAGGGCTCAGATTCCCAGGAGTGGGAACATTATAGGCTGATTATGATAGTCTGTTTACACATTTATCAGATACTTTTGGAACACACTATAGATATTTGTTGACAGCCTGCACACATATCTATTTCCCCATGTGTACACGTTCATAAAAATCCTAATAAAAAAGTCAAAGGAATTTGATTTGATTTACTTATATTAAAAATAACTCACGTTCACCAGGCGCCTGTGATGTTTATGTCATGCTCTGTTTACATACGCTACGGTCCTCACACACACCTGTAACAAAACAATAATGTGTTTGTTATTATGAGCTATAACTATGTGCAAACATTAACTATCGACATTAAACGTTCAATGGTTTGGCGAAGCTATTTCAAAGTAAACATTAATTAGAGGAGCATACGGATCAATGTTGTGTGTCAATAAGGCTAATTATTGCTGTTATACGTGCCAACAATTCGCGTAACTGCTTGATATGATTGTCTTAATAATAACGTTATTGATGTAACGGAACATAAAATTTTGGGCGCCAATTTTGATTAGTGTTACATTTCAAGAATTCGAAGAAACCCACGTACAGTTACGAGCATACCTACACTTAGGAAAATTAAATAACGATTGCAACTTTGAGCAAAACGTATTTCATAAAAGTACGGGTTCCAAAATACTATATCAACATAAAGTTACAGTCAATAGGTACACTAACAGAAAATCACTCTCGTGTATTAGTTCTCGCAACTGTTCCCAGAACGCAATTTTTTCCGTTCACCGAAGCTTTTTTTTTCTTGTGTATTTCAGTTTTCACGTACTGCATCATAATTAATTAAAAAAAAAAATCGAAGGATTTTGATAGAAATTCCTAATCCTTACTTCATGTGTTTGAAAAATTAATTTAGTCGACAACGTAAATAACGCAATGAATGTTGTTGAACTGTCAAAATTAAAGGCATTGCAATGATTAGTGTGTTACGCTATTATCCTGCTGGTGTCCGACACCCTGCTTTAAAAACTTTTCTGTAGAAATGAGTAGTGCGGTGATTTGACAGTTTCGCTATGCAAGGTGTAAACGCGGTAACATTATGTGCAGGGTGCGGTGCTGTGCGAGATCCCACTTAGCTAATCATGACTCACACTGTGGCTACTAAGTGTGCGACTGACCACAGACGGAGGCGAGAACTTACTGTTGAAGTTCTGTGAAAACAATTTTGTGCAAGTTCAATGAATTCAACTATGTTGTCTATCTCTGAGAATTCGAGATTTGCCAAATAAACATATTTTCATTACCTATGTACAGACGCCAGCACATCAAGTTACTACAATCTGTCAGATTGATTTAATAGATTTTCAATTTTATCGGTAAAGCATAAGGTTCAAAGTTGATTGGGAAAATCTGACAGTTTCGGGTAGCTTGATGTGCTGGCGTCTGTACTTTCAATTTGGTGTAGCAGATACAAAATCGTCGCATGTAAAGTCAGGGAATTTAATTTTTTACGAAATTAATTGACTACCAACTTCCGTATATTCAAATCACAACTGTCGTTCCTTGACAGTTGTATAAAATGTGTACAGCACGTAGTGGTAAAGCAATTAATTCCCATGTTCTTTTTTTCTTCTTTTCATCAAAAAAAAAGGTGTCCAGATTTTGTTGTGCCATTTACTTTAGTAAACTACGTATGTACTAGAGGCTACAACAAGGCTTAATTCTTGCTTAAAATGCTGGAGTTACATACACCCCTTTGTTTTGTTAAATAGGTAGCTTAGTAGGTAAATAAGCATTTTCGACTGAAACTCAAGATATCTATGAAGATTTGCTTGAAACAAAACTTAAATATAATAAATCCTATCCTACTTATTATAAACGTGAAAGTTTGTGAAGATTTTTGGATGTTTGTTACTCAATCACGCAAAAACTACTGAACGGATTTGGATAAAATTTGGTACACAGATAGTTTATAACCAGGATTAATACATAGGATATTTTTTATCCCGATATTCGCATGGGATCGAAACTTATGTGGGTGAACCGCGGGGCGCTGCATATTAATCATAATCACGTCTTGTTAATGTATCTCGTAATTACACTAGCTGATAACTACAGTGTCCAAGCGGCCTTTAGGGCCCAACCCACATTGTAAATGTTCTACGAAAAATACCCATTAGCGAACTAAATGCCAGCCACTTTGTTTGAGCTATCATTAACCGTTAACAGCAGCTATTTATAAACCTGTCTGTTTAAATTATATTTAGTTTGTAGCTATAAATAGCTCAGTGTACCTACTGCTTCTAGACGCTTCCTTGTTTCAATGCTGTTATCATTGATTTATGACGAGTCAGGCATTAACACGCCGTTTCTAAGTGAACTTTGTAATGAGGAAATGGTGCTGACTATTTTTACGAAGCTTTTCTATGAAAAGAAACAATAAATAGTCGTAAAAGACGAAGAGTTACTTAACCAGTGTTACGAACAGCAAAAATACGACTTTGACACAACCCCATCGGACGAATTTCACCAATGAAACTGAACGCGATCAGTACATCTTAACCCCGTTCAAGAGCTATCACTGTCATCATTGTTATAGAATATTGACACTGACAGCTCTTCACCGCGGTTTGGATGTGCTGATCGCGTACAGTTTCATTGGTGAAATTCACCCTTAATCAGTATTACGATCAGCAAAACCCCACTTTGAACCAATCCCTTTGTCTCTTTTCACATACAAAACTATAAAACAGTTGAATAAATGCAATCGTAAATAATTTATAGCAATCGCCACGAGTAATCTTTCATCGCGACTCAACGGTAATTGCATGGCGCGAAATTTATTGCGATTCTGATACAAATGAAACTGTTAAATGTTCATTTTAGATTTACAATCATGTTGATTGTGATTTATTGGAAGCCTAAAGCTAATTCTCCTATACTAAATACTCCCCTCCCCCCTTTGAAAAATCTTTTTTACAATATGGAATACAATAATTGAATATGAATATGAAAATAGAAACGAAGTCAAAACTGTACATTAAATATTTTTGACCAAAATTAATTGCTACGATGTACAAGTCTGATGCCAAAAATATAGTTCATATTTTTTTTGTTCATTTGTCTGTTTGTCTTAAAGTATGTTGCGGATTTGCGCAAAAACGCCTGAGCGGATTTAAATGAAATTTGGTACACAAACGGCCTTATTACAAAACAAGGATTATCTTTAGGACCAGGTTCAAACCATCGAGTCATTTTTGAATTTCGAACTCTATTATATTATATAACACGAGAGTTGGTTGTCAACTTTGTATTAAGATCTTTAACGTGCTCTGACTCAAGTTTATAATACAATAATGAGCTCGATGGTTTGGGCTTGGATTAAAGTTAGAACTCGTTTTGTAATAAGACTGATATAGTTTATACCTGGATTAACATTATACGTTCACGTGGGTTATTTTCCGACATTAACACGAAGAAGTAGGCAACAGCTAGTGTAGAAAGAATATAAAAAAAATATATTTTTAATTTCAGTTGCAGAGAGATAAAAAAATATTTGAGAACTTTCAGTGAACGATGCGAGCTGAATGTTTCAGTAAACTGCTAAACTGTTATTACGGCTGTAAGCATTTGTAAAATTATTTTATCCAGCTAGGCAACTACCATTTCTGCATTTTCAAAAGTGTTTTAACACTGTTCGTTCTGGTAATACATGTACAGATGCCAGCACATCAAGCTACCCAAAACTGACAATTTTTTTTATCAACTTTGAACCTTATGTTATAGCGATAAAGTTGAAAATCTATTAAAGCAATTTCATTTGCAGTAGCTTTATGTGCTGGCGTCTATACATACTTTAAAAATTCTTTGGAATGTATTTCAATTAGCGTACGCGGTGCTCCTTAAAAATGTTTTCGTGTTATGGCATTTTATAAACAAAATGAAACGCGAATCATTTGGTTAAAATCTCTGCGTCAAAATAGTTTATTTTGCTTGTCTATCATGATATTTTTGCAAATCGGGAATAGAGATTGAAATGATAGAAGTAAGAGACGCATACGGTGGTAATAAAAACAGTACAGTTTGTACGCTTCGGTGAAAATACAGTTATATCATTTGCTTGCCGGTATGTAATACGCACACGTATATCTTTGCACGTGTATGGGTAGATACATTACTAAAGAAACAGGTTTTCCTAAATGTTCTTCAGTAAGGGAAGTCAAATCTGGTCAAACAAACAAGCTCAAAATATTCTGCCATCGATTATACAGATCAGGTTTTTCTCTAGCCTTAAGCAACTTTGTAAATAAACCACAGGGGCAATTCCCGTATATCTAAGAACGTTTGCATTTTAGTCTGTCTCGACCTGTCAAAAAGACCTCTAACTTATCTATATTTTTGACAAGTTGTTTTCATTGATTGTACTATGGTACTGTAGTGCTTCAGGCATGTTTGCAGATGCGCAAATAGATGATTTCTATGCAATTATGCGTAGGAAAACCATGTCTGTGGTGCACAGTATAAGGGGGAGCCGTAAAAGCATCCTGAAAATGATGGCGGACAGGATGGACTCGGCGGTCATGCGTCGCTTCACTGACCTGCATGTGACAGGTGCAGGTTAGTGAAGAAATATAATATTGTTTCCAATTTTATTCCCATTGTTATTTTAATTTTACTAACGTAGTTTATAACATTTATGTTACTAACCTCTTCTATGGACTGTAGTTGTCTGAGAATAAACAATTTAATTTTTTTTTATTTTGACTCTTCACTTTGTCGTTCTCTGCACATTCTGCCTCAGACACCTACTTTGTTGTTTGTTTCTTGGCTGTTTACTACTAACACTAGTTATAAGATATTTTTACTAACAAAATAGACTATATTGTTGTCCGAATCTAATATATAAATAAATAGCCCAAGGAATCGGCATTGCCATCCAACGTGGTAATGCTGCCAGCCTTTTGGGCACTTATCCCATTGATAGCGATGCGGACGAATTTTTTGTTGCCCAATGAATGCTACTGCCTTTTTTTTTGTTATATATTCTGGTATATATAATATATATATATTTTTAGTGTTAGCTTGTATATTATGTTGAATTGTTTGTGAAGAGATTACATTATTTATTTATTTTTATTTATTTACCATTTATGTACACACATATATAAACAGACAACAAAAAAAAAGAAAAAACAGAACACAATAATAGGTACAAAGGTGATGCTTATTTCTTAAGAAATCAATTCCAGCATACCTGCGATAGGACATTAGATAGAGAGATGTCGATAGCGTGTGAAAGAGTAAAGGAGACAAAAAAAAATCATAAAATCGTGTTGTTGGTTCCACGTTTTTTGAACAAGCGTGTCCAATTAAACCCGTTTTTATTTTTATTTATTTATTTATAGGTGAATTGACACCGCGACTAGAAATTGAAACCAGGGCCGTCTTTACCAGGGGGTGCAAGGGGTGCGGGGCGCCCGGGCGCAGGGTTTTAGGGGGCGCAAGCCAATCGTCTTATACCATGAGTAATCATAATCCGTTTTAAAAATTACTGAACAGATGTTCATTACACCTTTAAAAATGTAGGCACCAATATTGTTTATATATACCTATGCCTCATGCAGCTTTCGGCATATTCGCTTTGCGACTTGCGACGTGCAAGAACTTTATTACTAATGGCACCGGACCGTTTTATTGTTGTGAACGCCATTAAAAAAAAAAAAATGTTGGCGCAGGCTGATTATCGCACCCCGGCGCCCAATATGCTTAAGCCGGCTCTGATTGAAACGTTTTAAGTACGAGAATTGACCATCAGAATTGTAATCATATATTTGATATGGATATTATCAACACATGGACTCAGCAAAGTTCTAATTTTCAGTTATACGCAATTGAATATGCTGATTGCATTGCTACTATCTCATTATATTCTGCACCATAATTGCGTAACACACTATTAAGTACTCTCAATTTGAATAATTTTGAAGCATATTGCTAATCCATTGCTCCATATGTTCGAAAATCTGTCTGCTCAACAACGTAAACAACGCAATGAATGTTGTTGAACTGTCAAAATGAAACCTATTGCTACTGATAGTGTGTTACGTAATCACCCTGCCGGTTATAACATGGTATTGCAATTGATTTACCGATTGTGATTAGTACGAACACAATAATTGCTGTTGTTAATCTGTTATTGAAGTTGTCATGTTTAGGCATAATATTGCTGCTTATTGTATGAAGGAGAGTTAATAGAGTTACTTGTGTTTACAAAAATGTCAGCCCAAGTTAAAACAACCACGACTGATCTTTTTAACCTACTTCAATAAGGAGGAGGTTCTCAATTCGACTGTATTATTTTTGTATGTCTGTAAGGGCGCTTTCTCACTTTTCGCAAGATCCCGTTTTTTAACCGACTTCAAAAAAAGGAGGAGGTTATCAATTCGACTGTATTTTTTTTTTTTTTTTTTTTTTTTTTTTATGTTTGTTACCTCATAATAACCGACTGGGTGAACCGATTTTCATGATTATTTTTTTATTTGAAAGCTGGTGCTTCCCGTGTGGTCCCATTGTCACCATTTCAATATCTGATGATGGGATCTTGTAGAAATCTGGGGAACTCTTCAATAAATAACAGCAGATTAACCGCGATTGTTGCTATAGCATATCTAAGCATTGTTTACACCATCACACAACATAATATCACGCCTGTACTCACTACAAAGGTTATAATTTTTTTTATTATAATAATAATTATTAATACCAGTAAAACAACCGCGATTGCTGCTATCGCATATGTATGCATTGTTTACGCAATCGCACAACATAACATCACGTCTGTACCCTATAAACGCAGATGCAGCTTCCTGTCACTGATATTTACATAGCAAGTAGTGTTTATATGAATTTGATTGGGGTAGACATACCTAAAAAGTGAAAAATAAAAAAATTTTTATAAAAAAAAAACAACCGACTTCCAAAAAAACACTACAAAGTGAAAAATAATTTTAATTTCGGAAGTCGGTGTCAAAAAACCAAAATGCGGAACCAACGACACCGACTTCCAAAATTAAAATTATTTTTCACTTTGTAGTGTTTTTTTGGAAGTCGGTTGTTTTTTTTTTATATAATTTTTTTTATTGTAGGTACAGTTTTTTGCAGGATCCCGTTTAGTAGTGTACGTGTTTAAATATACATATTCACACAAGCATCCTGTTTGTAGTATCCGGGAAACAGTATGCCTAGGAAACAGGTATCTTGCCGTGGGAAAGGCCCTTAGGGCCTATGCACACTTTGTAGCGATACAGACGCGATACGCACGCAAGTCAGACGCAGCCTGTAGACCTTTGCACACCTGTATAAATACAGACGCGCGTGTGTAGCGATACAGACGGGATGCAAACGCGCGTGTGTAGCGATAGAGACGCGCGTGTGTAGCGATACAGACGCGATACAGACGCGCGTGTGTAGCGATACAAACGAGATACAAACGCGCGTGTGTAGCGATGCCACATACGCGCTATTTTGTGAGCTCACAAAATAGACTACATATTTGTTCCCAGGCATTTTTCTTTAGCACTTTATTCGAATAATCCGGCAATCGTGAATTCCACAATATTGGCCGGTTTTGAATTTCAGTTATGAAGTTTTCTGTGTCGAAAGGCTCCATTTTTTTGTTCCAAAGACGTGCGGTGCACCAAATCGCTCGATTGCTACTAGCGTAGATTCACACTTCCCTTTCCCTCGTTGCAGGGGAAACCCCGTCCGTAGGGAAGGCGCGCGCGCTAGCGCTCGTATCGGTGTCGCGCGTTTGAATCGATACACACGCGCCGGTGCCGCGCGTTTGTATCGATACAAACGACAACAAACTGCTATGCAGAATAAAAACGCGCCGGCGACGCGCGTTCCCAAAACGCGCGTCGACGGCGCGTTTATAAAACGTGGTGTGCATAGGCCCTTACGCGATATCTCCGGCAATTGTGGATCGGTTTAAAAAATTATTTGTAATGGATAAGGTATGCCTCAGGGGTGGTCCCATATAAATGTTATTAACTTTGCTTGTGTAGTTTTTGAGTTAGCTTCAATAATACGTTTTTTTCCACTGAGTAGTATACATTGATGATTTTTGGCAGGCCGGTTGGTCAGTGGCCCTAACTACTATACGCAAGGTCGATTCCCACCCAGGAAAAATGTTTGTGTGATGAGCACGATCGTTTGTTCTTTGTCTGGGTGTAATTTATCCATAATGTATGTATTTAGAATTATATATTTATGTTTATCAGTTGTCTAGTACTCATAGCACAAGCTATGCTTAGTTTGGGACTAGATGACGTTGTGTGAAAGTTGTAGAATATTATTATTATTATTATTGATGGTGTTATAATATGAAATGAAATGAAAATATTTTATTTCAGACTAAAATAATTTGGAATTACAAGTCCATATGTTGTTAGTAGATGAATACTTAAAGCTATGTTAGTAAAATTTAAAATTATTGTTATTATTTTGGACATGAATGGACGACCAATGCCTCAGGATTTGGACGTCCACTCCATCCGACACCACGTTCAGAAGCGTGTTGGTGCTACGCTTTACCCGAAACAAAAAAAAAATAACCCATTGATGTACCCTACGCTATTTGTTCTGGGTATGGTAGGGTATAACACTCTAAGAGTACGACGGGAGTTTTCGCTCGTAGCGTATGTAGTGAAACTACTACGTGGCGTGGCGCATAACCCGGGAGTGCTGCGGCACCTACAGCTGTACGTGCCCGACCGGTACGTGTGGAGGCGGCAACGCCCGCCCCTGCTCGCTGTACCTGCGGCCAGGACCAACCTGCTGGCGAGAACTCCTCTCACTAGAGCCATACGCGTGGTGAATGAGGTTCACGGGAGGGTTGATGTATTGTGGTGCAACTTGAGTGAACTCGCAAAAGTTACACTATACAAGGTGTAACTTAAATAACGCACAACCTCTTAAGGGGTCATTGTACTCATCATTATGAACAACTTTTACTATGGGACCAAACCTGAAATCGCGAAAAAAAAAATCAGCTGTTCCCTACATTTATGTTCGCATAACTCGTCAAAATGTAGGGAACAGCTGATTTTTTTTTCTCGATTTCCGGTTTGGTCCCATAGTAAAAGTTGTTCATAATGATGAGTACAATGACCCCTTACGAGGTTGTGCGTTATTTAAGTTACACCTTGTATGTAATACGTTATTTAGATTAACGTATTTTTTAACTAGGTATAAGGTGTAGATTTAGGATTTAGTTAGTAAGGCCACTCTGTCGCATTGGACCATAGATCTGTAATGATAGTGTTGGTAAGATTTTTTATAAATAAATAAATAAAAAAAAATAACATCGTGATAAATACTTTCAATAATCTACAAAAGTTTCATGCAGAAAACAACCTTGCAATTATTTCTTCAATTAATCAAGGATCTGCAAGAACAATAAGAGGGAGATGAAGGGGCTGGCGATCGAAGTAAGATATATGATACAAGATCCGATGTTCCAATGAAGTGATTAGTTAAAATCGGAGGCTAGCCTTCGCTCCACCGCACGCGACGACGCGGAGTATACAGCGTGTAACGGAAAGGGGGTATCAACCCTGAAGGAGGTGAATGTGCTCATGAAACTCAACAACTTTCCCCAAACAACATAGGTCGAAATATGAAAAAAAAATTTGGCCCTGCCATAGTAAATCAATCAGCTGGTAGTCAGTTTTGTAAGGGAAGGCCAAATTTTTTTTTCATATTTCGACCTATGTTCTTTGATTTTCGTACTTATTGGTTTAGGTACGTATTGTATGTAGATAAAACTCAAGCACTGATTAACAAAATTCACTTTTAAATACTAGGCAAAATTACGTTTTGAAACATGCGTCGCTAAATAATCAAAATAATCCTATTATAAGTTGTACCAATTTTGGTATGTTGATCTTAGAATTAGTAAGTGAGAATTAATGCAGTAACAAAATTATAATTTTATCGTATACCTATGTAGGTAATATGTGCTAAGATGATAGTAATTCTCTTACAATATGCAGCTGCGTAAGCGCTTTATATTTATTTAAGTAGGTACATTATAATCAGGTAGATGGTAGGTATATTATTCGGCTAAATAATTATGAACGAAACAATTTTGGTCTAGATATATTAATTAATTAATTAGAGTAACTTGATTTTTTAAAAGTATTTTATTGTTTCATCGAGTTGTACATTAAGTATGTACAATCGTAAATTTGTATAATGGCTATTCAGCCTTGTTCAAAATACGATAAAATTGTGACTGCTACATTAATTTATGTATTTCTCACTATGTTATAGATACCTACTATAAAAATATAAAAATGCGTAAACTTCACTACTTCTTAAGTTATGCATGAAAAATTTACAAAATGCAAAAGATGAAAACCTTAGGAAGCTAAAAGTTGAAATAACCCTTTGCCGAAGACAGGATAAGAAAGTTGCCTTACATTTTTCTAGAAAAAAGGTTTTGTTTAATAACTACAGAAATAATGGCTGTTTTCGAAGACAAAATGGCAAAGCCAGTAATAAAAATAAAAAAAAAAATATATAAAAAAAGATATTGTAATGGCCTCCGATTGATTTTCAATCTGAAACGGCCAGTGTGGACCATTTTTTTTAAAATAGGTTTGAACGAAAAAGGTTTTATTCCGAAATAATGTGATTGCTTGTTGCGTATCCATTTGAAACTGGGGAAAATTAATCTTTTGATTTGTAATTATTCTAATAAATAAATAATACTAATATAATACCGTTAAACTTTTAGAAGGGCCCATGGCTAAATAATAACAGCCGCAAAGGTCGATCGATCAGATTAAGCTACGCTTGCCGCGGTTGGTCTGTGGATGGGTGACCATCTTTACATACCGAGACTCCTCCGTGCCTCGGAAAGCACGTTAAGCCGTTGGTCCCGGCTGTAATTCGTGGATCTTTGACAGTCGTTACGGGCAGTCAGGAGCCCGAAAGTCTGACAAGCAGTCTTACCGAATGGTATCGTATTACCCAGTAACTGGGTTGTGGAGGTCAGATAGTCAGTCGCTCCATGTAAAACACTGGTATTCAGCTGCATTCTGTTAGACTGGAAGCCGACGCCAACATAGTTGGGAAAAGGCTAGGCAGGCTAAACTTTTAAAATTTTCTAACATTCAAAAATGTTACATAAACAAGTTGAATGTAGAAATGTATAAGTATTAAAAATGTAATTCTGTTCGATATTGTAGCACGTATTGGCAATTTTGCATACATCTTGGGATCAGACGACAGGCGCGCTCCCCGGAGGCTGTGTTATCAGCGCCACTATGACTCAAAGGGGGCGACATTTATATAAAACTTTCCGTTTGTATTCCTTATGGCACTGTTATCTATGTACTTGTATGCTAAATTTTTGGTAGATATGAACTATTTGTCAAGGAAATTTTTTCAAGGATTTCTTAGTTAGTAAAAAGTTAATTACGTACTTAGATCAAGATATTTTTTGAGTAATTTACGTAAAAAAAAAAAAAAAACATGTTCACGGTATTTTTTTTTTAATTTACCTATATCAGCCGGTTGATTCTGTAAAAATCTCACCGTGAAATCATAAGTGAAGTGAGTTTGAAGTGAGCAGTGTCAATAGTGTTAATTCCTAATGACAGCTCACTTCCCGCTCACTTCACCTAAGTTCTCACGGTGAGATTTTTACAGAATAGCACTGCTGCACGTTTTTTGGTGTACATAATAAAGAGTAGGCGTTCTTTCATGTTAGCATCTTTCTTTTTTTATGTGAGCCTAGACTGTTCCACTGCGGAGCAAAGGCCTCTCCCTATTCTATCTATCTATCTAAAACAAAAAGTTTAACAATAATTCAGTGTAACAACACTAAAATAGTTTTTGTATCGTTTAAAAATTGATGACGTAACACTCCAGTTCAATTTTACAAGCAATAACTTTCCCGTTCGAGGCGATCTCGAAGCCCGTATTTTTCTTTAAAAGACGTACCTAGTTGTAATGAAAATTTATGTTGGTGGTGTAATAAACTATACTTCATTGTTACTAGTTTCTTAGTAGAAAGTCTGGGACAGTTTGCAATACATCGTTGAAATAATGCAGCCGCTACTCTCGGAGCTGTCGCCGCGGGTCCCTTGTCTTCAAAACAATGGAACGCGTCCCGCGACCGATTTTCTTGAGCTCACCGAGATTACGGAAAAGAGCTTTATCTGTGTTGTCATATGCACTCATATGCTGTGGAATGCGAATGGAGATGTGATAAAAGCTTACTGTCCATTGAGCCTCCGTGCCGAGAGCGCGGACATTGCATTTGCTAGCAGTAAAAAAAAAAAATAACAAAAAAAAACCGGCTTCCAAAAAAACACTACAAAGTGAAAAATAACTTTAATTTCGGAAGTCGGTGGCAAAAAACTAAAATACAAATCCAAAGACACCGACTTCTGAATAGAGTTATTTTTAAAGTTATTTTTCACTTTGTAGTGTTTTTTTGGAAGTCGTTTTTTTATTTCTTGCTTTTTAGTGGGTCTGTTTATAATTTATCTAAGTTACAATAGCCTAATGTCAACTTGCTCATCGCTCTTTACAAAATATTGCTTTTCCCAATGCAGGGACGTTAATTGTTAACGAGTTCTCCTGGTATTTCACCACAGCTATATTTCACCATTCGCATTGTGACGAGCATAAATTGCTTAGCACCCATATTAAAGTAATCGAATCGCAACCCGTGAAATACTTATTACTGAATAGTTCCGGTAGCCATCTGTGGTCTTCATCACCAGTTCTACTTCACCAAATGGTGCTATCCAAAAGCAAATGTACGAGTTACTATAAATAATTCCCAAAACGCTATAGGTGCGCCTAAAATATTTGAAGAGTTCCTTCGATTTCTCCAGGATCCCATCATCAGATCCTGGACTGATGAAAATGGGACCACCTGAAAAGTATACCCTTTCAAACAAAAAAATATTTTTTCAAATCAGTTTAGCCGTTTTAGAGTAATCGGAGAACAAACATAAAAAAAAAAAAATAAAAGATTCCGACGTCCTGAGATCATCCTCCTTTTTTTGAAGTCGTTTAAAAAGACTCCCCTATGGGTCCAACAGTATCAAAAGACGAGCTCAAACAAGACATTTTTCGCGGAAAACATCTTCAAATTTTGTGTTATTTGCTCACTCACTGTAAATTCATCTGTACAAACGTATTGGTCGTCTTTTGAACAGTAAAAGAGGAGTTTAAGAGATCGAAATGAATTCCGTGTCGGCGCTGCAGCGGCTTGTAATTTAATTAGGCGTCAATTTGAACGGGCGCCGGTACGGGGACGTGCGCCGAATGCCGCGTTGTTCGACAAATTTCATTACAACCAATTGTTGTATGCAGTGTCGGAACCTCGGAGACGACCGCTCAAGCGGTAATACTGGCAACAGTTACAGCGTTCACTGAATATTTTAAAAATTGTTTTACCATTGGTGGGTGAGCCGTAGTTTTTTAAAGCAACTTAGGTATTAAGTTCTTCACGTCGGGAGTGTGAGAGTAAGGACTCGGGAACGATCGGCAACATCATCTGCCTAGCCTTTTCCCAACTATGTTGGGGTCGGCTTCCAGTCTAATCGGATGCAGCTGAATACCAGTATTTCACATGGAGCGACTGCCTATTTTGCCTCCACAACCCAGTTACTGGGTAATACGATACCCCTTGGTAAGACTGGTTGTCAGACTTTCGGGCTACTGTCGACTCGTAACGACTAGCAAAGATCCACGAATGACAGCCGGGACCAACGGCTTAACGTGCTTTCCGAGGCATGGAGGGGTCTTGGTATGTGAAGATAGTCACCCATCCACGGACCAACCACGGCCAGCGTAGCTTAACATGATCGATCGACCCGTGCGGCTGCTATTACTTAGCCACAAGCCCCTCAAGGAACGATCGGTAACAATGGATAATAATTCTCGCGTCGCCTACAAGTTACAAAGTCTGAAACAGACTCCTATACAACGTTGTCAAAGAATTAAAAGTTCATGATATCTAAGCAAAATGCAACAGTCGTCACGAATTGGGTGGTCTAATTTTCCTCAGAAAGAAAAGTCACTTTATTTTTCGTTCCCTGTTCTAAAAATATCTAAGTAGGTAATTCATTCAAAAGAGTGCCACCAGAGGCCAAAAAGCGGGCCCTTAATCGAATTTGTATTCTTGAAACTTGTAGCAGATAAGGGAATGCTTAAAAGGACAAATTGAAAACTCCAGCTACTAAGTGATTGATCAAGGCAGCACTTTGTTTAGTTCACTATCAGTGAGGAGCGCGACTGATAAGCTTCATAAATCAGAGAGATAAGACGACCGTTTGGGGCGAATGCTGTCGATAAGTTTGCGGTACAGGAAAAACTTACCTATTGCTAATTTTTACTTTCAGAGAGTTTTCCAATGCAACAAAGTTTTGTTATGAAATTGTGTCTTGATAGTCGTACAGTTACAAAACTTATCCATCTAGCTGATTTTTTCCCGGGAGCACAGACAATATACAAGGTAGCGTTCGAGAGTATACGTTAACAAGTTGTTCAAACAGTCTTCACATTTAACGTTTGCTGACGTCGCGCTAACGCGGCGTAGACGCTGCGCTAGCGTCGTGGCGTTGATTTAGTTTGATATTTTTATTTCGATATGAGTTCCAATGCGTCATACTTCCGTTAACTAAAAAGACACTTCATAGACTTGTCACTTCATAGACTTGCATTTGAAAAAAAAAAAAAACAGCAGTATTTTAAAAAGGTAACTAAATGACTTTCATTACAACGGAACCTACCAAACACCACATTCATTTCGGTGTTTCGTTTCCGACCTATCAGATTAAAAGATCGTGAATTCTTGATACAGCTATAATTAGTGTTAGAAAATGACTACTGTTAATTTCGTGCTAATTATACACGCTTAGCCACGACGTTGAGGTTATAAATAGGAAAGTTGTATACTACACAACACTATTTCTGTCTGCTGATTATCAAATTCTTGTGATTCGATAAAACGATAAAAGGTTTTATTTCTGTAAGTAGGTTTGCACAAACACGCCAATTAAATTTTTAAAACTAGATGAGGTCGGCGTTTCCTATCGGACTACTCTGAGAGGAAAGGCCGATACAAACTCAGTCTCTCAATACTCAATACTTTATTGCATTCCATAATGTGTACATACTGGTTGAATGTTTAACATCGAATCAATTATGGACCCTGTCGGGCACAGCAAAGTTAATATTTAATAGGAGAGAGGATGAAGGCGCTTATTGTTAAGAAAAAATAAATTAATATTAAATTAAAATAGTATCATTAAAATTGTATTATTTAATTTTATGTAAATTAAAATGAGCTAAATGTTTCTCTTTTAAAGTCCAGACACAATCTTGGTCAGATCATGTGAAGACCATGGATAAAAGGATTGGTGTCTGAAATGGTTATTTGATAAAATAACCACACAGATTAAGTGGACCTATCCATTCAGTGCACGCATTTTTCAGTAATCATGCAGCTCAAACCAGAACCAACGATTCACTGAGACTTTTCCAGTAAATATGACAGGAAACTATCATAAACCACAGTCTGTGAAATGAAAGATGTGATGCAAGAAGCTGGCATTGCTGGCAGTACCATCACAACGCTAATATTTTCTCATTGTTTGTCTTATTTCTTTTTAGTATAAGTATTCATGTGTTTGTGTATACCTATTTATTTGTACTTATAATAGGTCTTTACCTATGAAATTGCCGTTCTGCAGTACTGGCCATTTCAAATCAAAATAATTTTTGTTTGGCTAAGAATTCTAATTTCAAATTAATTTTATTTTAAAAACATGGAATTGTGTTTTTTTGTTTTCTTTGAATTTTGTTGTTGGAATTTTGTGGGTTGATATGAAATTAGAAATATATATTACATTTATATTTAAAATATATCATTATTGCACCTACTACTGTTTGTCTCTGCATCACCCAAAGGTGGACGGGTAGAAAACACCTATGGCATTAAGTCCGCCTCTGAACATTTATGTGCTTAAAGTATTAAATAAATAAATAAAATTGCCAAAATCTGTACCGGCATTATTACAATTAAGCTGTCGGGTCTGCAAGCATGAAGCAAATCATCATCTGCCTAATCCTTTCGCAAAAAACTTGTGGGTTTGTTTCCAGTCTAACCGGATGCAGCTGAATACCAGCAATGTACGTGGAGCGACTGCTTATCTGACCTCCACAACCCAGTTACCGGGTAGGATTGGCTGTCAAACTTTCGGGCTTCTGACGACCAGTAACGACTGTTAAAGATCCAAGAATGACGACCGGAACCAACAGCTTAACGTGCTTTCCGACGCATCGAGGGGTCTCGGTATGTAAAGGTGGTCACCCATCCACGGACTGACAGCAGCAACGTAGCTTAACCTGATCGATCTACACGTGCAGCTATTATGACTTAGCACAAGCATAAAAGGCGTTAAATAATAATAAAAAAAATCGAACAAGATTCAAAATTGTTACTCAATAAAATGGAAAAATGGCCGTAATCATCCTCGTTCCTGGTCGGATTTGACTTATCGGCAGTCAACTTAACCCTTTAAAAGAAATATAATAACACAACAGGAAGAATTCTGCTTTATAAAATAGATAACTCGTTAGTGCGCTTTGTCTCCTGCAAGCGGTCATTAGCGAGTGCTTTATTTAGCGATCAAACAGCAGGTACTTGTGAACGATAGACTCATTAGGGACCTGATAAACCCCGGCTTAGGTACTAAAGACCATAGGTACTAGGTATAGAGTACTAGGTTTTGTCTGTAGAGGGTCAGTCGAAGATGGCACCCACCCAATCAGCCAATAGACCGAATAGATACAAAGTCGCGTGTAACCCACACATCACAGAGAGACTTCGCCACTGCTGGCGGCGGGATTGTTAAAACTTTACTTTTCATCCATCCATCTATCCAGCAGTGGACTGTGATTGGCTGAGTTGATTTTGATTGATTGATACAAACCAAGCGTGTCGCCGTATACCTGCTTTACCACACCAATGATGTATAACAACTGACGACGATAGATGTTATGCGCTTTTGGCGGCAGCACATACATCGCCACATGCGAACTACGCATCACACTGACGTTACGCAAAATCCTGCATCGTGCAAGTTGTTTACCGCGCAAATATTATAGCATATATACAATGTCCCGACATCAATCGTCGGGCAGTTGCCAACTAGACACGACACCCGTATGGAGGATGAGTGAATTTTACACCCTTTTTCTCATAACTCTATACTCTCTACGAACATTCGGCGCCACGAATTTTATTACGACAGCTGTCTCTAGACGGTGCTGCTGCGGCAATTCTGTAATATGGGGGTATAACCCCTGTTCAAATATACCCTATGACGTTGTCTGACGACTTAACAGTGACATAATCTCTAAGTCAGTGACACTTATATGACTGTACGCTATGAAACATAATTAATATTTCCATGTGTAAAAAGCTTCGGAAAATATTCGTGATTTTTCGATAGGTAATCGATTCAAGTCTGGCCAAGTTTTTCGACCAAAATAGTAAACATTTCATGAGCTCATGCTATTAAAACAAGAACAATTCCGTGAAGCCTTCAGTGTGTTTGAAGCATACCTGATTCCAAGACCTTACGTCATGATTACAGACAGAGTTAGGTCAAATTGTAGACGAAAATTGCATACACTCCGAGAGCAATTTTCATCAAAAGTTCGACTAAGCATATGGCTTCCGAACACAAAAGGCAACGACGGAATCACTTCGACGTCCATTGCCGGAATACTAACAACTTTAATAGACCTCTTGCGTAAAAGAGAAGCGATGTAGGTTGTAAAGTGCATCTACGTAACTGGGTTAATATTTGTAGACCGTTTCGTAGAAATGTTACCCACGAAGCAGTTGGCTGCGCCGTTGCTACGAAAATTAATTAATTAAAACTGAAGAATTAAATTATTATTATCCAGTTTGAAGTTGGGTTTTATTGTGTTGATGATAGTTTTGAGTATGCTATAAGAGTATTTATAAATTAACGAAACGAGGGATGTGCTGTGTAAAAGATGATGTCGGTCTATCGAGATGTCGACTAATAGAGATGTATGGATGAAAAATACATGCTACGACCCAAAAATGAATTAGGGTAAGGACAGGAAAATGATGATTGGTTAGTAGCTCCTTCTGAGTAGCCAGTCGCCGAAAGTTATAAGCGAACCAGAGTGAAAATAACGGCCGGAAATGCCTTCTAATGAACGAGGCCCAACTCGAACGGTAAGTTGTCATCCGTCCAAAAAGTTTCTTCGGCAAGACTGAAACAGCCATTTAGTCAAAAGCTCTCATAATAGTCCTCTTCCATTTTAATCCTTCTTACCTCTCTGTTATTCCTCCAGCGAATTAGTCATTTACAATTCACAAATTTAATTCGGAATGCAAGAATTTTAACCACATCCGCGCCATTTACATAGTTTGTCGAATTTAATTTCACTGATATTATTTCAATTAATATTTCACGTTAAACTGACTGGTGGTTATTGGCTATTATCGTTAAACACGATAAATGGAGATTCATACCATTTTATCTTTAGCACACTGAACGCCATGGTGGTCACCGGTGAGCGACAGCAATTATTTTAGTTAATTCTTTGAATAGTAACAAGAAATAATTATTTAGAGTGGGGTTTTTGACTATTTTGAACCGTATGAGCCAATAAAATATAATGTGTAAAATTTTCCGAAATCGCGAATCATCGTCAGCCCATATGGAAAGTTCAGTGGTGGTCAGTGGTGGTCACCGGTGACCACCACGGCGTTCAATGTGTTAGTGTATTATTACGAAATTACAGTACGTAGTTTATTATTACGAAAAACTGGTAATGACATAGGAGTGGCTTGTGGCTAAGAAACAACAGCCGCACGGTTCGATCGATCAGGGTAAGCTACGCTTGCTGCGGTTGGTCCGTGGATGGGTGACCATCTTTACATACCAAGACCCCTCCGTGACTTGGAAAGCACGTTAAACCGTTGGTCCCGGCTGTCATTCATGGATCTTTGACAGTCGTTACGGGTCGTCAGAAGCCCGAAAGTCTGACAATCAATCAAATCAAAAAGGGTATCGTATTACCCAGTAACTGGGTTGTAGAGGTCAGATAGGCAGTCGCTCCATGTTAAATACTGGTATTCAGCTGCATCATAAACAAACTGGCTCAACGACAAAACAAAAACAACTCACACTAAACAGTACAAACTAACTACGTCTGTTTTACCATCTCGAATCGTTCACAAACAAATGAAGCTTTTAGCATCAAAGTACACTCATATGATAAAATTTCAATTAATAACTGTAGGTGTCCTGCAATTAGTAAAGTCTCACAAACTAAATATTTGGGCGTCAAAAATGATCATGGTGTGCTCGTCTTGAGCATGTTACAGGAAGAGTTAAGAAACTAGGATGGATATTTAAAACATTACGACATGTCATCCCCACAAATATATTTAAAATAAAAATAGGCCTTTATAGAAATCTTAACCCTACAGCGCATAGTGTCCCACACATGGGACATACCGAAAAACGTCTTATATTTTAAAAATAGATCCAAGTAACGTGATCTAGTGTTGACAAGATTAACTATTATGTATTTGAGTTTCGAATTTACTACCAGATATTTTGGATAGATCTGAATAAACATTTACTTATGTTTTCATCAAATCGGTAGATACTTTGAATAAGATTAACGAGCGGCGAATAATAATCGCAAAAAAATGATAAAATTGAATTTTTCAGTGTCGAAATAATTAGTAGAGGTAAGTTCATGTTCATATTTGTCTTTTACGTGTAATCTTGTAATTTCATTTATACTACGTAACATAGATTCAAATTATATATAATGCATGCTGTGCCATACAAAAAAACATACGTTTCTATTGAGTTATGATTTTTCTAAATATTTTTTGGAGAAATGGCATCATATTTGCAGGCTAGTGTATTTTTTAAGCCGATATGAAAAATCATGCTCTGTAGGGTTAATGAAGTTTATGTGGCACTTGCGCAATCTGTTATAGTTTACTGTATCCTCTTATGGGGCGGTGCGGCAAAAACAAGATATAGATATGTGGAACGAGCACAACGAGCACTAAAAAAAAAATGTAAAATCCAAAAGTGCACGACTAATAATGTTCATTTGATCGTATAAAAAAACCACAGATATATGTAGATATTACATTAGTTAGCTTTTATTAATTACTAGCTGCGCCCCGCGGTTTCCCCGCATAAGTCTCGATCCCGTAAGAATATCGGGATAAAAAGCATAAACTATCTGTGTGCCAAATCCCATCAAAATTGGTCTCGCCGTTTGAGCGTGAAGAAGTAACAAACATACACACACACACACACACACACAAACTTTCTCCTTTATAATATTAGTGTGATTAAAGTAATAATAATATATAATATTCTTTTATGTAAAATCTTCTGGCCATGGAAGAGCGGAGTCTCCTAATACAGGCATTTTTTCCTTAAAATGTGGCTCCAATCATCAACTCGTTGTCTTGATTTGGTTAAGAAATAAACAAATTTTAATTTAACCCTTAACTGCATCGTGATGGAAATTTCCATCAACCAATCCAATGCCATATTAACGCTTCCACAGAGCACGGGGATTCCCCAATTGATAGAGATCAATTCATTTTGTTCCCAGTAAGTAGATTCGTTCTGATTACATAAAGATGTAAATTTCCACCAGGTTATTTAGAAAAAAAAAAAATATTTTTATGAATATTTTTTTTAAAATATATTTTCCTTACTATAGAGCTAATGTTATGTCCAAATAAATTTAATTTGCTTAAAAGGTAAAATTCATGCAATTAAGGGTTAATCCGGTTAGATTGGATGCCGACCCCAAGTCGTAGTTGGGAAAAGCCTAGCATATGAAGATTGTAACGGTACAGGATACTTAGTTCGAGTGACTCTGTAAATAGTTGAAAAGCTTAATGTAGTTCGCTGATATGATCATATTTGATAGAGTTTACGATGTTGAGAATGATTCGTGCCTACCGGCCAAGTCCGAGTCATACTCGCACCCCAAGGGTACCGTACCAGGGTCACGGGTTGTTCGAAAGAGTTACCGTGGCCTTTGGCACTGGCAACTGAAGGAACACGGGTGGGTTTTAGGCAGTGAAAGTCTGACACGCCCTCCCGCTCGGCCCAGAGCGGGAGAAGTTATTTGATAATTTCCCACCCAAAAAAAAAAAGAAAAATAGGGTACCGTACCACAAGGTTAACGCTCCGAAAAAAGACATAGCTTGTAAGGAGGTGCCTTTTAACTCTATTTTATTTTTATTATTTGTTGTTATAGCAATATAAATACACACTCTGTGCAAATTTCAACTGTCTACCTATTACGGTTCATGAGATACAGATACAGACGGACGGACGGACAGTACGGACAGACGGAGGCTTAGTACTAGGGTACCATTGTCACCCTTTGGGTACGGTAGCCTAAAAAGCCTTGACATCTCTAAGAAAGTGACGTCATTTTAAAGAAAACATCTTTACCGCACGATAACGCAATAGATATCAGTGCTGTGTGTACATTTTATAAACCATTTAGTATCCTTGAGATGTCAACTTAACAAAATGCGGATAGCACTTTTCCCCGGTTACGTAATGCGGAGAAAAGAGAGGATGGGAAATATTGCATCAAAGAGAATTTGAAATATTGCCAACTACATGCGTCGCCGGCAGAATTGATTTTGCAGCCTTTTGTGATCTCTGAAAGATGTTTTACTGCTTTACAATTTATTTCTAGTGCTGCTGTCGAACGATCAATCTATCTTGTATGTGTTTCGGAATCATTCCAAATCCTTTGGACCGTTTCTGTAAGCGAATGTGAGCCCAAAGGATAATTCACGGTAAACTTGGCTGTTTCTCGTGCACGTATTGCCTCATGTGCACAATGCAGCGCCCATTTATAGTTTCCTAAAGAGCTTTATACAAAAGCTTACAGCCTTTGAAACACGGAAGAGTTAGTATGAATGATTCTATCCGCACACGTGACGCAGCATGCAGTAAATCATTTTTATTGTGAACAGAGCTAACACGGTCCATTTCAAACTGTGACATTTCGCAGCTGTGTATTGTGCCTACAACAGAATGATGTCATAAACGAAATATGAGTTTGCGTTGATGTGAAAACCTGATGTGATATGAAGATCATGATCGCATTGAGTGGTATAATATTGGTAATGTGAATATGAAATGAGACGATGTAAGCGCAAAGAGGCGTAAAGAGATGACGCCGGGAGCGTTACCGCGCAGACGTCGCGGCACGTGGGTGCTGTACCAATGTGATTAAGAATAAAAAAAAAATTAAGCTCTTTAGCGTGCTTGAAAGCAGTGATATTAGTTGATACCTGTTGCGCGTCTGAGCGGCTTTCATTACACAAATGCAAGCGGCGCGAGTGTGGGAGCGCCTTTATTCAGATACATTTTCTTTAGTATCTCGTGTTTGTCCTCGGAGCGCAGTTAAGTACGAACTTGAAGTGAATTTTACTTTAAAAACTTTAAGTAGATACATTCAACTTCGTGTTATCTCGTTGACTTTACTTTGTTAGTGTAGTTTTTCATTACACGCTTTGTCTACTGTTTTAGTTACGTAAAATGTTGTACAAACTACAAGGATCGATGGCCGCGCCGCCGCCCATTGGGAATTTGCTGAGTTTTAAATAGCTGCAGTAGAGAATAGCTACCTAAGTTGGTATTGTTTGCATAGATACCTTTACTAATGAAAGTAAAAATAATTAGTTATTTTGTTACATCTGCAGCATTTACTTTTTTTGCTTCTATTTGTTTTTATCCTGGCTATTATTTCCTAAGAAAGCGGTGAAAGGTCACAGAATAACGGCTGACCAAAAACAGCCGGTCGATTCTGTAAAAATCTCACCGTGAAATCATAAGTGAAGTGAGCACTTAATAGTGTTAATCCCTAGCGAATTACTCACTCCACGCTCACTTCACCCAGCCTTTCAAGGTGAGATGGTTACAGAATCGCACGGCTGATCGTTTTTTACGCCTTAATGTCAAATGCCAGTAAACATTACAGTTTTTCATGACGGCTGTTATAATATGACGGAACCGTTTTCCTAGGAAACCCTACCTTTAGACTTCTCAAATATCAGTTTATCACCCATGTTCTTTCCGGTCATGTAAATGAAAAAGCGTGTTTTCTTCCACTTTTTAAGGTGGAGAAAATTTATCCAATATCGTGTATTTTTAATGCGACAACTTTATTCATGAAAGTGAAACAAACTTTATGGATTCATTTGCATTCATTGTTTGAATTATATTTTCATAGAAAATTTTTGAACGGTTTTTTCGTCTTGAATGTGTTACTTATTCGTTTTTTTTGTTGAATCATTCAACAAAAATATATATGATTTATGTTTTAAATTCCTAGACCTACAATAAATCTATATTATGTTTATATACCTACAATAAATCTATGTTATATTCATGCAAATTAAAAAACAAAGTCGTTTAGATCTTTTAAACTGCACAATGGATTTTAATGCGGTTTTCTCTGTCATTTACAGTATATATTCTGGAATGTTTTTGTATTTAATAAATTAATCTTTGGCAACCGATTTTAATGCACTTTTCATCATCGCTTAGGACATGTAATCCGGAGAGTTTATGTTTATAATATACTAGCGACCCGCCCCGGCTTCGCACGGGTGCAATGCTGATCACTACATACTATAAAACAAAGTCGCTTCCCGCTGTCTGTCCGTCTCTTGGGCTGTATGGTCGTTGGTCTCTATGTATGCTTAGATCTTGAAAACTACGCTACGGATTTTGATGCGGTTTTTTTTTTATAGATAAGAGTGATTCAAGAGGAAGATTTATATGTATAATTAGTAGAGAAACACTGATAATTTTAGAGACATTATTTCTCGTAAAAAGTTAAGGATAAAAATGGTTATTGTGCGTTATCCCGAAGAGATAGACATATACCATCGCGGACTTTTTTGTAGACCTTTTTAAGGTGTACAATACTGTAGTACATTATTTTGATCTATCTCGAATAGTTCAGCCAGCGTTTACAATGTAAGCGCAAAAAAATGTGTTTATTTACGACTTCACATTAGAAACCTCTAAAATTATCAGTGTTTCTCCATTATATTATGCATGTATTATACATATAAACCTTTCTCTTGAATCACTCTATCTATTAAAAAAAACCGCATCAAAATCCGTTGCGGAGTTTTAAAGGTCTAAGCATATATAGGGACAGACAGACAGCGAAACGACTTTGTTTTATACTATGTAGTGATTAATTGCAGAATTATATCCGTATAATAAAGAAATATCGATCTCTTGTCAAGTTGTAAAAACCGTGCGAAGCAGGGATGGGTTGCTAGTTTATAATCATAAAAGTCTCACTCAATAATAATACATATAATAATCCTCCAACACCAACCTCCAAACTCCGGGGTGCTACTGTGACCTGGGAATCGATCCCAGGAACCCATGTACAGCAGTCGTGCTTGGGACCATGAGACCAACGGAGCAGTTAATACTGCACGTGCTGGAAGCACTCAATACTGTGTTGCTAAAACATGCATTGAGCCATTATTAAGCTCCACATTAAATTAAAGTTTCTCTACATCAAAGTTTCTTCATTACAATCTGGCAGTTAAAAGATCATTTAAATAAAACAGTAGCGCATACGCATGTTAATTGGCGTGTAATATTGAATTAAATCCGCCATTTGGCTACAGGAAACAATCAGCGCTCTGGGCCGCGGTTAAGGTTGTCACACGAACAGAATATCTAGAATTTAATGGACTTTATAAACGCTTATATTTTCACTCATTTCTAATATAGCTACTATGGGTGAATTTTACTATTGAAACTAGGAGCCCGTGGCTAAATAATAACAGCCGCACAGGTCGATCGATCAGGTTAAGCTACGCTTGCCGCGGTTGGTCTGTGGATGGGTGACCTTTACATACCGACACCCTCCGTGCCTCGGAAAGCACGTTAAGCCGTTGGTCCCGGCTGTCATTCCTATATCTTTGACAGTTGTTACGGGTAGTCTGAAGCCCGGAAGTCTGACAACCAGTCTTACCTAGGGGTATCGTATTACCCAGTAACTGGGTTGTGGAGGTCAGATAGGCAGTCGCTCCATGTAAAATACTGGTATTCAGTTGCATTTGGTTAGGCTGGAAGCCGACCCCAACATGGTTGGGAAAAGGCTAGGCAGATGACGAAACTGAACAAGGTCAGCTTATCTATATTTAAATTAAGAATTTAAGATAATTCTAAGTTATGGAACAACAAACTGAATGTAATGAAATTAATACTTAACAAAGTTGAAATTCCATTGAAACCAAAATTTTATTAGGACCTTTTTGTTACAAATGGTCACTCAAAAATCAAATTAGGATACATTCCTTTGCCACTTCATCAGCAGTTATCTAAAGGTAAACTTAGGATACATTTCACTAAAGTATACTTTACTACTTCATCAGCAATTATCAAAGCAAAGCAAAGAAATGTAAATTATCTGAACTTATTAACACTGCTATAGTACGCGTTCAAGAGATGTCAGTGTGAATATTGCACAACAATGATGACTGGGGAGTTTGTTGTGCCACTTCTCCCCAGCGAAAGCACTAGGAAGTGGTGAAGGGCGGGCGTTCTGGGGGACTGTCTTTTGTAATTTTGACGTTCGGAAAGTGCTGATTCTCAGCCTAGTTTGAATAAATTACTTTTGATTTTGATTTTGACAGCTCTTGACCGCGTTCAGTTTTATTGGTGAAATTCAAACTTTCTTGTTAATACTAGTAAAAAACTTATATCAATGGTTTGTTTCAACCTTTTTTATTATCCACTACGTTGTGCAGATAAAAACTGAAAATTTTCAGCATCATTGTTTTTTCAGATGGTTTGATTTTTGACAAACCAAAGCCCGGTACATTTATTCTGCCTGGATTCTATTCATGAGAATCCAAAGTTAATATACACGTTAGCTGCTTACGGTTTCTTCTCATGCCTTTTTGTATTCAAAAACGTCGAAACGCCATCAAAGAAAAATGCCCGGTAAAATTCATAATACGTTCTTCATAATCTACGTCCGTCCAGGTTTCAGATTTTCGTAGTCGCAACAAATTCATAACTACGCTACGTGAGCTACGTCGGTCCAGTTTTTTGGTTTTCGCAGTGGCAGCCCTGTTGCAGTGGAGAGCGCATTCGGGAGGGCGGTGGGCACCCCGGGACTTATGCTAATGACGGATTTAAATATATTTTTTAAGGCATGAATTCCGCATGAGGTAAATATTATGACGCGAATATTTTACCTGTTGTGGAATTACCTGAATGCTAAAAATGTATTGTGGTATGTTTTTGTTCATGATGTATATTTTTTAACCGGAACGGGCGCATAATTTTCCCTCGTTCTAGTTAGTATATATTTAAAAGTATGAGGCATTCTACGTTATTTTTACTTTCATATTGGATCCTTTGTTTTCAGGGTTACCAGTAGATTGGCTGTTAAGAGCAGAGGAAAAAGAAAAATGCTCTATAAATAGGTACTGTGTTATGATGTTCAGCCGCATACATAATACAGTGAAAATGAAATTAATGTGGCTTTTCAGTGGCTATTTCTGTGTCATCATCATTTGCCTAGCCTTTTTCCAACTATTTTGCGGTCAGTTTCCATTCCAACCGAATGCAGCTGAATACCAGTATTTTACTTTGAGCGACGGACTATCCGAACTCCACAACCCAGTAATTAGGTAACACGATACCCCTTGGTAAGACTGGCTGTCAGACTTTCGGGTCTTTGACTACCAGTAACAACTGTCAAAGATCTGCAAATGACAGCCGGGACTAACGGTTTAACGTACTTTCGAGACACGGCGGGGTCCCGATGTGGATAGGTGACCATCCGTTACATCGGATGGTCACCTATCCACAATCAGACCAGGGCAAGCGTGCGGCACCCGTGCGGCTGCCACGAACCGCTCCCATAATTACTCGTAGCATACAAAAATCACGAAAACAATAACTCGAAAATATAATTCCTCACACAACATAGTATCATTAGCAGATAGTTTTATCGGTGTAGTAACGTAACCACCACGACGTTACTACATCGATAAAACTATCTGCTAATCTATAAAAAAATAACTATCTGTTTAAGGGAGTTTCATTACGTTAATTAAGACTGTTTCGACATCTATTATGGGGCAATCTTTTTTTTACATTGAATTCTTTGTTTGTAGGAGGACCGGGAAGAAGCTCTATAAATACGGCACGGTTTGACGGCACGGTTGGCGCAGTGGTTAAGCGATTAACTGATGCGCTGCGTGTCGCGGGTTCGATTCCCGATCGGAACAAATATTTGTATGACCAACAAGTAGTTGTTCCGGGTCTGGCTGTTTGTGTATGTGACTTTAAATGGTTGTAAACGCACCCACGATACAGGAGAAATTCCTAGTGTGGGACAAAGTTAAAAAAAAAAATACTTAATGTTTTATGAAGCTCAACCGCTATACTTACCTTATCAAAATCAAAAGTCATTTATTTTCTTCAAAACAGGCTACGAATCACCACTTTTTGCACGTCAACATTAAATAACACAGTCCTAGTGCTTTAGCCGGAAAGAAGAAGTGGCGCTACAAACTCCCCAGGACCAGAATTGTTTATTGAAATAACAAATTGTTGTTTATTGAAATAATTGATTTACATAAATATTTACCAAAATCTTAGTTAGTGGTAGCTTAGTTTTTTTAAAAGCTAATATAGTGAGAGTTAAATCGATGAGGGCGTTTTAATAAGCGTGTAAAAATCGTGCTGTATAGAGACATCGTTTTATTTTTCCTGTAATCTTAACATAAACTTCTATCACATAGATTATTGTCAGATTTTTCTCTATGCAATTTTTATTTTTCATCAAAAGTTGATAACTATGCGGCCTAAAAAAAAAGCAATATGTTTGAGAATGTGCAAGCAGCACTCTTTCTATTTCTCCACTTCGAATTTTTAAGTCCTCCTTTCAGTCCCTGTTGCAAAAAATTAATACAGTTTTATTTCTTTCTTATTTAAAAAAAATAGTTGGGCAAACGTCATCTAAAACCATTCCAAATTTTAAGTTGATAGCATTAGTAGTTCTTGAGATCTCCAGCTGTGACAGACGGACAGACAGACAGACTGAGTCGGACCACAAGGGTTCCCTTTTACCATTTTGCTACGGAACCCTAAAAAGCATTAGAACCAAACTGGGGGCTTATCAGTAGCTATTTCTGTCTACAATAAGTTCATAATTAGCATACAAAAATCACGAAAACAATAACTCGAAAATATAATTCCCCACATAACATAGTACCAGACATTAGCAGATAGTTTTATCGATGTAGTAACATCGTGGTGGTTAGTTTAAGGGAGTTTCATTACTTTATTTAACACGGCCTCGTAAACTTTATCTGTTGGTCGAAGCGTCGAAGCAAAGGCTCGTAAAATAGGCTAACTGCTCGTGAGCATACAATGGTGGCGATCAATCGGGTGTGTTGTGTTTTTGCATTACGGTGTGAGCGTACTGTGATACGGAGGAAAATGTATAGCCTGTTTCACCCAACCCTCGTTAATTTATCTGGTAGAAAATTACATAGAAATTCTGTTACATTTTTTCAATTCATCTTGTTAATGGTAGCTAACCGGTCTCTGGGAAAAAGACTCTTTTTTTTTAAATCAGTAGCAATAGCCCTACAAGTATTTAAGTTGCTTTGTAATCCGTTCGACAAGAAGTCGCCAGTTCGATCTCGAATTGTTGTACTATTGACGTTAACCAATTCCTAGCATTGAGAAATTGTTTATTTGTTAACTTGGGTGGGCTAATAAGAACACAAGTGCAATGTGCACCTAACACAGTTATCGTGTCGCTATGTTGGGACAGACTGGATGTGGAAGGCAGAGGACAGGGCTGTGTCGCAGCCTGGGAGAGGCCTATGTCCAGCGGTCGACTAGCAATAGGCTGAGTTGATTGTTGATTTTGAATAAAAATTGTTAGTAACAAAACTCTGCTCCTAAATACACAGTCGGTTCAAAAAGAAACCGGACTAACGCTGTATAATAAATGCAAATGGAGTTTCCGCAGATCTCTTTATTTAGTTTTCAACGTACATGCCTCCTCTATCTACACACATTTTACAACGCTCGTACAGATGATGGAACGCTTTCGGAAATTCATCCGCAGGAATACTGTTTAAAGTCTTCGTCACAGCAGTTTGAATGGACGAAACATCTTCAAAATGCATTCCTTTCAACTGAAGTTTTACTTTAGGGAAAAGAAAAAAGTCAGCTGTAGCCAAATCAGGTGAATATGGCGGATGATGAACCACTTTAATTGATTTACGTGCCAAAAAACTCAGAACAACAATAGAAGTGTGACTCGGCGCGTTATCGTGAAGAACACAAAACCATTCATAGATTTGCGTACGACTCATAGCTTCCTGTCGATATGCATCGCTTATCAGTTTTAATGTTTCCGTGGCTGTTTTACCGGTGAGAAAGCAGAATCGAATTGCTGCACGTTGCTCCATCGTGACGTAGTCAAACGACGTCGTACACTTCGCGAGCGCACTGCCAGCAAACTGATACATATTTATAAGCGCGGTAAATGGTGACCGATAGAAGAAAGATTACACTTAAGAGTACTGGTGGTTTCCGATAGTGAGCATTTTTTATTTTTTTTTTTCTATATCATTAGTCCGATTTCTTTTTGAACCGACTGTGTATAATGAAAACTACAGAACAGAACTAGCTAAGTAAGTATAGACATCGATGATAAGTGAGTAAACTTGACTGAATGTATGGGGCTGTTTGCACGACCCGTTGACGTACTAGGTGTAATATTATACACCTCTGCCTAAGGGGGGTGCAGGCGTGATTGTGGGTCTGTAACTACACTCTATAGCATCAAGATTAACGAAGCCTATTAAATATTGAATAACACCTTACTACAACGTAACCTAGGTCCATATGTTTGCGCATTCACATTTACGAGTGTTGCCCGTGCTACAATTCAAGTTGCACGCTGCACGTGCACACGTAATGGGAATAGGATTTCATTTCTAATTTGTGCACGATACGGGTAGCTGGTATATTCCACCTTTTAATTGTATGGTTGCACCCTTAACTACAAAATAATTGCATACTTGTATTAAAATTAAATTAATAGCGGTTTTCACTAATGTGAATGTGCTCCAAAAGAGCTTAGCTGCAATTTGGTCTCAGTGTGAAATTAAATGTTAATTATAAATGTACATTTAATATGTAAATAGTTACAAGCGAGGGTACTGATTGCTGTGTTTCTCTCACTAGGCGAAAACAATATTTAAATATTGCGCAGTTATCAAGGAAAAACATTCCTGTTGCTGGTACCTGTTTTTTTAAGCTTGCAAGACCTGGCCGGACTGCATCAATCTTGGAATACGTTACGTACCTGTGGAAAATAAAAACAGAATTAGTTACGTTATGTTTTATGTTTTTATTAATTAGGTATTTAGAAACAAAAAAAAAAATCGGAATCGAAACTAATATTATAAAGTGGGATTTTTTTTGTTTGCAAGAGATGATTCCTGGAATTGTTGATCCGATAAACAAATACCTATTCTTTCTCTGATAGACAGCTATACTATATAGAATGGCAGATACATCTACGCGCAAACTATAATCATGAATTCAGTACACGATTCTAGAGTCGAGTAGAGAGATGCCAGAGTCTAACGTTGAAATTTTCAGTCGGTTTAAAAAAAAATCTGCTGTTTCATAGAAAAGTGCAATATCTACGCGGACAGAATGTATGGAACAGCTAATTTTATTTTTAACTAGACGCACCCCACGGCTTCACCCGCATAAGTGTCGATCTCGTGGTAATCCCGGTTATCAACTATCTGTGTACCAAATTTCATCCAAATCCGTTTAGCCGTTTGAGCGTGAAGAAGTAACAAACATACAAACACACACACTCACAATCTTTCGCTTTTATAATATTAGTGTGATAACCGACGAAAGTTTTAGCGCAGGGGCTTTCAGCATCATGTAATGAATCCATGGTAACAAGTTGCGCGTGTATGTACCTGCCACTCTGTATACGACCTATTCCACTCACAGCATTGGGGAAATACGAGTGAAACACTAAAGAACAAAAAGAAAGGGGGCTAATTCATATTTTCCCAAGCAATTTCCCGGGCTTATTTATTTTATTTTAATAAAAGGAACAGCAAACAGCTACAATATACAACGTGTAAAGTTAAATGCGCAAAACCTGAAAATAGTTTGATCAGAATAACGAGCAGAATTAATTGAACCACTTTTTAATATAGGTCACATTAAAAAAAAAATCTTCATTAAAACGTTGCCGTGTCTATTTATTAATCGGTCAAGTAAGCCAAGGTCAGTGCGGCGCAACGGCCCGGTGACGACTCCTCCCTTGATAAAGCGTCTTCGCAGGCGCAAGAAACGATCAGAATGGCCAGTAAAACTAAAACAGCAAATAAAACCTTTATAATTTTTTAAATGACTTATTTTCTCTCTGAAATAGGTCAATTGAATTAAAAATCAGTTGGGATGTCTGAGGTTTTGCGCATTTAACGTTACACGTTGTAAAGTATAAAAAGACACATAACATTTGAACAATATTGACGCTGTTTACAGATTAACTGTGGAATATAATATACAATTAAATTAAACGCTAGGGTACACATAATAATATTAAAAACCTATAGAGATACGACTTTATCTCACGACACGAGCCCAGGATAATGGGACGTTAAAGTTCAGTATCACTAAATCAATTACTACTCTGTTTCTCCGTGAATCGAACCTAATTAAATAGTCCTTTAAATCAAGCACCTTCCTTAATTCTTCTGTCTCATTATAATAAACGGTTTTCACTTGAGGCAGTACATCCCGCACTCATCCGAGCGCTGTTATGGAAACGTCCACGCTTCCCCGATAATCTCCCCTTTTACCCCCACAAATATCAAATTACACCTGGAACATACCAAAAGCTAAACCGAAAAGCTCTAGTCACAAGGTTTTAAGGTACAAAATAGAATAGCACAGGTGCTTATTAGGTTGCAAAAGTATCCGTGTAGGCGCGCATTTCAGCCGGCTGAATGCTCTGAAGGCAGGTTCATTAGTGCTCACAGGACCATGCATTCGTTTTGCTAGTAGGAATCAAATGAAATAAAAATTCGTACCGCACGTAGATACGCGGCCCGGTAAAATTTCAGAGGATATGAATCGGAAAATCCGACCCGGACTCCTTTTTTACCTCGTTCCGGAATGAGGACGGCAGATACGGTTAAATGACATACCTCGGCACTTTTATTGTGTATTATTCTACGCTTCTCTTTGGTTTGATGTTAATCAATTCGAGATTTTCCTATTACGCCCGGGATCCTTTGAAATATAAAATATTAATTTGGGTTTAGGGTCGAAGATGAAACGAAAGAGGTTTTCGTATCTAATTAAGATGTTTTGCTCGCCATGCTTGCAATTCTCGCCGTTTTATATCTGGTATAGAAATATAGAGGCCCCATATTGTGTATTTTACACTCTCATGTAGATTAGACAGTAATCCAAAAGAAAATAAGAATCGTTTCCCTATAATAGGTATAATAGCAGTTACCTGCGAGTCCATTCCACTGTTTAAAAAGAAATTGTCAGTCTTATTAATTGATAAATGTTATTACTCCATTTGTCAATTTCTTAATGATAAAACTTTACAGCTACATAATTAATCCTGACTTTTTAATTCTTTATTTAATTTTATTGACCATATTATAAAAAAAAAATCATATTGACAGTATTTTAGATTATTAAGCACTTGTGCTAAATGTTTGCATGCCTAATTTAAGGTATTATTAGGTTGTCTCATAAGTTCTTGCCATATTTTATTTTTCTCAAATTTTCTCGTATTTAAACTAAAGCGAATTCAAGAAAGTTCTAGATTTTTCTAGTAAGGATGAGTACCTTTTATGGTGAGGGTATAAATAGGCGTCGACGTAACGCAATAATTAGTCTTTAGTGAAAATGGATCAGCGTCAACTGCGAGCTATTATGCTATATGAGCATCGACTTAAACTCTCTTCAACAGAAACGGCTAAAAAGATTAACACTGCATTTGGACCGAGTACTACTAGCGATTGGACTGTTCGTTTCTGGTACAAGCGTTTTGACACCGGTGATATAAGCTGCGAAGATCAACCACGCCCAGGCCGACCCACCAGCGTCGATGAAGATGCTTTGCGTCACGAACTTGAGCTACATCCAGACTATAGTACGCGCGATTTAGAGAAGGCGCTTGGACAATCCCACGCGACTATAGATCGTTATCTCAAATCGATTGGATATCGCAAAGTGATGTCACGTTGGACACCTCATGCGTTAACGGACCAGGACCGGGCCGTTAGTGTGGCCATTTGTCAAAGTTTGTTTCTTCGTCCGCACAGACGAGACTTTCTCAAGGACATTATTACATGTGACGAGAGCTGGATACATTATGAAACTAACACGCGTCATGCCTATTGGATTCCTCGTGGGGAAAACCCACCAGCCCAGCCTAAACTTAATGAACACGGTCGTAAGATTATGTTGTCTGTTTTCTGGGATTGGCAACGAATGATTTTCTGGGAACTCCTCAAATCTCATCAGACTATTAACGCCAATCCGTATACGCAGCAGCTTCGCAAACTAGCAGAGATGTTAAAAATTAAGCGGCCAAAACGACTTGGAGTCCAACTTTTGCATGACAACGCACGACCTCATTGCGCCAAGATAACACATAAACAGCTGGAGGAGCTAGGATGGCTGACTGTTCCACATCCACCGTATAGCCCGGATCTTGCGTCTTCAGACTTTCATTTATTTCAAGCTCTTAAATTTCATTTACTAGGAAACAAAATTCGAAAATTCTGGAATTATTAAAATTGAACTTGAAAATTTTTTCGAGTCCCAGCCTGCCTCATTTTGGGAGAAGGGTATTCAAATTTTTCCCAGTAGATGGCTGACTGTTCTTAATAACGAGGGAGACTATATAATTGATTAAATGTATTTTTTATTAATAAAAATATATTCATAATAATTTGTTTTTAACTGGCAATAATTTATGAGACAACCTAATAGAATGTATAAGGATCTCTAATTATAAAACCATCTGTATTTTTTGTACCTACTTTCTATGCAAATAAATAATTATTCTATTCTATTCTATTCCTGCTTGATTGCTTTTCAAGATGATATTTTTAACTCAAACTATTTTCCACGGCCGGGTCTTGCAAGCAACACTATTATTATAAGAAATAGAGTATCATCAAGTTACGTCGCTTGTGAGGTAGGCAGAGGCGCTAAATTGAGTTGTCTCGGAAAGCGACAGTCGCATTTAGGCTGGTAATGTTGATAGTTTGTGCTCGCCCATATTATACATAGATGGTCCCTATTATCGGTTTTGGGATGATACATACCTACTGGGTGTCCGGAAAGTCATGGATTACCTTTTACCTGCTGATGGGTCACATTGGGATCTACCAATAAAAAAAAAGGACCATGGTCTCTACCTTTGATCAGCTTTTTCCATAACATTTCTACGAATGAAAACTTTTTCGAGTACAGGTTTTTTTATTTTCATCTTGAATCATCCTACTATGGATTGAATACAAGAAAGTTACAGATATTGTGTTTGAAATACCTAAAATTTAGGTTCAAACTTAAAATTTTCACCAAAAAAAATTTTACCGGCCCTGGTGAAAAAAAAAAATATTGGTAGGTAATTTTTTTTTATTGGTAGATCTGTGTGGCCCATCAGCAGGTAAAAGGTAATCCATGACTTTTCGGACACCCAGTATATTTGTGAAGCCAATTCCCGGTTAGTGCCAATAGGCTCGCCTCCATTAAATGGGGATAACTGGTGAAATGTGGGTTGTACTTACATGCATCTCTGCCTAATCCTTCGGAGTTTCCAGGCGTGATGTTACGTTATGTTGTCTTTCAAAGGACACTGTCCAGAATCGCCCTGTGCAACACAAGTATCGGACATACACGATAATTAATTAATTAATTAAAATTGTACTGTAATTTTGTACAATTAGCATAGATATAAGCGATTTGGTGTAAACTGTTAGCTTATATTTGATCAATAAATTAATATGAATATGAATATGATAATTAATTGTTTATTTTACTATGTTAGTTGCAAATACTTTTGTAACACGGACTAGCTGCATGCCAAAATGAACATTATAAAGTATTTTACGTGACTAATAACATTAATCGCCGCCATCTTTGCCAAACGTCATGTCGTGACGAAAATGATTAGTGATGCCCAATCGAATGCAATCAATGGATTGAATTTTTAGTGAACTGTTGCATATTCTTTAATCTGAATCACATTTTGAATTTATTTCGGATAAAGTGCAAATAGAAGCTACAATAAAAACATACAATCACTATTCCATGTACTAATTATTATTATATTAAACCTACTAAGTATACTTTATAAATGAGGTCATACTGGATTTCAAATAGGTAGTTAGAATAATGCAGAAGTGAAAAAAATCTACATATTTCATCATGATTATTATTCAGGGTTTTCTAATATTCTTTTATAAAAGCGTGTGGTTTACTTCTATATAAACGAATATTTACGACAATTAATATAAAAATAACCCTCCTTTTGGGCTTCGCCGCAGTCGGGTAAAAAATACTTATCGTTACTGAATACATTATAAATGTTTTCTTTAAAAAAACAATATTACAGACTAGATAGAGATGTTATTATTTATTCATATTATTATAAGTATAGAAGAGTGTTATAATAAGTAAAATAGGACATTATCAAACTTATAATGGTATTAAAATTATCTTATGACAAAAGTTGATGTACAGACGCCAGCACATCAGGCTACCCGAAACTGTCAAAATTTCCCAATAAATATTGAACCTTATGCTTTAGCGATAAAGTTGAAAATCTATTAAAGAAATTTGACAGATTGTAGTAGCTTGATGTGCTGGCGTCTGTACTTAATACAGTTTATAACGTATGTCATAGTAAATCTTAAGAAATATCGATAAACTGTATCGTATCTGCCGCCCCTATTTTTGACATCACTGTCATCACATAAATGTCGTCACTAAACGTAAAACGTCACTTGTCACTCTCAGTCTCGGAGCTATGAAAATGTATACCTTATGGTTCGATTATAACCTCAAAATAGGATACTTTTTTTATTAAATATATCTATTCTACAGCTAGTCCGCTATAAAAATAAGATCTTATTGGAGTTTACTAATGATCGAAAATACAACACATAGTTAATTTTCCGACGCTCTTGGTTCCAGGGCGAACAAGTTCCTGCACTTTACATATACGCAATCTGTAACTTTGTCTACAGTAATAAGGGATTGTTCAAGAAAGCTTATGAAGTAATCCCTCGTCCAAAGGATCCACACAGACTTGTAATAAAGGATACTCCAAAATCAGCCAAGTATGCTAAAAGCTGCTTTGTGATGTGTGTACGCATTTACAACAAAATCCCGAAAGAATTAAAATGTTTAAATAATGTACATTCATTTAAGAACAAATTGTATAAATGGCTGAATGGACATAATTTCTATGACATTAATGATTTCTTTGACATAAAATTATAATATTATATTGACCTATTAATTTGAAGAAATGTTGTTTTGACCTAATAATTATTTTGCATGCAATTGACACATATTCTGTGTAGCTAAACATGTGGACATTGTATTTAAATAAGACTAACACCATTATACCATGTTTAAGGCAAATAAAGACTTATCTTATCTTATCTTATCAATGTTCGGGCGCAGAGCAATGTCCTTTATATTGTTTTTTTTTTTTTTGCGTAAAGGAAGTGTTGTTGTCAAATTATCGATACGAGTATCTATGCGGTAATCTAAAAACAGTTTTCCTTGAAAATGAATGCAGTAGATAAGCTTTTAATTAACAACTATCTGATAAAACTCATCAATCTCCATTAAAATTCAATGTAAAACTATAATCAATTAAAGTTCCGATCTGATTGTAATGCATTGTTACACGAAGTATAGCTAGTATAGTGGCTGCCGCATAATATTGACCAAGTTTAATTGACCAGCTGTGAGTTTCAAGCCGCGCCAACTTCGCCCAGGCAGCTCAGAACAGGAGTTCAGTTGTGGCATAAAACACGAAACAATGCGACCTCATCAGCTATCTACACGAACAACTTTCCACGAAGAACTAACGCTCAATCTAACACACTGAATTAAACTTGGTTCGCCACTACAAATATGTCTTCGGAAAACTCTCAAACTTTGTAACACCATTTTCTTTCGACAGAATTATCGATCCGCCGAGACATGATTGAGTAACAAAGAGAAATAACATTCTATTACAGAATGAAATATGGAATGTAGATCCCCGGAGCTCCCTATTGTGTCGAGATAAATATCCTTCTTCTGAACTGATGCAAGTTTCTCGAGCAAAAGCTCATTGTGATCAGTTGTGGACGTGCTTTTGGAACTAATGAGCGACCATCTGAATCCCCACAAGATAGGATGTTCACTAATTCCACCCGTAATATGTTAATTTGCGTTGAGGGGCCCGTGGTTGAATAATAACAGCCGCACAGGTTGATCGATCTTGTCAAGCTACGCTTGCCGTGGTTGGCCTGTGGATGGGTGACCATCTTTATATACCGAGACCCCTCCGTGCCTCGGAAAGCACGTTAAGCCATTGGTCCCGGCTGTCATTCGTTGCTCTTTGACGGTCGTTACGGGTAGTCAGAAGCCAGAAAGTCTGACAACCAGTCATATCAACGTGGATCGTATTGCCCAGTAACTGGCTTGTGGAGGTCAGATAGGCAGTCGCTCCATGTAAAATACTGGTATTCAGCTGCATCCGGTTAGACTGGAAGCCGACCCCAACATAGTTGGGAAAAGGCTAGGCAGATGATGAATACGTTAATTTGCGAAACGCCAGTTATCAAGACTCCCAAGTTTAAATTAAGCTATTATGTAGAGCACATCCAATTACCTCTGAATTGAAATCCGCGAGGTATATGAGAGATAGCGTCTAGTAAGAAGATTTGTCTCGGGTTTCAGTCCATTTTCAATTCGAGTCGCGTTTTCCAGGTTTTTTACCTCACGTTGGCAATATAAAAAGTAGTAGCTAGACGATAGCTTACGTTCTAATATTCATTCAAAAGACGCGGTCTCATCTCGTGAATCTCGATACTGGTTGAATTTATTTGAGAAGAACAAAAAGAGAATTGCGTGTAAGTCGAGGCGGGTGGGTAAACATTGAATAGTATATTGACTAGGGGCATGTCTGAGGCGAAATATATAATATACGTGGTATATGTGTACACAGACAGTGGTATGTACAAAAGTGCTATTTTTGCACAGATAAAAGAACTTCAGCTGCCTATAAAGTATTGGCAAGATTCTCTTGAAAGCAAATAGTTGTTGAACTTTTTGCAATCTCGCGCATAGATTGTTGCAACGTCTCTCTGCCGCAGTATTACAGTTGCGAACATTGTTGACGAAGTAAAGCCACTGTCGAGCTGCAGCTACGTGGTTAGTAGTTAGGTACATAGAATGATGAGGTACAGAAGCCAACACATCAAGCTACTACAATCTTTCAAATTTCTTTAATTGATTTTTAACTTTATCGCTAAAGCTTTAGGTTCAAAGTTGATTGTGAAAATTTGAACGTTTTGGGTAGATTGATGTGCTGGCGTCTGTACATTTCCACGAATAGTGACAAGTTTTGCTAATGAGAACTGCAATCACGACATTTCGTCGTCCACTTGATATTTTTTTTATGAAAAATAGCAACAATCATACTGACTGAATAAAATATTTACATTCGAAGTTCCGCACATACTTGACCTTTATTAAGGAAGATAAATTCGATAAAATCATTCAATCGTGATCGTGATTGACGGGTACTAATTCATCCATACAATTTCATCTATCGTGAGTTCGTAAACAAAATATATACAAAGGAGATAAATAATACATATTATGTACAAGTATCTTCTGAATTTGATGGAACTGACTTTCTGTTGTTGGATTACAAACTGTTTAGTAGAACTTAAAGTTCACGAATGGAGCGAAGGACTTATGGACTTTTTTTTTTCTTTTTTTTCAGATCTCTTTTAGTACCTATGTGTAGCAGCTTACTTTGTTACTGCCATGTAGTTCTAACTTCATAGAGTTATGGCAATATTAAGAGTTGCTGAAATTATAATTTCAGTCAGAGACTCGAAAGAGATAATGATAAACAATTGATTAAAGTCTGTTCATAGTAATAGTACTATATAGATACGTAATTTAGAAAAATTTGGATACACATTACAATTTACAATGTAATTTACAACCGGGCGCGGCATCGCGGAATGCACGCATTTAGCGCATCGAGGAAGGAACTCATTATTTTCGATAAAAAGTATCGCACTGTGGCACTATGACAATGTCGCAGTGCCCCAAACTACGAAATCTACCGTTGACAGAACAGAGCCGACACAAAGTTCGAGGTGTTAGTTGTGTAACTCAGTGTCGTACTGCGACGAGTAGGTACTTAGATGTAGTATTAACTTGCTGGATCTGTTCTTTAATTGCATGCATTTGTCAACGATTACAGGATCTCGCATCGGTGGCAACAGCCCAGGCCTGTACGAATTTCGATAAAATTTGGCAAGGAGATAGATGTCATCCTGGGGAAGTACATAGTCTACTAGTAGACTTTTGGCCCGGTAGCACATTCTTATAATTTCTGACATTTACGTGAACGAAGCCGCGGACAGAAGCTAGTAATAAATAAAACGATGCATTCGAAACCGTTTAGTAATAGTTTTTTATGCAACTGTTGTATAATAAGGGGTATTAATTAATATGAATGTAGGTTTATCACACGAGGCGAAGCCGTGCGTGATAATAGTATAACATGAGTGTTTTAATACTTAATTATGTACAGTTCCATACAAGACTTTATCTACACCCATGATATGAATCCTCTATAAAAATCAAAACAAATCAAAAGTCATTTATTCAAACTAGGCTGAGAATCAGCACTTTTCGAACGTCAAAATTACAAAAGACAGTCCCCCAAAACGCCCGCCCTTCACCACTTCCTAGTGCTTTCGCTGGGAAGAAGAAGTTGTGGAACAAACTCCCCAGCAGGACAGCTGTCTGTTCAGTTAGAAAATACTTGATTGAATACAATAAAAGGTATACAAAGTAATTAACATTACAAGACATAAAACACTAAATGCTCTGAAACCATAGGGTGTATTACACTATTGTAAGAACTCTATGTAAATTCATGGAAAGTTTAATTGCTGAGTATTCTAATACAAACAAACTATGTATTCAATTTTTGCAATACTAATACCGAACAAAAATGTCGGGATACGACGTGAATTCGAATAACCTATGAGTTTTTTTTAAATTACGGAGCTGTGGTAGTGAAACACGCGTGCATGACAATGTTCTTTTTTGAAATTCATAAAGATACCACGAATTGAGTAGTGAGAATGTGGCTGTTTGATGAGTAAGGAAGGGATCAAATAAACAAAGGAGTTGCATAGTGAAATTCAGTACAACATCATAACACTCGTTTGGATGATATTATGGTTACTATGACACTATGACACTATGGTTGTTTTAATGTTGGCAATAAGCTAACTATTTCAGAAACTGTAAAAAACTTACTAAAAAAACTAAAAACACTACTCAAAACTTTTCACATTGTTTTTAGGATAAACAAAACGAATATCTAATTCAGCCACCGTTTCGTGCCGTACATTCGTACATTCGCGCCTGCACAAGTGGCGAAACTTTTGTTTTCGCGTTTCTTCATCATTCCAACGCCAAAGTTGTTAATTGGAAATGTTCACAATCAATTCCCGGTTTTGTATTGATTTTACACACGCCAATAATTTGCTCGAATCGCTCTATCGGCGAGGCGTACGAGCAATATAGCCCTGTTTCGTGAACATTTTAGAATGGCAGTTATCAATTTTGGATTATTGGAGCGGTATTCCATTCATTTTCGATACGTGCACGCTGGTACGTGTAGGGTTTTGTTGCGAATTTAGTACTGAACAGGGTAATTACTGCCATTAGTGACAATAAGGGCTATTTTGAATATCCATGTGTTCATAACTGACACAATGCAAAGGGAAAGGGGGTGTCCCTTTCCCTTTGCATTGTGTTTGCTTTACTGTTCTTATCTTAAACGCTTGATAGTTTAAGATTAAGACCTTTCAGGAATAAATTGATTATGCGTAATATAGGTCTAGAAGTGGCCGTAACGTAGTCCGGTCACTGGTCACAAGGGCTAATGCTGAGCATGAGGTCCTGGGTTCGATTCCCGGGTCGGGCAAAGTTTTATTGGTTTTTCTATCTGGAATTTCTCAATAGCAGGTCGGACCTTGGATTTGTGCCCCAAAACGGACTTAAAAATACCTGGCGGAATTTGGTTGTGCAGACGCCAGCACATCAAGCTACCCGATTCCTATACATTTACCCTATACCCTTTCTCAATAAACTTTGAACCTTATGTTTTAGCGATATAGTTGAAAATTTATTCAAGAAATTTGACAGATTATAGTAGCTTCATGTGCCGGTGTCTGTACTAAAGGTGCACTTCTGCCTAACCCTTAACGTAATACAGGCGTATTGTTAAGTTATATTAGTTAATAGAAAATGACTGTTTCTAAGAAAATCATAAACTGTTTAATAAAAAAAAATGTTGCCAACAGAACCCACACTCAAATAAAATCCTTTCCCATCACTAGCTAACTTCCCAACAGAAAGCTACCCCTTTTATATCAATAACATATTTGACGTTGCAATGTCAAAGAGTAGAGCAAAGTGCACAGACTGTCGAGATGATTGATAGCCCGCGTGATGGATATGTGGCGTTGCCTCAGTGCGGCGCCGGCACTACAGCTGTCAGAATGGTTATGATACATGTACGCGCGTAATATTGTACTGAGGAGCTGCAAGACATGTGTGGCAGTTGCTTGATTAGTTTCTACGATTAGGCTATGTCGTTGATTTATTGTGGCGAGGTCTAATCTGCGTAAAATGGTGTTTGATATTAAAGAAGTAGGTAGCTATTCAAAGTACGTAAGTAAGTACAGACGCTAGCACCTGAATTTGTCAAACTTTCCCAATCATTTTTGAACCTTATGCTTTAGCGATAAAGTTGAAAATCTATTAAATAAATTTGACAGATTGTAGATGTGCTGGCGTCTGTATGTACACATATCTGGGTCAGCTCCTATCTCTTAAAGACCAAACAAATAATGAGATAACAACAAGAATAGCCAGTGGATGGAGAAAATACTGGACGTAGAAAGAGGACATCAAATCCAGAGATCTACGCATTGCCGTGTATTACATATGGATGCGAAACATGGGCACTTAAAAAATCATAGAAATAAACTGCAATACTGCCAAAGATCTATGGAACGAAATATGACAGGAACAAGTAAAATGAATCGAATAAGAAATTATATGTAAGAGATAAAACAAAAGTGGCAGACATCTTGACCAGCAAAAATGTAGGTGAACTGGACACATGGTGTGAGCAAAACAGGAAAATTTGTGTAAATTAGTAACTGATTGGTATCTCAGAAATAGTAAATGGAAAAGAGGAAAACAACAAAGGAGATGGGAGGACGAGATAAAACTTACAGCGGACCCTAACTGGGGGAGAGTGGCTCGTGATAGAGTTCAATGGAAACAGTTAGAGGGCTTTGCCAAGAGGCATGCCGAATTGAGAGACATACTTTATCAACATAAAAAAGAGTAAAACAATTCGGAATAAAGATGCATATAAAAAGGTAACTATGAAATACTTTAAGAGCTCGTTCCATAGGTTATGTGAGGGTAACGTTGTCAAGTGCGGGTATCAATATTTATTTTTTGTGATAGTCTGATAATGCTAATGTACTTATATGATTACTAGCTGCGCCTCGCGGTTTCACCCGCGTAAGTTTCGATTCCGTAGGATTATCGGGATAAAAAGTAAGAGCTTTATGGAACAGCTATGTACCTATCTGAAGTTTCATCCCAATCGGTTCATTAGTTTTTGCGTGATGAAGTAACAAACATATTATGTATTCCCGCTGCGCTGCGTGGGGCCACACCAGCCACTTTTGTTTAGATTGACATTTTTGAATTCGTAAGATCTTTTGAATGGAATTACCGATTTGAATAATTCAAAAAGTAATCTACAGGTATTGAAACAGTCTTGAATATGAAATGATTTATTTGGATAAGGATTAATACAAGGGTATGGATAACATGGTATGATTTTGGTCGGCATTTCTATCAACTTTTAAAATGTAAAAAAGTAGTTATAGTGACATAACTACAATAGTTGGACGTATGGTATCGCAAAGTTTTTTGTAGATATTGATATTTTCTTTAATATTGTAGAACATTTTTTGTTCTATCATCAATAGTTTCCGCAGCGCATGCGATGAAACACCTTTTATGGCTAATTTTTTTACACCTTGGGTTACATTATTGAAGTTTTAGTAGGGACCCCTAAATTTTTATGATAATTCTATTGATCATTTTATATAATTTCAAAGCTAGTATTTTAGTTGTCATTACTATTTTATGGGGTTTTAAAATAAAATAGCATAACGAAAAAAAAAACAACAGAAACAGAAACTTAGTCAGAATCTCAATGATGTTACTTTTTGTTTTTTTTTTTAGACTATAGACCAGATACACGACATTTCGTGAATCGGGTGAAGTGATCAAGCCACATAAACTATGTAGGATTAAATTCTATGGTCCGTCAGCCAGGCACCCACAAAATAGTAAGGTTTTGACAGCTAAAATACTAGCTTTGAAATTATATACCTAAAATTATCAATATAATTAGCATAAAAAATATTGGATATTAAAATCTCGATTATGATTGTGTATTGTAAATGTGTGCTTGATCAATCCCTAGTATCAGGTGGGATGACACTGACAGCTCACTCAACTCTCACTTCATCTTAGTTTTCACGGTGAGATAGTTACAGAATCGCACCGCTGTTAATCTATAAATAGAGCTTGCTTGTTAGTTCACTTCAAAATAATCCATGTTACTAATCAAGTAACATGGATTATTTTTTCTTAGCGTTTAAATATCAGATTAGCCTTTGATTAAGATTGCTCAAACACTCTAAGAATAGAGCCTCCTTTCAGCGAGTGTCTTCAGGGACGAGTAGAGTATTATATTCGATAGAGTAAACTGAAACTCTGTCTCTATCGACAGTTTGTAACAGAGAGATGTTCGTAGACAAGATTAAACTTATTTTATCTCGTTTTGCGATAGATGTTCTTGTCTAAACTAATATTATAAAGAGAAAAGATTAGATTTATTGCATGTTAGCTAGTTACGCTTTCACGCTAAAACGACTGAACGGATTTGGATGAAAGTTGGCACATGGGTAGACAGTGACCTAGATTATGACATAAGATACCTAGTGTTTCTTCCAATAATTCCAGGAGACCGAGACGTATGCCTGTCAAACCGCGAGTCACAGCTAAGTAATGAATAAAAGCAGAAAGAGAACTTTTGTAAAACCCCGCCAATATTCCACATAAAATCGTAAGAATATTTTTTTTATTTCTATGTTTAATCTTCACGTCAAAACTGGTACTGTAAAACGGGGTGAATAGGAACGCAGGGGTGAATCGGAACGAAACTTTAAAATGAATTTTAACGTTGATGTAATATAGTTTGTAGCCAACAATTACACTTAATCGTCAACTATAATATAGTATACGCCGTCTTACACGGGCTTTAACCAGAACGAATACTTGTTAACATACTGTCTCCTAAGATACAGGTTTTGCCTAGTTTGGGAGACAGCAGGCTATGTACCCCTGTTAAATTAACTGTCCGTGTTCTAGCTATTAAGACACTGTAATTTATGGTTGTGTTCCAAATAAAATTTTATTATTTTTATATTATTATTATTATACACACTAAGAGACCTTTTGGCAAAAAACGATATTATTTCAATGTTAAAATCCATTTTAAAGTTTCGTTCCGATTCACCCCTGCGTTCCTATTCACCCCGTTTTACCCTAATCGTAAACTCAAACTCAAAGCATTTATTTCTCTTAAACCATTTACAGGAACTTTTGAATTGTCAAGAAGTCTGTCAGTTAGAAAATATTAAGCTAGTTGTACATTCCAAAGCGTAATAGGCACTTATGGAGAAGAACGGGCAAGAAACTCCATGGACACTCTTAACACATTGGACGCCGTGGTGGTCACCGGTGACCACCACTTACCACCACTGAACTTTCCATATGGGCTGACGCTGATTCGCGATTTCGGCAAATTTTAAACGTTATATTTTATTGGCTCATACGGTTCAAAATAGTCAAACACCCCACTCTAAATAATTATTTCTTATTACTATTCAAAGAATTAACTAAAATAATTGCTGTCGCTCACCGGCGACCACCATGGCGTTCAATGTGTTAAATTATATTTTTACAAAAATATTAGTTACATCATTAATGTTGAATTTATAATTATATCTGAGAACGATATAAAAATGCGTCCAGAGCAAATAGTAACAAAACAATCCAAAAATAAAATAATTAAAAATAAGCCGAGGCAGATAAGTGATGACCAGCACCGACTGACGGCGCCCGTTCACGAACATTACGCATGGATCAGCACCATTCAGCTCAACCATTTTGAAGGCAGCTAAATGATCCGACACACACGCCACCGTCAGCGAGACGTTTGAGTGAGCATGACATACTATCAGCCGCCAGAGCACATTCAAGATAATGAAAGACATATTACCCGGTAAATAGTCGCTCTAGAGTACATAGACCTCACATCTGTGCTATGCAATTAATACAATACAAAGGAAATTGAGTTTATACAATGCAAAGATAGTCTTACAATCATCAGCAGCTGCAATTACTAACAGTATTTTCAAGTGTTAATCAATTAGTTGTGGCTGTGGAGCAGGACCAGCGTCGAGCCAGGCATTTTTATGTAATCCCCTAACTTATAATATGCCTACCTGCATAGTGTGCGTTTTATACAAGACTTGAATTTTCACTCATTCAGTTGAATAATGTGGGGAGGTTTATTATAACATTTTAAACATTACCCCATACAAGATGAGTCTACTTTAGCCAGTCAGAAACCTGGTTGAACGAATAGGTCCCTATTTCTAGTAGTATAATGAGGTCTTTCACCTTTTTTACTAAAACTATGTACCTACATTTTTCCTTACATTCATGATGTTTTCGTAGATATATTGACAAGGCATCGTCATGATGTTAATATCCTTAAACTGCCGTGCGATTCTGTAATCATCTCACCGTGAAAGCTTGGGTGAGGTGAGCGTGGAGTGAGCTGTCATTGGCTAGGTATTAACACTATTAAGTGCTCACTTCACTTATGATTTCACGGTGAGATTTTTACAGAATTGACCGGCAGTTCCCTTAGAGAATCGCGCCTGCGGAGATTATAAATGGCTCTGATGGCTCTTTTCTGCAGAATAAAAATAGAATCGATCGTCCCCAAAGTAAAATACCGTAAGCCATGATATTATGAAAGTTACTAAAATAGACTAGTCTCGCGGTATCTACATCAGTAATATGACGGATTTTTCTGACAGCATAAGCTGCTGGACTTAGCCGTCCCGCAAGTGTTGTCAAAAGAGGTCCCCATTGTAGTCTTGAGTCAAGCGTGATCCCTAGAAAAACAGTTTTTCAATGAATTCTAGTACTTTCTAGTATTATCTCACAATCACTAACCTTGAAAATGTTATGCACTTAGTTTTTCCATTTAGTACTAAATTATTAGCAGTGAAGCAATTTTAGACCTGCAGTAGGGCGTTATTTACGTTGTCAAAATTTGTAGCACGTCTATTTACCTTAAAAATTAAGGAAGTGTCATCAGCAAATAACACCATATTGATACGAAATTCAGCACAGATATTTTTTTAAAGCCGCAGGCAACAGTTGTAGTTTCTGCTACTCCAGAACTAAAAGAAACTACAAAATAAACATGTGCGTAGTACAAAACTGACATCAACTATTATAGCAATGATTACTTTAGCTAAGATGAAAGTCGTTACATGTCGTGTCACACGACTTTAACGACGATACGACTTGAAATTGCGGCCACAGTACTAAGTTTTATTAAACTCATAAAAAACGCATCTTAGGAGGTAACCCAGTGATTATGATGGAGAATAATAACGTTTTATGTCATCAGGAAATTAGAAATTTGTAATGTTGTGACTTAAAGCAATAAAAATGACGTTTTGCGGTCGCTAGCGTATTTTAAAAGCGACATTATAAAAAAAAACACATTATAAAAATGTACTTAAATTGTTTATTAGCGTCTTCTTTATGTTTACCTACGCTCGGCATTTTTCGACATTTTTGCGAAAAGTATTTTTCGTTATTCATACCTATGTCGTTCGCAGACTGTATGATTCGTCATTATACAAGCAGCGCTGTCAGTATTACAGTCTCGCTGGTTTGTAAAACGCCGAAGGCAAATTGATGATGCTTCTGATCGTAATAATTTCGCCAAGAGACATTTGTTCGGGTAACCATGATTTATGAATCCTTATGCTTAAATCATGGTTACCCGAAAAATAAGAAAATACTCTTTACTGGATGGTAGAAACATGGACGCGCAAACTGGAACCATGAATTCAGCACATGCAGTAGCGCAGAGACTTCTCGAAGGTTAACAAAAAAAAAAAAAAGAAGCTGCCGCTTTATAGAAAAGTGCAATACCTACTCATACGTTTAAAATGTATGGAACAGCATTTTTTTTTAATAACCTTTTAAAAATTGCAACTCTGGTCGGTCCAAAATCGGGGTGCGCGACGATGTTCCTGTCACCTTGTATATCTTTACTCATACATATATATCAGTACTGAAAGTTAAGGCTTACTAACACTTATACCCCGCCTAAGTCAGAAAGAGCTCAACCACTAATCTAGGTGCTAAATTCTTACTGAGTGAAGCTATTGATAAAACACCAAAACAACAATATGTCACATTTTACAACACAAGTTTACCTCAAAGCTGTATCCACAGACTAAGAAAGTTTTCGCACAGTTACGTGTACCGAGGAAGCTTACACTAATTAAACTTCCAAACCTCTATCTATCTCATGTCATTAGGTGGCCGCTGACCAGTTTGCGAACTCGTCTTAAGAGCGGGTATCGCAAATTTCCTTAGTTGGGTTTTACAGCGTATGTGTAAAATGTTACGTATACTGACCATAATATTTATTTTTAGAGATGATTATTTGATTTAATATTACATATATTTTCAATTTAAGATATGTAGTTTTCAATCTAAGGCCCATCAGAGAGTAGAGCTAGTAACTTAAAATGAGTTGGCGAGCAACGAGCAGCGAGTGAAGACGGCGACGAGCGATTACTCGCTGGGATGTGTATGTATCAAGCGTGCGTCTCTCAGGGAATATTCTGCCCGCCAAGAGTGTCGCTGAGCGAGTACTATCTTTGGTAGCTCTTGTCGTGTCGTATATGTGATGAACAATCAGCCATCGACTATTTATACAACGTGTAACGTTAAATGCGCAAAATCTCAGACACCCCATCTGATTTTTAATTCAATTAACCTATTTCAGAGAGAAAATAAGTCATTAAAAAAATTTTAAAGGTTTTATGTGCCGTTTTAGTTTTACTGGCCATTCTGGTCGTTTCTTGCGTCTGCGACGACGCTTTATCGAGGGAGGAGTCGTCACCGGGCCGCTGCGCCGCGCTGACATTGGGTTGCTTGACCTATTAATAAATAGACACGGCAACGTTTTTAATGAATGCAATGAAGATTTTTTGAAAAATGTGACCTATATTAAAAAGTGGTTCAATTAATTCTGCTCGTTATTCTGATCAAACTATTTTCAGGTTTTGCGCATTTAACGTTACACGTTGTATATGTATATCTTTAACTTACACGGGGATCTTTTGCACGTTTCTTAAGTTAATATCGTGGATAGCTAGCTGCTTCTGCGTCAGCTGGACAGGTGCCTTAAAGCCCGTTTCTACATGCAAGTAATAAAATAAATAAAACGGACATTTCAATCTGCTCTAACGAGCGGCCAGAACTAGGATTTAATTTAGTGTCTACAAACGCTACCCACACGAACGTACCCACCTAGAACTACCCTGTAATATACGTAGAACTAAGACAAACAACAAGATTGGGGGTTCAATTAAATTTAAAGGTAAACACGAGAGCCACTAAATCTGTCACAAAATCGTCCTTTGCTGCCTAATATGTAAATGCAACGGAATATTAAAAGGGGTAGTCAGAATAGGGGGCACAGTCCGCACGTGAAAATGATTTATAGCATTTAATGTAGTAATGGAAATGCTAATTCCGCACGTTTCAGCGCAATAACTCGTGGAGGTTTTTCACAGCAACTAAATTAACACCCTTTGTGAAGCCGGTTCGCGTGTTCACTCTGATTCGGTGTCCGGATATGGCGTTTGTGAAAAAGCCAGGGTCGCCCCCCGGCCGCAGGACCTTGCTTACTATTTAAGTATCAACCCTGTATTTTTCACTATTTAGACGCACTGAGGCTGTAATTTGTTTTCTTTTATTTAGTTCCTTTTGTTCATTCTTATGTTCGGCCTTTAGGGAAATTATGTAGTAGCAACATTAATTACAATGCCACTCACAAAAGAAAGCTGGGTGTTTCTGTGAACTAAATATTGTGCCTATATGAGGTTCTTGGAAAGCTCGGGGAAACTTTTAACTATACGGTAGAGAAAGTTAAAAATCGAATTCGACTATCGAAGTTTCAGTCATCGAATAAGTTCCGGTATTCAGACACGCGATGTAATTTAAATAAATAAGACCTCCGCTGTAGGCATTCGTTTTAGACCACAACTAGGTTCTGCAGTGCGATTCTGTAACTATCTCACCGTGAAAACTTAGGTAAAGTGAGCGTGGAGTGACCTGTCAGTGTCATCCCACCTGGTACTAGGGATTGACCAAGCATACATTTACAATCATAATCGTGATTTTAATAATATTTTATATGCTAATTCTATTGATCTTTTGTATTATTTCAAAGATAGTATTTTAGTTGTCAAAACATTGCTATTTTGTGGAAAAAAAAAAGAAAAAAAACACACTGAGGTTCTAAGTTAAGTAGTCTCTGTTTTGCTATTTTATTTTAAAACCCCACAAAATAGTAATGTTTTGACAACTAAAATAAAAGCACTGAAATTATATGAAATAATGTTAAATTAATGTTTATTTTTATTTTATTCAATCAAGTTTTAATTGTTCAATATAAAATATTTCTTCTTGTTTGGTAGTAAAATTTTATTCATTTCTTAAATAAATTGCAAACTCTGTTTTTTTTATTATAAATTAGAAGCACTTTTTAAATTTTGTAAATGTAAGAAACATGAATTTTGATTTTGATTGGATGGTTTATTATTTTTAACCTTATATTTTGAATTGTTTCTTCATTTGTTTTTTTTTTTTTTTTACATTATTCTCACACATTGAAGCAACAAGATTAATGTACCCAGGATTTTGTAATACCTCGATTTAAAAGAGTGTCTTTGGAGTTTTTTGCCCGTCCTTCTCCATAGAGATCTACGTTATGGAATATAAATAAATAAATAAATAAAATAACTAGCAACTAGCTTCAGCTTTTTGACTATCTGACTAGTTATTTAATTTTGACAATAACAGAAGTGCCTCTAAATGGTTTAATTGAAATAAATGCTTTGAGTTTGAGTTTTCAAAGCTATTTCGATGATTTGACTTGCTGCCATTGCACACATGCATGAAAGGGGCGGGTCGCTGATCACACTAATCCCACTAATATTATAAACGCGAATGTTTGTGAGGATGGATGGATGGATAGATGGATGGATGTTTGTTACTCCTTCACGCAAAAACTACTGAACGGATTTCTATGAAACTTCGCAGTTTTCAAAGCTATTTCGATGATTTGACTTGCTGCCTTTGCACACATGCATGAAAGGGGCGGGTCGCTGATCACACTAATCCCACTAATATTATAAACGCGAATGTTTGTGAGGATGGATGGATGGATGGATGGATGGATGTTTGTTACTCCTTCACGCAAAAACTACTGAACGGATTTCTATGAAACTTCGCAGTTTTCAAAGCTATTTCGATGATTTGACTTGCTGCCTTTGCACACATGCATGAAAGGGGCGGGTCGCTGATCACACTAATCCCACTAATATTATAAACGCGAATGTTTGTGAGGATGGATGGATGGATGGATGGATGTTTGTTACTCCTTCACGCAAAAACTACTGAACGGATTTCTATGAAACTTCGCAGTTTTCAAAGCTATTTCGATGATTTGACTTGCTGCCTTTGCACACATGCATGAAAGGGGCGGGTCGATGATCACACTAATCCCACTAATATTATAAAGGCGAAAGTTTGTGAGAGTGTGTGTGTATAGTATGTTTGTTACTTCTTCACGTTCAAACGGCTGGACCAATTTTGATGAAATTTGGCACACAGATAGTTTATAACCAGGATTAACACATATATACTTTTTATGCCGATATTCTTACGGAACCGAAAAGTATGCGGGTGAAACCGCGGAGCACAGCTAGTAATATTATAAAGTCGCTTTTCGTGTCTGTCTGTGCGACCGCATTGTTCTTCTAAACTAAGCAAAGGATTTTGGTACGGTTTTCACTATAATTTAGATAATTTATTCCGGAAGGTTTAATTGTAGAATACATTCATATTAAACTTATTTAAAAAAAAACCGTGCGAAGCAGGGCCGTGTCGCTAGTTGCTGTATAACGCTGCTAGCTGTTCTATAATGCAGCCTTCCTTTTAACCTACATAAGTTTACAAACTTACAACCATTGATTCGGTACAACAGGTACGTAATTTAGGTAAAACATGGCGTATCAAAGTTTAAAATCTTTTGGAACTAGTAGTTTAACGTTGTGAGCTTCCTGAGGCGTGTAGCTTGAACATGCTGGTCGGATATAGTGCCGGTAATACGGCCTGTGTAATATAATGAAACTGGGATATACGACGCCATATTTTATACATATAACCTATGAATTTTGTTTGTAGAAGTTATGCATTTTGTTTATAAGAACGTAGTTTCGTTTCTGTGCAAGCATTTGTGCCATATTTTTCGTTTAAGAAAATGGTTCTGTTTTAGTTTTCACTGGACTATTGCAGTCGAACTTGTATTGTTTCTTACTGCGGTTTTCAGAGAGACAATTTCACTCTTGTAATTTTAAGAACGTTCGCAGTCTGATCTGTCTTAATCTGTCAAAAATAGCTCTAATTGATTGAGAGCAAATCAATGTCAAAAATTTGTCAAAAATGTCCCTACGTTTTTGACAAGTTTTTTGTTTTGTAGTAACAATTGTATTTTTTTTTTGGTACCCATGTTTTTTCTGGTGTACAATAAAGTATATATGTATAATTATAAATAAATAATATCGATGTAGGTACTTATGTGACATTTTCTCTCATAGCTCTATCTTATTAAATTGGTAAAATGTAACATGAAATGTAAGACACACGCACTTTCAACATACGTTGAAACAAAGCCTAGTTGTTGTATTACGAGTAGATTTCACCAATCCAAAAACCTAGTCTAAAACGTCTGAAATGACCAACACGCAGTAAGCAAGCGTAGTGATATCCTCAAAGTTATATCCTCCTCTGTATGAGAAAATACCACTCACTGCAATTACAGTGTAGGACGCTTGTTCACAAAAGGGCTGGTTTAATTATTTTACTAAAAGAACCCACCTCTTACTGTTTCTTAATGCCCCAGTCTAGCCTTGTTTTCTTACGCTCATTAGCAAGTAGCTCATTAGCATCATGGCTTGTTCAGTTCAGTTCCGTTTGCCATGATATACAGTTTTTTTAAACATTTTTTTTCAAACGCTTGTGAAAACATGTTATATAAGCAGTGTAGGTTTTCAGTATCAAAACTCGGTTTTCACTACTGGTAGAACGAGTATTCTTTATGTTTTTCCTCGTGCAGTAGTAATAAATATACTCAAGACCATTAAAATTGTTTCAGTAACCCATAAAAAAGTCTAAATTATAAATTAAAATTCTCGAGTTTATATCTGAGACACATTACCATTATTAACGGCTTATTTGTCCAAAAGCTCGCGTGTCCGGGTTGCCCTTTAAAGTTTATTCACAGTGGCAACACTGATAGGACTCGGAACTGAATTAGAATTGCTAAACAACTGAATGTGCGAGGTGCCCTTCTATCCTTAGCTATATGTTTAGCATGGCACGCTACAAAAGAACTACTTAAAAATATAGGTACTCTACTATCTTTCTGGCTTACGAAGTCAAAGTTTTACGAGAACAGGATACCCTTGATAAGGCTTTGTTTTTTGTTTAGAACTTTTTTCTTTTAAAGAAATGGAGATAGTGCTTTTATCTGTAGGCATGGGACACGTGAATCGTTATCAGCAACTTACAATTCAAGCTTAAAAACAAAACAATATTTGGTGCCGAAAAAAATCCCAATATATTTAAATATGATACAAAATTCTACCACAAAACATTTCCAATTCTTCGATTCCGATCGCGAGACCAAAAACTCAATCTAAAAACTAATTTTAAAGTAAAATCTAAACAATTTCCAATATCGGCAGATTGTTTGTTACAGAGTGTCAGGCCGAGTCTCGTAATTGTGGCAACGATCGATTAGCTGGGACGTTCGATGATGAATAGCGAGGCGTCGCCATGGAAATCTTGATAGCCCTCGTCCATGGAGTAGGTAGGAAATGGAGTGACAATGTCCGGGTGAATGGGTTGATTTATGATGTGATCGTTATATTGTAAGATACATTTTGTATTGTTATTTTAGATTGTACTCTAATGAATAAACGAACAAAGACATCTACTACAGCAACTACTATTAATGTATCTAACCCAATAACATGAATGATTAATTAGCTAGAACAGGGACCAGCGACTAAATACGGCGTGATTTGAGCACATTAGCGTAGCTGCTCAGGTTTAAGTACTAAGTCCAAATGCCTATTTACCTACCCTCTCCCAGCAAAGCTCTTAGGCGAATTCCGTGTCCCACAAGAAGTGCCCTAAGTTATAGTTCATAAGTTTATGGCTGGAAGCCTTATTTATAGTCCATAGGATAGCCCCTCTAAGCAGCCAACCTTCTAGGTTGACCTGCGAAGTGCCATTCATACAAAAAGAAATCTATTTAACTGTCTGTTCCACAAGAAATTGTTTCATGCTTGCCGTTTCTTACCTCGACTAAATTAAACAACAGCCGGTCGATTCTGTAAAAATCTCACCGTGAAATCATAAGTGAAGTGAGCATTTAATAGAGTCAATCCCTAGCGAATGACAGCTCACTCCACGCTCACTTCACCCAAGTTTTCACGATGAGATAGTTACAGAATCGCACAGCAGGAGTGGGATTCAAGCATAGATAATTCAGTAGTGGAAGGGTTAATAACATTCCATTTGCTAAGTAATCTACAACTTCACCCGATAACGTTATTCTATTACCTGAACCCCTCCGAGCCACAGGTCAAGCCGTGGGTGAAGGTTAGATGAACAGATATAGCTCGAAGGATATATATAGCTCGCCAGTGCTTAGCTTATCAGACTGATCAGCTGGATAGCTTTCGTGCTGAATTTATTTGTATCTATAAAGGGAGTAACTGTAAATTTCGAAGTGTTATGACTTGCTATTTTCGTGCTTACTTTCATGTATGAGCTGTTTCGGTTTTTGCTTCATATATCTAGGTGCTGTAATTTATAATAAAGAGTCCTACTAATCTTATAAATGTGAAAGTTGGAATGTTTGGATATTTATTACTCAATCCCGCAAAAACTGCTGAACGTATTTGGATGAAAGGGAAATGCCCATTTGATAAAGAGGTTTTGGCCAAGTGACGCCCACGAAAGAAACAAATTATAGGCATTAGGGTTGACATCATACATAAAGAAACAAACACTATTTTTTACATAGAACTCGGTTGGACTTTTATAAATCATATACAAAAATTCAAGGTTATTACAGATATAGGTACGTATAGGTTTCTGATTTTTTATTCGTTCTCATATAAATAAATGACAAGCACGTCATCTAGGAATTAGGCTTGGGGATTTATATTTGATTGAAACCTTGCCCAGCCCAAGAACCACACAATTGTCATCACGTGGGCACAACACCCTACTGTCCTCCGACCAGATATACAATTGCAACAATATTGTCGTATTGCTTCTAATCCTGTTTCGTCATTCTTAACAATTACCTATACAAGTTGTAACCACATCGTAATCAAAGTCGTCGGAATATCAAATATAAAAACTTAGTAAAAAAGAAAATCAGAAGTCGCAAGGAAACACCACCAAACAAAATGTGAAATGTCAATGTCAATCTGTTGTCAATTACGATTATTATTGACGTAGGGATGACGTTATAACATCGATTTAACGAAAAATCTATATTAAAAAAAAAACCGGAAACACGGAGTCTGTTAAATGGATCGTATCTATTAATAAGCCCAAATATGGATAAACATTTTTTTGCCGCTAAAGAAAATAACAAAAGCGAAACAATACGTAATAAAAATTGATTTTCCAAAAATCGATTTTTGGTACGTAACCCGTTTTAGTCTATCGATTTCTTTTCAGTAAAAGTTGTCATCTCTACTTTGACAGGACCAACGACCGGAAGTGTTAAATAAGGCAATAAACGATTGAGTTTCTTGATTAAATCGGCTTTTGATTCCCGAGTAATCATTACAAATAAGTAATAGCAATATTTTAGTTACTAAATGGGCATTTTTTTGCATTGATCACATTGATGGGCAAAACATGGCCAAGAATGGGCGTTTCCCTTTGGCACACAGATAGTTTATACCTGCAGGGTAATTGCATAACACACTATCAGTAGCAATGGGTTTCATTTTGACAGTTCAACAACATTCATTGCGTTATTTACGTTGTTGAGCAAACACGTTTTTCGAACATTATGGAGCAATAGATTAGCAATACGCTTCAAAATGATACAAGTTGAGAGTAAGTAGGGTACATGATTAACACATGGGACACTTTCTATTTCTCTCTGGACTCAATTCTGAAATCCACGTGGACGAAATCGCAGGTAGAAAGGCGCTATAAATGACCGTACCTGCGTTAGGTCACTGTCGTCGTTCAATCATTAAGAAAATTATACGAAAACAAACGGAAATAATAATAATAATAATATTCCACAACTTTCACACAACGCCATCTAGTCCCAAACTAAGCAGAGCTTGTGCTATGGGTACTAGACAACTGATAAACATACATATATATTTCTAAATACATACATATTATAGATAAATTACACCCAGACACAGAACAAATGATCGTGCTCATCACACAAACAATTGTCCTGGGTGGGAATCGAACCCACGACCTTGCGCATAGCAGTCAGAGCCACTGACCACTAGACTAACACGCCTGTCAATGTGGAAATGTGTCGATATCTTACTTACAAATGTATTCATTATGTACAAAAGAGAAAGCAATCATGTTTGTTATAGATAATCGCTTGAGTTAACTGTTTGCTCAATTTCTCAGAGAACACGCAAGGCATAACCCTCTCAGCTAGTTTACTCAGTCAAGATAAGGTTCACTTATCGCGCCACCTAACTACACAGGAGATGAAGAGCTTCCGGCTACGTTGTGTGCTCCGGATATTGTCCCAATAGCGTGAACACGGCGGCCCAGTTGCGTGCACGCAGCGTCAGCATCGCATGTCCAACACCACCCTTATCGAACAATAATTAAACTAACTTCTTTATCTCTAACTAATCTGTTACCTACCTCCGTTTCGCGTGCCGGCTTTCATTACCCACGTCAGATTTTTTACACTCGCAAATCGTAACCAAAAATAAACCTTTACGTATTCTAGAACACATTACTAGCATATAAAAGAAAGCTTTCATTAAATGGAAGTTTGCTCAGCGCCAATTTATGACAGAAGTCTAATAAAAACTTTGTCAACACGACATCGCATGGCTACTTCCTTATTTTGAATAATAAAGTGTGTTATAAAGGGAGGGGATCGTCACGAGTTCGGCCTCGGCATCCGATTAACGTGCGAATTTCGGCGATCACGACTTACTACGCTCACGAACTGGCGACTAATTTCCCGATGAAGTTAAGATGGTATTGTGCGAGCTATCTCATTTCCTAAATGCATTCTGTTATGTAAATACCGCTCGTGACTTATTGTGGCGCCAGACTAGGCCCTTCCATCGTGGTCCGTCGTACTGTTTCCAGCGTCCCTTTCTGCAATGTTTTTATGTTTCCTTCTGAAGAATATTGCGGATCCTTCCTCCTATAAAATATCTATTGTGTACTAATAATAAGAGTTTGTTTGTTCAAACAAACACAAACGCGTTCAAACGCGTTAATCTCGAGAACTACCAGCCGGATTTAGAAAATTATTTTTGCATTGGATAGCCCAATTTAAAAAAAAAAGGTATATATAATAGGCTATTTATCATCATCATCATCATCATCAATATTCTCAGGAGATGACCAAAGAGGACAAAAGTCCGAGAGAACGTTAAGCGAAAACGATGTAAAACCGCGGGCAAGCGATGGGATGCAACGGAGTGGGTCGAGGGAACATAAAATTACACGCGGACGAAGTCGTAGCAGGAGGTAGTAAATAAATAAAATAAGACGGAGAGGAAACAGGAATGCAACTCTCGGGCAAGCCTTCCTCCTCGAACATCTTCAGAAAAATAGGAAATAACACGAACAGATATCGTTGATCCTCCTTAATTATTTCACGAACTTTTCAAATCACAACAATCACGAATATCCGCGATGGAAAATGATGGAGGTTGCCACGTTATCCCCCACGCGCACGTTCTCTGGCAGAATGCCTGACACAATGCCCACCCCACTCGCACTTGTCAAAACAATGCCACTTCCATATTAAAAATGACGTCACTTGACAGTGACAACCGACAGACAGATGGAATGACCTCACTACCGTCATCTTGTAACAAATGTTTGAAGTTTCTTAATCTACGGCCCCTTCTGCGACAAATATAAGTACACATTGTCATGTAAGTTATGTTACTGTGCATATACGGAGAGATTAACATGATTCGTCATAAATGCGCAAAACCTGAAAATAGTCTGATCAGAATAACGAGCAGAAGTAATTGAACCACTTTTTAATATAGGTCACATTTATCAAAAAATCTTCCTTAACAACGTTGCCGTGTCTATTCATTAATAGGTCAAGCAAGCCAATGTCAGCGCGGCGCAGCGGCCTGGTGACGACTCCTCCCTCGATAAAGCGTCGTCGCAGACGCAAGAAACGATCAGAATGGCCAGTAAAACTAAAACAGCACATAAAACCTTTACAATTTTTTTAATGACTTATTTTCCCTCTGAAATAGGTCAATTGAATTAAAAATCAGTTGGGGTGTCTGAGGTTTTGCGCATTTAATGTTACACGTTGTATATATTTTTGGTATGAAAAAAAGAGAAAACCTCTTTTCCTTTAAAGTTAGGATTACTTCAATTCCACCTCTGTCAGTTTTCCAAGTTCGTTAGAAATAATTGTGGCTCGGTCAGCAGAAACACTCAATCAGACTGGTGGTTCCGGGGTTTGACACGTTTGATTAAGTTTCTGTGCAAGTTTTTCCGTTTCTCTGATGCGTTGCAGTGGTATTTCTTGTCCAAAATAGTTTAGCTAATCTGAAAAATGGTTTTTCAGTTTTAGAAGGCCCGATTGTACCTAAGTTCTGAAAAGATAACTTTTTCTAGCTTCAGTGTAGAAGTAATCATGCATTTTTTTTTAAAATAAAGGTTCCGCCTTATTTGAGCCCGCACTGACCATGCTCTTTAACAAATCTTTTTACAAATGCATCGCCTAACTCTTTCCAATAAAGGAAAAGAAAACCAACACCTTTACAAAATACACTGAAGTTCAGTTAACCACTTAGCTGTAATTCAATAGTAGTATTGCAGTTTATTACTCTCCGTTAACTCCTCTCAATACAACGAAGTGTGCTTCAAACAGGATTCGATTCCCCACAATTGTGAAAGCCCGACGTAACAGGATTTTAGCCTGCAGACTAATGAGATCGCCAGTCAACTCCATATGCGATAAGCCATCAGTTTGCTATCGAGTTTCGTTTCAGGAATTTGATTTATTCAAACAGTGTATCGTTTGGTTCTCGACAAAATGAGAACGAGAGAAAAAAAAAATATTGTAACAGAAACACGTTTACATAAGTTTAACTTTTTCTCAAATTATATTTATTTATTTATTTATCATGATCAATTAATATTGTGTTTGACATAGGCATTATAATTATAATGAATAACTAATATAAATTCAAAAATAAACTCTTAAATAATTCAAAAATATGATACTAGGTACAACAAATAATATATATATTATTCAAACCAAAAGAAAGAGTATCAGTATCTGTGGACTTTCTTGCCCGTTCTTCTCGATACTACCTACTACGCTTTGGAATGGGCAAGTATGTAGCTTCATCTTAGTGACTGATCGATTCCTGCGGGGTAGTTGCGTAACACACTATTAGTAGCAATGGGTTTCATTTTGACAGTTCAACAGCATTCATGGCGTTATTAACTTTGTTTAGCAGACACATTTTTCGAACATATGAAGCAATATATTAGCAATACTCGTATTGTTCAAAACGATTCGAATTGAGCTTGATAGTGGATGATTAATAGTAGATTACATTTTTAATATATATATATACGCAATTAGGGCGCTGGACAATTCAAAAGTGTCTGTAACTGGTTTAAATGAAATAAATGCAGTGTCATCTAAGAATATCCGCCTATTTTTATGCTCTTGCAGGGAATATTCTGTTGTTGACAGAGGAGGAACGACTATTGATTGCCACACTTCATTTCACTGTTTCTTAGTTCTTGCTTATGTGTCTCCATTTTCATATTTTATTTTAATAAGTTCAGGTTTTATCACGTTTTTCCAAAGCAGTCACAAATTGTCAATTAAAAATTGTAATTTATTAGCATGAGAGTATTTCTCAAAATAGTTGTACATTTGTGGAAAAAACATGTCCCAAAAGTTCGAGTCAAAATATTAAAATAAAATGATGAAACTTCTTGCAAGATATTTGCGAAGGGATGAAGAAATATACTCCCGATTAGGATTAGATATCGCAAAGACCGAAAATACTTCATAAAATTGTGTAACGCTTCAAATTGTCACTATCATGATTTACTTTTCCATACAAAATCTTTTTGTCTCAATGGGTACCAACGACTTTGCCGCTTCAAAAAATACTACTTGACGTATGTCTAACGTTCTAATTTTCTGTAATTAGCACCTTCGTATAATCTAGTTTAAGGTTCAAAGTTGATTGTATCCTGCTTTCTTTAAAATATATTGAGTTTCACGCAATAAACAAAATGTCTCACCTTTTTTTACTTTTTAGTCACGTACTCTTTAGTCACGCCATTTCTCAGTAATTTTTTTAATTTCTCAATGAATCTGTAGTATTTTGTACTGGAAACACTAAAAGCGTTCTTATTGGGCGATGGTAAATATCAGCGCCATATATTTTTTCAGTCAAAAACTAGATTCTCTTAGTGCTAAGGTTACTATTTCGTCACAATATTTCATAACAACTTTTTCGTCACGTGTACATCTTTCGTGAGAAATACTCATGAACAATAGTTGATATTGGCGTCGATTCCCTTGTTCACAAACTAAAAGTTCATTGCATCTTTGTCTTTCTATTTCATTAAGAAGAGGACAGAAGATAAATATTAGTTTAGTAATGTCAAATTAGATACTCCACAGACAAGTTGAGACGTGATTGAAAAATTCGCTACATAAAATCCGTCAATTTACGTCAGGCGCTGACTAATTTGACAGGACTAAACTAATATTTATCTTCTGTCCTTTTCTTAATGAAATAGAAAGAAAAAGATGCACTGAACTTAAATTTAGATTTATTTGTGAACAACAAAATCGGCACTATTATCTACCTAACTATTTACACTTTTTAGTGTAGGATCGGAGGAATCGGCGCCAATGACTTTCCAATGATAGATAAAAAATGTACTTTTCTATTGATTGCATTTTTATCTTTAGGCACAGACGCCAGCACACCAAGCTACTACAGTCTGTGAAATGTCTTTAATAGATTTTGAACTTTATCGCTAAACTATTAGGTTCAAAGTTGATTGGGAAAATTTGACAGTTTCGGTTAGCTTGGTGTGCTAGCGTCTGTACCTAAACTGTTTCTTCTTTTGTTTATTTCTCGTGTTAAATTTTTTTTATTATTTTTTGTTAAAGTTTTGCTGTACAACGCCTTAGATTTATTTAAGAGATTTATTTTGAGTCGTGTTGTACGAGTATACATACACACCGCGCCACATGAATAAGACCAGAATATGTTTTTTGCTATTTAGGATATGAGACAAAATAAATATACAACGTGTAACGTTAAATGCGCAAAACCTGAAAATAGTTTGATCAGAATAACGAGCAGAATTAATTGAACCACTTTTTAATATAGGTCACACTTTTCAAAACAAATTCACTAAAAACGTTGCCGAGTCTATTATATTAATAGGTCAAGCAAGCCAATGACAGCGCGGCGCAGCGGCCCGGTGACGACTCCTCCCTCGATAAAGCGTCGTCGCAGACCCAAGAAACGATCAGAATGACCAGTAAAACTGAAACAGCACATAAAACCTTAACAATTTTTTTAATGACTTATTTTCTCTCTTAAATAGTTCAATTTAATTAAAAATCAGTGGGGGTGTCTGAGGTTTTGCGCATTTAACGTTACACGTTGTATAAGAATGATAAGTATAAACGTCTCTAGCCACAAAAAGTTTAACTAAACAATCGAACTTCTTAAATACTCAGTGATCACTTTTGACAATGTTGGTGGCAATTATGATGCGTCACTTGAATAAGACCATTAAATAAAACACAAAAACTTCAGCAATGAAAACTACTATTTAAAAAAAAAATGATTAGTAATTAAGGTTTTTCCCCTTCTGTTGAATTAAATTAAAAATCCGAGATGGCACTGAATCATAAAGACTTTTTATGTATTTCGGCAGTTTGCTCCAGCACTTTTTCATACCCTTCTCGAGATCTTGCTTGTTGTTATATTGTTTGCCATTCTTATAAAGTTCACGTGACAGCCATCTCCACACATTTTTTATGATTTTTAAGTCAGGGGAAAGCGATGGCCAGTCAAGAACATCATCATGGTCTTATTCATGTGACTCGGTGTGTATAATATTTATTTATTATTTATTTATATAAATATTTTTACATAATTTATTGTACACCAGAAAATACTGATTACTGATGTACTACAAAACAAACAATGGGCGGACTTATCGCTTTCTTCGAATTTTTATTCGAAGAAAGCGATATTCCCGGTATCCGACATTAAATTCCCGGTATCCAACATTAAATCCCATATCCCGGACTACAGATCCATTTAAAAAATATATTTAACAAAAAAGTATCCGTCGAAAATGAAATATGAATCGGTAGTGCGGTCGATTCACCAATTTATTCATTTGTGGCGTTTGCAGGCCTGCGGGCCAATTATTTTGTTGACCGTGATGCTAACATGCTAACTATGCCGGGAGTGAATAACGCGATGTTCACACGCGTTTGAGTATGTTATTGTTTTGGAAATTGGAGGGTTCGATGCGTTTCAATATTTGGATATGCGGAGATCATAATATGGGCTGTTTAGATTGGTAATGTTTTGCTTATGACTGTGATGTCTGATATATCGGTTTGGGATTCATTCCATCTCCGCTCATGGTTACTTGGATATTGATTTTTGTGAAACTTGGTCTTGTCTAATTTAAATAAAAAAAAAAACTCGCTTAATTAAATTAAAATTTAATTACTTTTAATTATTTTTTTGTAATGACTCACAACAAATTTACGGTTTTCGAAATTTTTCCTTTGCTTGTGCTACATGACATTGCTTCTTGAAAAATTTCATGATTCTATGTCAACGGGAAGGTACCCTATAGGTTTTGATTCCCTTGCGAGTGTCAAAATATTATGCGGCATAAACGCAATCTTTTGATTGCGTTGACTTAGAAGTTTGATTTTTTTACTGCTTCAAGGAATTGCAGCATTAATTTAATGCGTTCCTGAGAAAAAGGGTCTTAACAGACGGACAAACAGACGGACAGACAGACGGACAAACAAATGCCAGACAGACGGGCAGACAGACGGACCACGAAGTGATCTTACAAGGGTTCCGTTTTCCTTTTCAGGTACGGGACCCTAAAAATCGCCACAAATGTTTACTTAAAATGTAAAGTAAAACACAATAGATAACTTGTACTTTAGGATATAAAAAAATATCAATTTTAGTTTTTACCTTCAGAATGAAGATAGGAAAAACTCTGTCTAGCCTTTTCCCCTAACTATGTTGAAGTCGGCTTCCAGTCTAACCGGATGCAGTTGAATACCAGTATTTTATATGGAGCGACTGCTTATCTGACCTCCGCAACCCAGTTACTGGGTAACACGATACCCCTTGGTAAGACTGGTTGTCAGACTTTTAGGCTTATAACTACCCGTAACGAATGACAATTTATCTGTTATTCGTGTATTGTACGTTGTATGTTGTATATCGCTATTATTCGTATCTCCGTGCCTCGTTCAGCCGTTGGGCTTAACGTGCTGTCCGAGGCACGGAGAATGGAAGTAGGCGTTAAATAAAGCACACTCACAAAAAAAATCCATTACTGAATTGAATGTCCTACTGACGGCTGTCGGCAATATTTTATTGTTTTTTTACTTCCACGTTATTTTCCCTTGTGTGATAATTTATCGATATTGTTTGGAATTGAGTTATGATTTAGGTATAATATATTACGCCGGTATGTGGCCGCGGTGAGCACTTAAACCAATTTCTCTTCTGACCGAGTAACGAGTTTGCACGATCCTGGAATTTTGGCGATAAAGTGTTACCCTATTAGTTTTGCTATGCACGTGACATCGACTTGAACATGATATTTCAGGGACCTGAAATACAGAGAAAATCGAAATTTGCAGAGTAGATTTATTGATAATTCCGTATGAGCAACCGCCGCTATAAACTTGGCTAACAGCAACTTTTTCCGTCGCGACGCTGTATTGCTCTGCTATAATTTAAACAACTTACCTATACAGTTAAACAAATGAGTTTCGGATGGCGCAACGGCCGCGCACGTTTATTAAAATTAGAGTCGTAAGTTCGGAAGTTCGACTGGCCGCCGGAGACATTCCTGCTAAAAAGTGGCCGCGTTTGAAACTCTACTGGTTTACAATTTAGCCCCAGTATGCCAGATTTTTACGAGTAAACTTTTCTGATATAATACCCAAAAGCTGGGACCGTTCGGGGAGAAGTGATTAAACATGAAATTTGCATTTGCACAAACAGCCGCTCGTAAATGATAGAGATAGGTATTAAATACTTTGAAAACAATAACAAAGTTTTCAACTCAAATAAAATGTAAGTGTGTACCTACCTCCGTCACGCGTTTTAATGCGGTTTTGAAATCGAATAAGTTTCGCTGCGGGTCGTAGCGGTGTGTTGAAGGAAAGCCCTAACCGTGAGAAAACGTCCCGCATCATAATGACGGGGATACAATAGCGGATCTGTACCGGCCCGGAGTTCCGGGGGACACGATAACTAAAGAGAGAGTTATGTTCCTTGTAAACCGCACTCCGCTGTGTTGTATGAGTAATTGGCCGTAGTGCTCACACATGACACGTGTCGGTCTGAACATTGCAAATTGCTTCCTTATGAATTATTCATGGCTGTATATAGTTTTAATTGCAAAGCAAGTGTAATTTACAGTGAAATAACTTTGAAAGCAGGGGTCGTGCACGTTTGGGCACCTCTTCAGACGTCTTAAAATGTAGGTAGAATTTCTTAGCAGCAATTTGATGGCGTCTCACTGGAATAAGCCTAAAATGAATAGTCGGCTGATTGCTGGATTGAAGTAAAGGATGTCGACAAAAGGCTTTGCCTCGTTAAAACATAGCCGCGTTGGTTTTCTAAAGGATCGCTGAGGAAATGCGGAGAAAGTCATTACGATCTCCGCGTAGGATTTCAAAGAGGTTAGTGTCGATGTTTATCGTGTGTTACGTATATAATTACGGTGCTGAAACGTGGACACTGACGGTCGGGCTGGTCCACAAATTCAAGGTCGCTCAGCGCGCTATGGAGCAAGCTATGCTCGGAGTCTCTTTGAAGTATAAAATCAGGAATTAAATTATCCGGAAAAGTACCGGAGTTACCGACATAGCTTGCAGAGTAAGCAAACTGAAGTGGCAGTGAGCTGGCCATGTCTGTCGAAGGGCCGATGGCCGGTGGAGCAGACGAGTCCTGGAGTGGAGACCGCGTACCGGCAAGCGTAGTGTGGGACGCCCCCCAGCTAGATGTACGGACGACCTAAAGAAGGTGGCTGGGGTAGACTAGATGCGGAAGGCGGAGGATAGGGTATTGTGGCGCAGTCTGGGAAAGGCCTATGTCCAGCAGTGGACTGCGATAGGCTGACTAAATTGAAAAAAAAAAAAGTTTTTAATTGAAACAGGTTTTATTGTAGTAAAACCTATTGACACCTAGTAAAAAAGTGTAGATTTTTGTGTAGGATCGTAGTTGCGTTTACAAAAACTAATCCTCCATACACTAGCCAGCACCCTTATTGCATAACACACTTTCAAGCACATTCTGAGAGTTTTGTATGAAATTGCTAATCCATTGCTTTATAGGTTTGAACAACTCGTCTGCTCAGCTACGTAAACGACGCAATGAACTTGGGTAAACTGTTAAAATTAAACCCATTGCGATAAATTGTCACTTTATGTGTGTTACGCAAGTACCCCGCTGAGGGCCTAGACAAGTGGCAATTGCTTTCAAAGCGTTCCGTATTTCTACAAAGACTTTCAGCACTGACATAAGATTTTCGGTAGCTTATGCCAGTCCGATATATTTTTGACTTTCCATCGTCGTTATCGCTGATAGAATGTCACTTTGTCTAAGCACTCAGATGCCAGCACATTAAGCTACCCGAAACTGTCAGATTTTCCCAATCAACTTTGAACCTTATGCTTTAGCGATAAAGTTGAAAATCTATTAAAGAAATCTGACAGATTGTAGTAGCTTGATGTGCTGGCGTCTGTACAAATGGATACTTACCTAAAATATCCTAAAAGAAGCATAACAGCAAAATCGGCCTATTACGTTCCCACTGCTGGGAGACTGGCCTCCTGTCGGTGAGAGGGAGTGGGCCGTAATTCACCACGCGGGCCCAGTGCGGGTTAGTAGATGTCACATGTCTTCGAATTTTTCGGTTCTAGGCACCGTTTTCATCGTAAAAGAAGGAAAGTAATTAATTATCACTGTATACCGTTACTACACTAGAAGCTTAAAAGCCATCTTGATAATTTTACCACAAGTAAAACGTCGAAGCTAGTAGAGTTGCCAGGAACGTGTACCTATTTAAGAAGGGGGTCTTTGACCTTCAAGAGATATGGAAGATTGCGTAGAAACATGCACTACGTTTCATAATATTGAAGATTTATTTAATCCACTGTCAATCATCGTGATAGGAAACATCCGTAAAGACCAACACTGGCTGAAAATAATCATGATTCAAAATCTTTCACAGAATCAGCTTGAAAACGATATTCCTTCAGAAAAAAAAAACTAGCGAAAAAATACGTATCTTTGAAAGTACAGTTCGCTTTTGACTCGCGTTTAGGTGAGAATTTAATTAATTTCAACGTTTCGAGCGCTATTCGTCCTGCGGAGTGGAGCCCATAAAACCTAATGGACTTTCTCTGTCTAGCGAAAGGTAATTTTGCGTGAGAGTGAGACGAGACCACTCCTCTCACGACCGTCCTGCAAATTTCAATCTTGCTTGGATTTGCACAAATTATTGTAGTGTGATTGCGAAGCCACCGTGGTTTAAGTACACGTGGTTTGAATGAAAAGGTAAATAATTAAAGAGGGCAACAAAGAGGGCACACACAAACAGTAGGAATGGCTTTCATTTTGACAGTTTGGCAACATTCATTGCGTTATTTATGTTGTTGTGCAGACTCTTTTTTCGAACATATGAAGCAATGGATTAGCAATATCCTTCAAAATTATATAGATTGTGATTCACAGTGGGTTACGCAACTAGGGTGCAGATTCGGAATAAATTACTCGTTAGTTTAATGTTTCTCTAAAATGCTGTGATCTAACAAATCTTCTAAAAGTATCCTACTAATATTATAAATGCGACAGTTTGGATGGATGTTTGTTACTCTTTCACGCAAAAACTACTGAACGGATTTGAATGAAATTTGGCAAACATATAGTTTATAACCAGGATTAACACATAGGATACTTTTTATCCCGATATTCCCACGGGACCAAAACTTATGCGGGGGAAACCGCGGGGTGCAGCTAGTTATTACGTAATCCAACATCAGATCGTCTTAACTGGGAAACATCATTCAATTACCTGTACAAAATTAATTTACATTCTGTCGATAAGGGGTCTAATTTGCAGGTCAAAAGAAAATTAAATCAGCGCGTCGGTATTCTGAAGGGAAATTCTAATGCAATGGCGATGTTGCGTCGATAAAGAAGGGGAGGGAAGAACGCCGAAGGCTGCGTCAAAATTTTGTCGATTACGTAATTTCTATTCAAAGTATATTCGAGACCCGAATGGTTCGAGCAGGGTTGCCAAAACACAGCTCAGGGAGGACTCAGACGCTATCTACTCAGGGCCGATCCCCTAGGAAACATCTTCAGAAATTCGAATGGCAGCGAGCCATCCGACGGGACTAGACGAGCATTATACTAAACATCGGTGTGGCAACCCTATCACCCTAGTTCGCATTTTATTGCCCCTGCGTTGCTCAACACAGACGCAGTAGCTTGCAGGGCGATGAACCTTTTACTTTTTGAGTGTCACTTAGGAAAATTCTCGTTGCGTCGCCACAAATGACCTCGGTCGACCGCTGTGTCAGCATTTCTAATAAAGTTACGGTTTTCGTACGTACTTAGCTAGGGTAGTAACTTGCTGTCGTCATTGTAAAGGCCGAGGTTACTATGTATTGTCCTCAACGGCGCAATTCTCAATGAAAGTGTCACCGAAAATGGATTTCATAAACATAAAAGGCAAATCTTTTCATGAGGGTTCCGTTTATCTGCGTTTCGTGACGTCACGGCGTTCGCGTTGCGTGTGGCATACGTGTTACGCAACAGTTTGTACTCTGTGTAGATTTCATTTTGTGTTTATAAGCATCCCACGTTAATATGTAGGTAAGTCTGTAACTTGTTTGATAGATTTAAAAACTTTTGAATGGAGGGCAAAGTTTGGAAGGAAAATGTTCGTGTAAGTAGCACGCGAGGTGAGTCGAATGAAATATTGTACATACGTAATACGTATATTTCGCGAGTATGAAGTTATTAATGTTCGGCTAGTATGAACAATGAACATCAACAGAATGGTATTTCTGGTAAATTGTATTGTAAATACTGCACAATATTTGTGTATAAATATTATGATACAAGGCCGGGTTATGAATGGGCTGTTTTAGAGAGTTATTGCTCAATTTTGATGTATGATGCAGATAATTTTGTCACCACTGCTCTAAAAACGGTGAAGGAAAACATCGTGAGGAAACCGGCATGTCCCAGAACCAAAAACTCAAAGACATGTGACATCTGCCAAATCGCACTGGGCCCGAGTGGTAAATTACAATCCACTCTATCTCGAAGAGAAGAGGCCTGTGTCCCAGAAGTGGAAACATTAACCCATTAATGCCTACCGTGTCCCTGATAACCTGGATGTTAGATGCTTGTATTAACAATGCGTGGCAGTTGCAAAGAAAAGCAGGCACCAAAATTCCACAGCTTGACTTCAGGAGGGAAGATAAGTACTCCACTATCTCAACAAATATTGCCAAACTCCCAAGGGAGATGGAAAGCCTAGTTCTTCCAGTTCTTTTCCACAAACCTCACGTTTCGACAAGTTCGAACACTATGTCATAAAAATAGAGAAAAAAAGACGTTGTGTTGGTCTCTACTGCAATAATAAATCATCAGCAGTCAGAACCGCGTGCGTCAAATGCAATCATGGATTATGCATTAAATGTTTCAAAGATTACCATGAAAATTAGCATGTGATTTTCATGGTAATCTTTGAAACATTTTTCTTTTGATTTTGTGCTTTCAAATTTATAAAGTTTTGTTTAGTATGAATTGGTTATTTTTGTATGTACGAATGCCTAGTGTGTCCATATGGACACATGGTGTTTTTATACTTTGAAAAAGTTTTTTTCTATTAAAATACTGTTTTCCCTGTCCTATAACCAAATAACTAATAATATAAATAACCAAAAAATAAAAAAAACCAAAAGCAAAATAACTCGGGCATTAATGGGTTAAGCTGCTACTCGTATGCGTCATCATCACCTGCCCAGCCTTTTCCCAACTATGTTGGGGTCGGCTTCCAGTCTAACCGGATGCAGCTGAATACCAGTATTTAACACGGAGCGACTGCCTATCTGACCTCCACAACCCAGTTACTGGGTAATACGATACCTCTAGGTAAGACTGATTGTCAGACTTTCGGGCTTCTGACTACCCGTAACGAGGGTTAAAGATCTACGAATGACAGCCGGGACCAACGAGTTAACGTGCTTTCCGAGGCACGAAGGGGTCTCGGTATGTAAAGATTTTCACCCATCCACAGACCGACCGCGACAAGCTTAGCTTTAACCTGATCGATCGACCTGTGCGGCTGTTATTATTTACCCTTCGAAGAATTTATGAGATAATACAACATTTCCAACTGCAGAATCATTACTAGTCCTTTCCTTGTCGGTAAGATGAAAATCATTAAAAAGCAGGCCATTACGTTAGATCTAATTACGAGAAGTCGTTAAAACCGACATAATAACGTGACCACCGCAAATTAACGGTGACGTTCTCATTTAGGAGATAATGACGCAACACATACAAACCTACATATGCGAATGACATAACTCACCCGCAGGAATGTGAGTTTGTTTACATTCATATATTTTACATTACAAACTTAACTTTTCCTTCGCAAAATCGACTCAACAAACATTTTCCCAAGCATTTGAGTTTTTTCAGCTGCATAATATAAAAAGGTTGTATCTAAAAAGGTTTCATGTGTTGCGTGCGTAATCTTAGCCAGGCGGCCTCATAACTGTCAGCTGCACTCGTAATCGAACCTGCTCCTTCAATATACGAGGTAACGACAGGTTTTTGCACCCCAGCGTAATATTTATGATTTGTACATTTTTTTCAGGGTAACACAATGTGGTGGAGGAGCCTAAGGGTGCGTTTCCACAGAAGCGGAGCTGGGCGAAGCGGAGCAGAGACGTGCAGGAATCGACTAATCACAATGGTTGAAATCCTCATCGCGTCACTCGTCTCGTCTGTGATTGAACGATTCCTACACCTCTCCGCTGGTTACGTAAAGATGGTTACTTTTTTGTGAGTAGAAAGAATTTAGCTTTTCCGGAGCAGCTCAATATAGCTTTTGCAGTGTTTATTGAAATTAAGCATAGGTATTAAGTATTATTGGACGGGGCCCGTGGCTAAATAATAACAGCCGCACAGGTCGATCGATCAGGTTAAGCTACGCTTGCCGCGGTTGGTCTGTGGATGGGTGGGATCTTTACATACCGGGACTCCTCCGTGCCTCGGAAAGCACGTTAAGCCGTTGGTCCCGGCTGTCATTCGTGGATCTTTGACAGTCGTTACGGGTAGTCAGAAGCCCGAAAGTCTGACAACCAGTCTTACCAAGGGGTACCGTATTACCCAGTAACTGGGTTGTGGAGGTCAGATAGGCAGTCGCTCCATGTGAAATACTGGTATTCAGCTGCATCCGGTTAGACTAGAAGCCGACCCCAACATAGTTGGGAAAAGGCTCGGCAGATGAATGATTATTATTAGACGACCAGTGGTCCACTTTAGCGCTGGAGCGAAACAGCTAGTAGTCATGGGAAGAGGAATTTGCCCAGCAGTGGGAACATCACCAACGAGGTCACTATATGCGGTAAAAAATGTCAACATACGACACAACAACGAAGGTAGGATCTATTCTGTAAAAATCTCACCGTGAACTTAAGTGAAAGGAGCTTTCAATAGTGTTAATCCGTAGCATAAGGAAGAACGACAAGCTTATTTTTCACGGTGAGATATTTAGAGAACTGCAGTGCGATTCTGTAACCATCTCACCGTGAAAACTTTGGTGAAGTGAGCCTGGAGTGAGCTGTCAGTGGCATCCCACCTGATACTAGGGATTGACCAAGCATACATTTACAATCATAATCGAGATTGTAATAAAAAAAAAATGCTAATTCTATTGATAATCACACTAATATTACAAAAGCGAAAGTTTGTGCGTGTGTGTGTGTGTATTGTTACTTCTTGACGCTCAAACGGCTAGATCAATTTTGATGAAATTCGGCACACAGATAGTTTATAACCAGGATTAACACATAAAATACTTTTATCCTGATATTCCTACTGGTTCGAGACTTATGCTGGTGAAACCGCAGGGCACAGCTAGTTTTATATGATTTCAAAGCTACTATTTTATGTCATACATTACTATTTTGTGGGGCTTTCATCTAGGAAAAAAAGGCTAGTTCTTATATAAGGACTAGTCTAGGAAAAAAAGAAAAAATAGATATTCTAAGTTTTTGTTATGCTATTTTATTTTAAAACCTCACAAAATAGCTATGTTTTGACAACTAAAATACTAGCTTTGAAATTATTTAAAATTATCAATAGAATTAGCACATGAAATATTATTAAAATCTCGATTATGATTATAAATGTTTGCTTAGTCAATCCCTAGCATCAGTGGGATGACACTGACAGCTCACTCCATGCAAATTTTGACGGTGAGATTTTTACAGAATCGACATGCTGGACGCACCTTCGTTGTTCAATTGTTTGAGATTTTTTTTTTCTGACAAGAAATGCCTATCATTTTATTCGATAGAATATTTAATTATTTATCTACTCCGTGGTTACGACATTGTATTTATGTGCTAACAAAATGTATTTTTAGTTAAAACGTTTACGAGTTCATTACGTCAGATTCTGTAAATTAAAACCGGTTTAATTTTGTTACAACACAATTAATTAATTATTTATTTATTTTATATATTTTTTAATTTACACTGTAAATAATTTCCAAATAATATACCTACTCACACCGCACACTATATATAATATATGATAATTTTATTTTTCCCAAAAGATACTAACTGTAACTTAAAATCACAAGACAAAATAAAGAATGCATAAGGTACCTTCAACTGTGGCATCTTTACTTTCCATGAGCAACATTACCCATGAATACGTACGTACTTAAATATCTCTCGATTAAATCGATTATAAAAATTATCTACTATTGTTTCGCTTTGATATTATATGGCAGCAACAGATTTTTAATTATCAAGAGATATGAGGAAAGTAAATATGCCTCAGTTGACCATACAAAATATGAAGAAACACCACCAAAATAAAAGTGCACCCGCATGTGTCCGAAGTATTCTTATTTACGATCTCGAACGTAACACGATTCCCCGAGCTACCGCCTAAAACTACCCAGAGAAAACAAAGAGAGAATACACTACATTTTCATATTCCACAACACTACTGAACAGTGCCAGCTACGTCCTACATGTGTTTTTAAAATGGAAACTGCTAGTGTGTAATCCTCAAAAAGGTGCACTTTCGTTTATCCACTTTTTGCCACTTTTCCTCCATCTTATGCTGGAAGCGAATCTTTTGCTATTTAGCCGTTATCTGAATTCCGAGTTCGTAATAAAAATGTTCTTTAGAATATTTTTATGATATTAGAATTCTTCTTCTTACATACCGTTGTTACCACGTTGTTGCCAATAGGTTGGACGGGCCTTTCATGCAGCACTGGCGTGTTTTACATGCCACCCGTTTATCGGGCTTGGGGCAGGTAAAAATGTAAAATAGTTACCTTGGATTTTTTGTAATATTATTACTTTGTTTGCAATTTTTATAATTTTTATTTTTAATATTTTGACATTTTTATAACTTTTTACAATTTTATATTTGACCTTTGACTATTTTTTTTATATGATTCTGACATTTTTATAATTTTTTGACAATTTTAATTATTATTTTTTTAATGACTTGTTCAATATTTAAATTTAATCAACCACAAATATGTTTTGGGTTTTTATCTATTTAGAATTTAAAGTAGTTTATAATTGAAATGGGGTAGCAATAAAACGAGTGACTGTAAATTACAATTTTAAGTGCCAAAATTAATTAATTTGGGTTATATAATTACTAAGTGAGCGACTGACTGTAAGTGACGAAAAATCAACAGAATAGTATCTTACAAACATTAATTTGAGTTACTTAAAATACAAAATGAGCATAATAATAAGGCGTAGTCGACGGAGCCCCGCTTCGCGGGGCCCCTATTTCTGTCTGCAGGGTTTAAAGGAACCTAACCTGTCCGTGTCGGGGTGCCCCAAGTCACGAGCTCGCTTTGCTCGCTCTTGCATCCTAAGTTCTCAAGTTCAATCTTGTATTTTTCTAAGTTGCCCTCTCTGTATTTTCAGTCGCTCACTTAGTAATGTAGTCGCTCGGATAAAATTTTAATATATGAAATGGATTTATCACAATCCACTTTTTGTAAACTCGTTCTGGATTTTATTATTAATCAATATTCGTCGTTAGTTTAGTTAATTTTTCGCTTACTCAAATTCATACCGCTCAAGTTATTAATACAGTATGTCATCATCAGTCGCAAAGCTTTTTTTTAATCGCTCGTTTTATAATTCCCCATTTAAATGTATGAGTGTAAATCTATGGACTAGATTTATTTCTGAAATAAATAAATTATTATTTATTTTTATTAGGCTCGCCCCCGTTACCTACATGGTACTTAAATATAACTTACAAAATCTGGGTATACAGACGTCAGCACATCAAGCTAGCCGAAACTGTAAAATTTCGCCAACTAACTTTGAACCTTAGCGATAAAGTTGAAAATGTATTAAAGTAAGTAATTTGATTGTAGGTAGCTTGATGTGTTGGCGTCTGTACCTAATATGGGTACACCGCTGCCTAACCTTTCGTGGTAGTCAGGCGTAATGTTAGGTTATTTATTTATTATTAGGCTTTTCAACAGTGAGTTCACTGTTAGTTTACAATTTGTACAGACGCCAGCACATCAAGCTACTACAATCAGTCAAATTTCTTTAATAGATTTTCAATTGTATCACTAAAGCATTAGGTTCAAAGTTGACTGGGAAAATTTGACAGGTTCGGGTAGCTTGATGTGCTGGCGCCTGTACATTGCAAACTTACCTCATTACATATAGAAAAGCACAGCATGCACTACATTGCGTGGAGATAATAACACAATAATTATTTAATACCTAATGTGTGTGTATAATTTATGTGTGTGTTTGTTTAACTGTGTGTTTTACGATATTTTGCAGATTTGCCCATTTTATGCCCTCTAGCAGGTCTGCCCAGGTAAGGCGTCCCAAGTATCTGGAATGGTAAAATGACGTAGGATAGTATCTCAGTTAAGCCCGTATCTGTGTCTGTACGCGCGTATCTTCACAACCTCTATGGCATGTTCACACAAAAGTAGTTTCTTAGTTCAGTTCTAAATCAATAGCATAGCAACGTCATAGAGAAAATAATACTACAAGAAGTAGGAGAGCTAACAGAAAGCGGGCCTGAGAAAGGGACGGAAATGAACCGACCCATTACGGACCGGGTCCCGGAATGACGGGCCCGGATTAGAAGGGGTCAACCCATCTTGCAACTCTTACTTTTTATTAGAATCTTCCACTTGATTCTTCAAAGCGTGTCCTATTATACGCATAGGCTTTGACTTTGCATGGAGAAGGGTTTTTATCCACATACCTTGTCAAAAAAACGATCTTTATTGAAGTAAGTTAAGATGGTCACAGGTTTCTGTAAGTACCTGTAACAATTGCATAAGAGAAATCAGTTAACCAGTTACAACGCTAGAATGAGTTTTGATGCAAACTGATGAATTGGCTTTTGAAAAATATAACGCCGCTGCGCTGTTGCGGCTGCTGAGATCTTCATGCGGCGCAAATACTGTAACCTTATGGGTAGCTACAGCTTTGAGCCGTTTGGGGTCGAAACGCTCGGGTCATGGGGCCCGAGTGCGCGTCTCCTTTTTAAAGAAATTTCTCGTCGGCTGATCGACACTTCACGTGACCAGAGGGCTGGGTCGTCCTTTGGCCAAAGAATTAGCATTGCCATTCAACGTGGCAATGCTGCCAGTCTTCTGGTCACGTTTCCGGATGACAGCGATGCGAACGAGTACTTCGACGCCTAAATCCTTTTGTTTTTGTATTTATTTATATAGTTCGTTGGTTTTTTTTTATTTATACCTAGTGTAAATAGTTAGTTAAAAAAAAAATTAAAAACCAATGTAAGTAACATTGATTTTGTATTAAATGAATACAGCCGGTTGATTCTGTAAAAATCTCACCGTGAAATCATATAAGTGAAGTGAGCACTTAATAGTGTTAATCCCTAGCGAATGACAGCTCACTCCACGCTCACTTCACCCAAGCTTTCACGGTGATATGGTTACAGAATCGCACGGCAGATTGCAGGTAGGTAAATAACAAAAAATAAAAATAAAAAAAATATTAGTGACACAGTTGGTGACTCAACTAAAACTAGGCATAATTTAGGGTATTTATGTCGAGAAAACCAAAGTAGTGTTTTCATTGCCAAACTTTGCTCTACCCATCATAGTTTCAGTATTAACCCTGACGTCCCATCTAGAAAGTTCACCCCGTGCAAATACATCTTTCAATGAAACATTTGTATCCCTGCCGTGTCCCAGTTCCCATTAATCAAGACTAGAGGTATTGGTCCTAATGGAGGCTGCTATCTGCCGTCGCCTGGGACCCGAAACTCGTAATTATTACCGCAATACACTTTGTGCTGCTAATTATACCAGCTGGCAACGATCGCAGCGGAAATTATTGAAATCAAAAACTAGTTTAATATTATTTGATAGTTTGCATTGTAGGTTTAGTATAAAATTGACCATTACCACATTTCTAAGGTTTAATGATACCAAATTAGTGTATAATCTGGATTCAGTCACCTTGTTTTTGATGTAATTAAATTTCTATAGCTAACTTCATATTCATATAGAGGAAAAATGAAACATGTGTAACATCAGATCCTTGTCTGTTGCACAGCCTCAGATCCTTGTCAGCATCAGACAAGGATCTGATGTTGAACGTTTGGACGTTTGGCAGACGGATAGACCGTAACCTGGGTTACTGGGACATAGCTATGATATTTTTATCCCGGTAGTACGTTCCCGTGGGATAATTTCCGACCTCAGCGGGAGAAGCCACGGGAAAAGCTAGTAAACGATAAAATGACGCTAACTTTTCAAACATTTTCAAATCAAACTGAAAACGTGAAAGGACAATAAACGAAATCTTCAAAAATGTGAACATCATACGGCAAAACGAAATTTAGGGCCATCTCTCACAAAACATCTTTATTTGGTTGGAAGAGGCAACTCCTTGAAACTCTCTCGAAGGTTTCTCCTTTCAACGGTTTCATTTCAAGAGTTTCCAACAAGCAACTTTAGCAGTTTATCGATCTCTAAAGCTTGGGCAGTAGATACTTGACCATACACAATAAAATGCAACGGAGCATGGCTGATTAAGAGTTCTCTGAACTGTTTTGTGTACATCTCTTTGAGATGTTTCACGCAAAACGTTTGATGTAGGTCAGTCGGGGGTTGTGGAAGGATCGTACGTTCCCGCGACCCCCTGCGTAGGTGTGAGATGGAACACCGGGGTGGTTTTAGGCAGTAAGAGTCTGACAGACACCTCCACCTGCCCCAGGGCGGAGGACATCCATGAGGATTTTCCACCCCGGAAACAAAAAAAAAACAAGTGATTGACGGTACAAAAAATGGAGTTTCAAATCATATGCCCTGAACCAATAAGTTATATTAAGAATTGACTCTTTGTTCTAGTGGTATGCAAGCGCTACTGCCAAGCAAGAGGTCATGGATTCGATTCCCAGGTCGTGTAAAGTGTTTTTGGGTTTTTCCATCAGGCATTTCTCAGAAGCATTACGGAGGATGGATCTGTTCCCGGTTGGTGGCAATAGACTCGCGCCCACCCAACACACACGCCAAACCCGCACGACTGGCAAAATAATAATAATAATAATATAATAATATTCCACAACTTTCACACAACGCCATCTAGTCCCAAACTAAGCAGAGCTTGTGCTATGGGTACTAGACAACTGATAAACATACATATATATTTCTAAATACATACATATTATAGATAAATTACACCCAGACACAGAACAAATGATCGTACTCATCACACAAACATTTGTCCTGGGTGGGAATCGAACCCACGACCTTGCGCATAGCAGTCAGAGCAACTGACCACTAGACTAACAGGCCTGTCAAAATGTTGATGTAATGGGTATCTGAACATGATATGGAGAGTAACGATGCCACAGTAGAAGTAATTAAAAATGTTGAAAATTTAGTCACAATCTCATCTCAGCAACAATCAATGTCAAAAACTTGTCAACATTTTAGGGATTTTACAGGTATTTTTGACAGAATGAGACCAAGATCAGACTGGAAACGTTCTTAAAATTACGACAAAAAGGTATTCTGGTATGTTATTCTGGTAAAGGTGAAGTTTGCGCCATCAAAGAATTTCTTGTTAGTTTTATATATTCAGAGATTCCTGGAGCCAGTCACGGAACTGTTTTATATGTAAAGAGAAATCTTATATAAACATAGATTACCTACATGTCATACGTCACTTTACATGGCACGGTGGCACCCTGAAAATGTTCGCGCAAATCAGCATTTCTATTGTGTGGCATTGTTAACTGCGGTCTTCCGCACCATAAATTACGTCACACGACTTTCATGATTTTTGGAGCCCTTGTCACAGGTGATTTGAGTAACCTGGTGTGACGTCAGATGTTTGCAATTTGAAATTCAACCTTTTATGAATCAGTATTGCCATCCAACGTGGTAATTTTGCCAGCCCTTTGGGCACTTATCTCATTGACAGCGATGCGGACGAATTTCTTGATGCCCAATGAGCTCCTGCCTTTTTCTTTTATTTTTTATTTAATGCTTGTATATTGTAAATTGCTTGTAAATTGTAATTAAGGCTTTTTGTTAGCCATGTTGTCGTTATTAATTAAAAGAAGTAAAATAAATAATACCTTATAATTAGAATGATTCTGGTATTTAGCTGCATCCGGTGAGACTGGAAACCGACCCCAAGGTAGTTGGGGAACGGTTAGGCAGATGACGATGAATTAGGATGATAGTTGGTATTATTTTAAAGTTTTTCGTTAGAGTTTTTATGCTTTAGATTTATGATCCCTATGTCACACGATGTCACACTTTGTTGACCCTCTCCTTCTTTACCAAGTGACGTAATTTATGGATGGCACCTTATGGGGTAACAACAGCTGATATTGTTTGATGAATAAACCAGTGCTTTGGCTGCAGTATGACGTCAGAAACCACAATGATTTAAGCCACCTATTACAATTTATGAAACAGGGCAGAATTAAGGTGCTTATATTGTGTGAAATTGTTTTTGGATGGTGATTTTAGACGTTAGGAAGACCAGCGGGGTAATTCAGTAACACATAAAATGACAATTGATCTCAATTCTTTTCATTCTGAAGATTTAGCTACGTTCGCATTATTTGTGTAGTTGAGTAGACGATTTTTATCAAACCTATGAAGTAACGGATTACAAATTTTCTTAAAAACCCTCAGATTGTTATTGACTGAACTCTTTCACACTCTACGCTGACTACATCTCTCTATATATTGTCCTATCGCAGGTATGCTGGAAGAGATTTCTTATGAAATAGGCATAACCATTGTACCTATTTTTCTGCTCTGTTTTTTTTTCTTGTCTGTTTAAATACGAGTATGTGTGTACAGACACCAGCACATCAAGCTACCCGAAATTGTCAGATTTTCCCAATCCACTTTGAACCTTATGCTTTAGAGATAAAGTTGAAAATCTATTAAAGAAATCTGAAGGATTGTTGTAGCTTGATGTGCTGGCGTCTGGACATAAATTGTAAAATTAAATAAAAAAAATAATTGTTATCGAAACTATATTACGCAATTAGGGTGCTGGCTGGGTAGAAAACCCAGAAAAAGAAGTAAGAATTTTTTTTTTAAACTATTATATTTGATGATCTGTGTATAAAAGAATGCTCTTGGAGTCTTGGCTCAGGTATGAAGTTTCAATTTTCCGAGACATCAATTTTATTACACATGTACTTTTTGATATGCCAAGTTATCTTTCTGCCAACAACCAAATTGGTTCAGTGATGCAACCAAGAATAGATACAAAAGCGAAATGAGAGATTCACTTTTTCATATTATAGATAAGGCTTTTTAGTTTAACCTTCTTTTCTGGAGACCTATGACTATTTCATCCAGCTGTACCTATTACTATTTAGGCTATTCCATACTTACCTTCTCAGAGACCTTGAAGAAGAAGAAGAAGGTAAAAAGGCTCTTTTTTTCAATAGGGAGATCCCCTCCCCTACCCTCCGTCTCCGGAGAACGGATGGTCATATCCCTTCGTTCTCCGCAGACGGAGGTTTATGTAATCTTACCAAGTAAAACCCCACTATTCCTTCTACTACCATAAGTCGGGAGCCCGGGAGATATTATACATGGCACATCTGTCGCATTCTCGACTGGTATCCGACCCCATTGCTTAACAGGTCCTATCACCAAGTGGGCGCGCGTTTTAATGGCAGGACGTGCGGTCGTGGGCCGCACGTCCTGCCATTAAAACGCGCGCACCTCACCACCACACCTCACCTCACCTCGCACACCTCACCTCTGTGAGCATGACTGCTTGAGCGACGACACAGGATATACAGGTTGAAATTGAAAACATGCGACAAATCGAAATGAGAGATTGTATTCATCATTGTGAACAACTTTTACTATGAGATAAAACCTGAAATCGCGAAAAAAAAATCAGCAGTTCCCTACATTTATGTTCGCATAACTCGGCAAAATGTAGGGAACAGCTGATTTTTTTTTTCGCAATTTCAGGTTTGGTCCCATGGTAAAAGTTGTTCATAATGATTAGTACAATCTCCCATTTCGATTTGTCGCATGTTTTCAATTTCACCCTGTAATCTTGACACATGATAAGAGGGAAGGGCCAATCGAGCAAATTAGTAATGTCAGACCTAGTGGTATTCAAGAAACGGCAGAAGAAAGGTACATAGAGAGGTAGACCACAGAAAAGGTGGGATGATGACATTAGACAAGTCGCTGGAACAACATGAGGCAGTGGCCTGAGAGAGACAGGAATGGAAAAGGTTGGTTGAGGCCTTTATCGCAGTCGACAAAGGCCTCAACCAACCTTTGCCATTCAAGCGAACATAAACAAACGTCAATACAAGATTCGCGACTACCCTTGTTTGTGCAACTAAAAGGCTTATTATAAGTAATAAAAAATTCCTATTCATCGCAGAAGCAAGAAAAAATTCAGCAGTAGGTATCAATCACAATCTTGACGGATATCGCTAATCCGTTGCGTCATATTATGTTCGAAAAATTTGTCTGCTCAACAACGTAAATAACGCAATGGATGTTTTTGAACTGTCAAAATGAAAGCCATTGCTACTGAAAGTGTGTTACGCAATCACACCACTGCTTAGATAGATAACAACATCCTCCTGAATGTACATACTTACTTAAATTGACAATAACTACACACCATACAGCAAAGGGCTGATTTCCCTAAGGGTCTGAGGGTTTTCTGTAGTTGCGGGAAATTCGAAAAACTTCCCATACCTTGCCTGATGGAGTGGATCGTACTAGAGGAATGCAATCAATGCAATTTATTAAAGTTATACAACGTAAGTTTTGCTCACCAATTTGGCTTTTTTGAAGAACACAATTATTTGAGTTGTATGTTTGTGATGCTAGAAGATGCGTGAGGAGTAGGGTACCATTTGAACATACATATGCCTGAGAAAGGGTGTAACAAATGAATATAGGCGTTCATATACCAAAGGTAGACGTCATTTGGTATGTATATGAACGCCTGCTTCAGTCTCCAACATCGTGATGAAACCTGGTTTCAAATCAAATTTAGCCAGCTTGTTGCTCAATGCATAAGTGCAATTTTTCAGAATGTGAAGATGCATTTGCCCTGTAGTGGGACATTTTCAGGCCCATATTATCATAAACCGATACGATGCCAGATTAAACATTCTCTCCATTGCATTGAAGTATCTTTTATTTATAATAGAATCTCCCAGTTCTCACATATTGCTCACTCCACATGAGTGAGCAATGTTGACAATATTTTGTTATGCTCGAATTTAGTTATCTTTTTATGCTTCTTCCATAACTGAGTGTTAAGAAACGCCATGTGGCAACGGTTGTAGATATCGAACCCATAACGCTATACTATTCATATCGAATAGACAAACTCCGGTTAATAATAAACCGGGCATTAATGAGTCATTGTTAGTTCGGGCGTGTCTATTAATATATTTATAAAATTTGCGTCCAATTGAGTCAATAGCCAGAAATATTTTCTAACTGAAATTTGTTTAGTATCTCGACTATAATCACTGTGTGTCAATTAACAAGTCTATTTATTACGTGCTAAAGTATTCTTTTCAACATCTTTTGTTGAGGGACTCCTACTGGATTAGCAACGATTACCAAAACGTGACGAAATGATTAAGTCCGCCTTTGTACCTTTTGTGCGAAATGTTTAAGTAAATAAATGATCAACAGATGAAAAATTCCAGCATCCAAGCCAATAATAATAATCCTGAAATATGGAAAAAATGCATTCGCAAATAAAGTGACGTACGAGTTAAAATAATATTTACAATTCAGGGCGTTGATCCTAAAAGCAACTCCAGTCCAAAAGCATACAAATTTCATTCATACTTACTTAAACTCACGCCTTTTTCCCATGGGGTAGGCAGAAACTACAGAACGCCACTTGCTACGATCCTACACTCCTTTTGCCTTGTTTACGTTCACACATCCAGATTTATGAACGTAAACAATAAGAAACCGGCGTGCGTTTTTTTTTTTTTTAGTTCAACCTATGAGGTTGTCGACTGCTTAACCGGGCTTGCCTGTGGATGCCTCAATAAATTAAGGCCACCAGTCAGGGCTTAAAAAAAATTTTATATATAAAATTTTTTATTTTTCACTTTTTAGTTATATCTATCCCAATCAAATTCATATAAACACTACTTGCTATGTAAATATCAGTGACAGGAAGCTGCATCTGCGTTTATAGGGTACAGACGTGATGTTATGTTGTGCGATTGCGTAAACAATGCATACATATGCGATAGCAGCAATCGCGGTTACCGATATTAATTATTATTATAATAAAAAAAATTATAACCTTTGTAGTGAGTACAGGCGTGATATTATGTTGTGTGATGGTGTAAACAATGCTTAGATATGCTATAGCAACAATCGCGGTTAATCTGCTGTTATTTATTGAAGATTTCCCCCGATTTCTACAAGATCCCATCATCAGATATTGAAATGGTGACAATGGGACCACACGGGAAGCACCAGCTTTCAAATAAAAAAAGAATCATGAAAATCGGTTCACCCAGTCGGTTATTATGAAGTAACAAACAAAAAAAAAAAAAATACAGTCGAATTGATAACCTCCTCCTTTTTTTGAAGTCGGTTAAAAACTTAAAAACTAAGCGACTACACGCTAAGGGCACCCCCTGTGGGGTACGTAATCATTCATTTAGGGCTCCTTTCCGCCTCCTGCTGTCACCACGCCTTGCCAAGCATCCTGCCCACTCGTAGTCTGAAAATTTAATAACTGAAGCGTTTTGCCACATCGCGACATAGGCGTGAAGTTAAATACCAGTTCATACCGGTTTTAACCGCTTTATACCGGTAATAAAGGATTAAAAAGCGGTAAGTGTGCGGCCGGTATCACGTTGCGGCGCGGCGGCAGGTGGCGGGTCTCATTTATCTTGCGCCGCGCTGATGAATATTTACTCATGTTAACTAGGTGTGTGACGGTCATTAGTTGCAGAGAGTAAGTTTTTGATCGATAGGCGGATGTATCGAGTGGATAAACCGAGTGATCTTGATATTAATAAATTGGGCAGGCCTGTTGGTCAAGTGGTCAGTGGCCCTGACTACTATACACAAGGTCGTGGGTTCGATTCCCACCCAGGACAAATGTTTGTGTAATGAGCACGATCATTTGTTCTTTGTCTGGGTGTAATTTATCTACTCGTATAATATGTATGTATTTAGAATTATATATGTATGTTTATCATTTGTGTAGTACTCATAGAACAACCTCTGCTTAGTTTGGGACTAGATGGCGTTGTGTGAAAGTCGTGGAATATTATTTACTGAAATGAACATTATTATTATTATATTTTTTACATATCTCGGGACCATGAGGTCCCGGTCCTTTGGAAGGCGTACGAGGGGCCGAAGCCAACTCGTAGAGGCCCCTTAGGAGATCGTAATGAAATGCGTTATTATTATGATTATTAATTGACAAAAATCTTGCTAAAATTAATACCTATAGGTGTTATTGGGGTTTCCCTTCAGGACTTTATCTGTAGCAGGTCGTAGTCTGGATTCGTCTGAATGATGGTAATATGCTTACCTGCTATTCATTTATCATCATCTCATTTCAGCTGAAAGACGTCATCTGCTATACGTAGGCCTCCAAACATCGCCACTTCGACCGGTTTTGTTCTTCTCGCATCCAGCGGCTTTCCTGCAGCTTCCCCTAGGTCCGTCTTTTGAGAGGCTTTCCTTCACTACGTCTTCTGGCATTCCAGAACCTTTCGTCCCCAGCGGCCATCCCCTCTGCGGGTGAATTGTGGGTCTAAATACACCCACAATTCACCCGCAAAACGGAGAGGTACCTACACCTCTTCCGGGAAAACAGACTTGATGTTATGCTTAAAATAAAAACAATATCTCATATCAGTAACATGTTATCTATGAAGATACATGCCTAAAATACATATTATAACACAATTTGTGCCAGATACACTGTATGCTGATTTACGTATTCAACTCATGCAATAGTTTACATAATATTTCACCCGAAATCACCCAAACAATCTCGTAGTTTCAATCTGAGAGCCATCCAAATAAATCCTCATTAATATTACGGAATTAAATTAAAATTAATACAATAGTATACGAGTATGCATATTATTGTAACGCACGCTTGCACGGAGAGTGCAGACGTTAATTCGAAACCAAAATTATTCGGGGTTTTAAACTATTAAGTATTTAAATTCTGAATGTTAACTGATATTAAAAGGGGAATTTCATAGTTAATAACTGCGGTACAGAACGTAACTAAATGCAGTGTATTTTAAATATATGAAAGTAAGCACTAGGCAGCTAATATGCACGACCTTTGAGTGCACGCTTTAATATGCAACAAAGTGTAATTTGATCGCGATAAAAAGCGAGGCTAAACATAATAAGATTAACAAGGCTCCTGGAAATTACGGGGGCGGTCCCCTTTATGCAATATTTATGACTTTATGCTGCCTCTACGGCTGCGTGCCGTAAGGAGCTGTTTATCTTCCAGCACCTAAAGCTATTAAGATGCAATCTCATTGTTCAGCATTCTATTAGCCAGTGCACGCAAGTAGGTCTTGTTCTAAATTTATCAAGATTTCGCCTCTCCTTTGTGTACAGGTAGTTTGATACAGGAAAAGATTGCTTGATATACGGCTGCATGCTTAGAGTAAATTTCCGATTATCCATTACGTTTGAATAGTTTACACGGAAACGTTAAGTTTTGTTTTTGGAATCAGGTTTGTGAACAAATGCGCAGCGAGTGAACTAACACTGCAAAACTCAGTCCGATTTTTATGCTCTTTTTATTATTTCGCCTAGGATCAGCGCACCCGAGAGCAATGACAGACGCGTTTTATGAAAGCACATAACAAATGCAAGACGTGACAAGTCAACTTTTTATGCCACGTACAACAACAATAGAGAATATATTACAATTTGTGTTAAACATGTCTGGGCTTAGTCTCAAATTCTCGTCGAGAAACGCGGGTTTTTCGCTGAAAAATGGAATGTTTCCATTACTTTGTTTGTTCACTGGGAAGCTTCGCACACATAAGAGGTTCGCTCGTCTATTGAAGTGTGAGTGCAATGAGAATCTTTTCTTATTTCTTTTCTGTCTAAATCAATATCGTCTCCTTCCTTTGTCTGATTAAGCAAATATTTTTTTCAAAAAACTTTCTGTTTTATTGGAAGTTCTGAGTTTTGTCTTTTGTATTTTTCTAGAGAACCGTAAAGCTTACAAACTACGTGGGATTAAATTCTATGGTCCGTCAGCCAGGTACCCACAAAGTAATAAGGTTTTGATTCCTAAAATACTAGCTTTGAAATCATATAAAATTATCAATAGAATTAGCATAAAAAAATATTGAGTATTCAAATCTCGATTATGATTGACGTTGATACAGCTCGTTTAGTATATTTTAGTTATTTTCATAGCGTTATGTCCTACGGTATTCTGCTGTGGGGCAAAGCAGCTGATATACAAAATATATTCGTCCTTCAAAAACGAGCTGTTCGAGCTATTTACCAGCTAGGTGCTAGAGTTTCTCTAAGAGATTTATTTAAAGATATTGGTATTCTCACGGTTGCATCACAATTCATATTTGCCAACATCATATATATTAGGCAAAATATACACTTGTATACTAAAAACAGTGATGTTCACAATGTTAACACCAGAAATAAGGACAAACTACGTGCTCCCTTTCACCGGCTTCATAAGGTTCATAACTCATTTGTTGGGCTTGGTATAGCCTTTTATAACAAGCTACCCTCTTCTTTGCTAGATTTGCCTTTTAATGCATTTAAAGCTCAAGTAAAATCCAACCTTTGTTCAAAGGCATACTACTCCATCAACGACTACTTAAACGATAAGAATAGTTGGTCGCCCTGATTAACTCAAGACAATGTTTATGTTCTTTCTCCAGAATTAGATTACTGATAGGTTATTATACTATGAGCTCATTATACAATTGTTTTTATTGGGCTGTATAAGTCAAATCAGTTTAGTTTTATTTTTATTATATTATTGACATAATCAACCTATTTAAATGTTTTCTAATGAGTTGATTGCAATATGTGGTTAGCTAGTGACCTCGACGATTGATCATATTATTCTTACCTGAGCAACCGGCAGCAAGTTCGTCATGCTCCCTCAGATGTCACTGCTTGCGGTAGCGTCGGGGGTCGGGTTGCCTCCTTCCCTCAAATATGGCGAGGGGGGTAATGGCTGATCTTTGCGTTATGCTCGTGAACGGGTGCTGCTTGTGGTGACTGGTCGTCTTGCTGACCATGGTTTTATTATTGTTATAATTAGTAATAACTTGTTTATTTAGTTTCCTTCGATGGTCCTAGTTTATCATTTGTGACTTCAAGCGACAGCTATGTAAACAGAACCCAGCATTGCATAAATATGTTAGCGGTCACGCCCTTCATACCTGGAGGCTTTTATTTAATTTTCATTTATTAATTTTTGCTTGAGTACCTACGTATAGTTTTTTATTGTATTTCTTGGTATATTGGCGTTGCTAGCTGACATATGGCAGATTTAGTGTCCTGTGTCTTGTAATGTTAATTGCTTTGCATACCTTGTATTGTATTCAGTCAAGTATTTTCTAACTGAACAGACAGCTGTGCTGCTGGGGAGTTTGTTGCGCCACTTCTTCTTCCCAGCGAAAGCACTAGGAAGTGGTGAAGGGCGGGCGTTTTGGGGGACTGTCTTTTGTAATTTTGACGTTCGAAAAGTGCTGATTCTCAGCCTAGTTTGAATAAATGACTTTTGATTTTGATTTTGATTTTGCAGCGCAGCAGTCAATCACTTAACCACTGCGCCAGCCGTGCCGTCAAATATTAAAGATCATTTCGTTTTCCGTCCGTCTATCTGTTTGTCAAGGCCCCTTTTCCTAGGAACGCGTGGAGGTGTCAAGAAATTAATATCAAATACATAGGTACGATCGTACGGCCCCTTGGTGCTCTAAAGAAATCAAACTTATAACGCAATAAAAAAATACGGCCTTTTATGCGACACTCGCAAACAAATCAAAACCTAAAAGGGGATTCCCCGTTGACCTAGAATCATGACATTTGGCAAGAAGCAAGTTCTCACAGTACAAGTAAAGGAAAAACTCCGAAAATCGTTAAATCGCATATTAGAAAAAAATTACGATTGCAAACTTTCATTTGTTGTTGGAAAATTGACCGTGACGTATATCGATGTATCGAGAACATTTTTTCAACTACAAAGTCAGGTATGAGTATTAATAGTGGTAATAGTAGATGTCTTGTAGCCATTCAAATCGATCATTGAGGAAACTGTATTCTAAAAATTGGCAATAAAATCGACCAAATCTGTCGATATCCTTATTTATAATACTCATAAAGATACATGTATATAAATACTCTATTACTCTTTTTATTCATCCAGCGCTGAAGATAATCTCGATCAAGTGGAGTATCAAATATCTGAAACCGTTACAAGCGGAAGGCAACATTATCGTGTAAAGAGACGAAATGGCGGAGAGAGCGCGATGAGTTCGATCGTGAAGGCTCTGTTTACAACACAATAGAATACGATACTGCACTAATACTCGTACTGGGAGAGAAATAAAAGGAATAAGTTGGAGTGTTAATACTTCTGTTTGTAGTGGGTAGGGAATAAGATGTGAAGTAGGTAAGTACTGTATCAATTTGTTGTTGGTGACATTTTTTTTTATTTTGTAGAATTTATGAGCCATTAAACTGAAAAAAAATAAATGAATATCCTGCCAGAAGTCTGCAGAAGTCAATAACAGCTTGTAAGATGAAGGAATTTATTAATCTCACGATCTCATCATACCCTTAGCACTTTGGCAGCAGTGTTTTCAATACAAAGAAAATAAATAATAAGTATAATGGAAATTGCAGTATACTTTCTTAAATTCACACGTTTAACGTCTCAATAATAAATATAACTTACAAAGGGCAAATTCCACCAAACTGTTATACCTAGAATAAGTGTTACACTGAGCATACATTTTGAGTTTTTGACCGTTTTTTCCATACTAGAACTATCAGACGTCCATTTTAACCCACGGACAAAAGACATTGATACGACTTTGATAAAATCAGCCCCAAAGTGTAGTAGTACCTAAATAATATATCATAAAATCCGGAAAAATACTCTAAAACATTAGCCCGTAAACTGTGCTTAAATAAGTGCATGCATACTCGACTCGTATGCATTATGTGCTCAAACGGTGAGCAAACATCGCTGCAAAGCGCTGCGAGACGGCCTTTAATTTCACATGCAGCCTGCAGCCACTAACTTGTACAGGCTGACTTTGAATTCATAGGTAATCTAATACGGATTTTCCGTGAAAAATCTCTCCTTTAGTGAACATTTATATTGGACGATCTGAAAATAACATAGGCGAAAATCAAATGAAAATCTCTTAACAAACAATTCAGCCTATTGCAGTCCACTGTTGGACATAGGCCTCTCCCAGGCTGCCCTAAATACCCTAGTCTCCGACTTCCGCATCCAGTCTGTCCCAGCCACCTGTTTAAGGTCGTCCAGCTGGGTGGCATCCTACACTACGCATGCCGATACGGAGTCTCCACTTCAGGACTCGTCTGCTCCACCGGCCATCGGTTCTTCAAAAAACATGGCCACCTCAATCCCACTTCAGGTTACTCACTCTGCTTGCTATGTCGATAACATTGATTATATCCTTCAAAGAAACTCCATGTATTGCCCTCTCTAAAGCGCGCTGAACGACTTTAACTTTGTGGACCAGCCCGACTGTCAGTATCCACGTTTCAGCACCGTATGTCATAACAGGCAGAGTGAACTGGGTGAGGGCCTTCGTCTTTTCGAAATGCAAATAACCTTTTTTAATACCAAATATAATGCTCATTATAGACATAACCTAACTTTACCCAACGTAACTGACACGTGACAATTTATTGTAATTTGTAGCGTTAAAATATGTTTAGAGTGTCTCAATTGTAGCCGTAACTTTTGTAATATTTCAGAGTTGGTGCCGCAGTAAAATTGGTTCTAATTCAGGACTTTCACCCATTGAAAGATTGCCAATGAATTCCAAGTCACTCTATATAACTGAATGTGTACACACCCTGTGTAATGCACTTATTCCACGTGATAATTCACTTGGAGGTGCCACCTCTGTAATCGAGTTGAAAGCTTTGAGAATTGAGACGTGGTTAGGTACAGTACAGACAGGAACAAAACTCCCTGACCAATACCTTACCTAGTAAATTACAAAATATTCTTGTCGCTAGATCAATTAGATCATGAGAAGATGTAGTGTAGGTAGTGTTTTGTCAATTAATTAATCGACCTTAATGTTGCGAGGAATGATTTTTTTTTTAAACGTTGCCCCACACTAGGAATTTGAGTATAAACATTTTGAGTACGAGTTTGGCGGGCTATAAAGCAGGGGAAGACCAAAGAAACGATGGATGGAATGTGTAAAAGATGATATGGTTGGAAAGAGACTACCGAGATGACGACTAATAGAGAAGCATGGAAGAAAGAGACATGTTACGCCGACCCCAAATAACTTGGAATACGAGCAGGAGAAATATCATGATGTTGCAGACTGTACAGAAATCAGCACATCAAACTACCCGAAACTGTCAAATTTTCCCAATCAACTTTGAACCTTATAGGTACTTTAGCGATAAAGTTGAAAATCTATTAAAGAAATTTGACAGATTATAGTAGCTTGATGTACTGCCGTCTGTACATTTGCTTCCGTTTACCTATGCAAACTATCTACAAACGCCATATCACATATGAAAATGAATACGTAAATAAATTACACTTGGTAAGCGATAATTTAATTTGAAACATGAAATATCACATTGGCTTAACATTGATATTTACTTTAATGCAAATTAAATTAATATTACGAATATTTATGTAAATGTTTAACATAAAGACATCTGCCGCAATAACTCATACGATGTTATTTATGACGTCACATTCCGAAGTTACGTGATAACGGGGACGTCAAAATAATATTTGCAATTCGAATGTTACATATGAAATTATTCCTTAACACGGATGAGAAGACGGGAAGCTGCGTCAACATCACAGAACCTTAAAGCAACAAGTCAAAACAAGCATTTTCTTGCTTTGATTTGAAAGACAGCGGATAAGTCATGCCGGTCTATTTTGTAAAAAACTGTGATGATATTGATAAGTGGGTACATTGATGATGCTGGTGGCGGTATAAGAATAAAGTATTAAATAAAGCATACATTATTGGAGTATGTTACTCCACACAGAAGCCGGTCTTTCATGAGGTCGTCATTCAAATTTCCAAGTTTACGAGTCGTGGATAATTTCAGCAAGTCGAAGAGCAATTAGTCTATTAATTTATTTGGGTGCTGAACTCGTGTAATGAACTTGTGCGGTTACAAAAACTTTGGAGTCGTGAGTTTGAAGTGCTGTCATTCCACCAGAAGGCCAATTCCTGTAATTAAAAACGTTCACAATCCAGCCGAAATCTCACCTCTGTGACAATCAATTTCAAAAACTTGTCAAGTGTATGGATTTTAGAGGTATTTTTGACAGATTGAGACTGAGATCCGACTGTGAACGTTTTCAAAATTGCCCCTCCGATGTTAGGAATTTACAACATTGACAGCTCACTGGACTGAAATTTTCACGGTGTGATTTTTAGAAAATATATCGATTCACGGCTCTATGAGACTCGCACAGACTGGAAAGCATGGCACTGAAGGAAGGAGGCCTATATTCGATCTACCTTTGGTGGAACTAGGCAGCCAGTGATAATACTAATAAATATTTGTAAGTAAATAATGAGCTTAAAACGAACCAATAAGTTAAAAATCCTGTTTTCATCCCCCGTGTTAAAGTCCACGTAACGCTACCTGCCAATGAAATATTCACGTATGCGTCCAGTCTAAACGCACCTGAACTGGGTCGTTCGCTGCCAACGTTCAAACAATCTGTGATAATTTCCTGTCAGCTCAAAACAACTGGCTTTGACACACCGCGGCGCTTTGCGGTGACGGAACAACATTATGTATTTACTTTCGTCGAAAAGTTCGCAGTGCTCAAAGCAGGGTATGGTTTGTAATATGTTAATTATTATTACATTAATAATTAGATTAGTTATTACATTAATAAGAGAAGATGCTAGGTATTTTTTGTACATAATCAGTTGTAATAATTTGAGATTGAGATCGCCTTTTGTCGTACAGTAAGACCAATTTTCGTAGCGCAAGAGTTACCACTGACGTGCGTGTACATGTTTAATAATAAAATTATGATAAATCTATTGTTTCATAATCTTTTGGGTTTATTGTTGAATGAAAGCAAAGAATAATAAAAGTGTTCTTACATTTTTAGTGTTTTTTATTTTTTATAATGGCAAAAAGACTGCCAAGCTGATATGGGATTGGGCAGGTCACGTTGGCCGCACGCACAGTGACCGCTGGGCAATAGTCTCCACACGGTGGGTGCCTGAGGATGGACGGCGCCACCGAGGCCGGCTCAGAAAGAGGTGGCGAGACGACCTAGACGCGTACTGCAAGGGTTGGATCGAGGTGGCTCAAGAAAAGGATGCCTGGAAGGATTTGGGGGAAGCCTCTGCTCAGTAGTGGGACGGCTTGGGCTAATTAAAAAAAAAAAGCCAATAATCGCTGGTGGTGTGCAAAACTCTAAGTTAATCGGATTACAGGAAGTGTATTCAATGCACAAACTTCTGAAAAAATACCAAGGGGTATCATGGTACCCAGTAACTGCGTTGTGGAGGTCAGATAGGCAGCCCTTCTATGCAAAATACTAGTATTCAGCTGTATCCGGTTAGACTGGAAGCCAACCCCGACATAGTTGGGAAAAGATTAGACAGATGATGATTATGACATTTGGAAAAATCGGAATGAAAAAATCTGACAAAACATTGCCTGGTAGTTAATTAATAAACAATAGTCCAGTTCTTTTAAAACACAACCATATGGAAATAAGTACCGTTTTTTTGTTAGGATAACGGTAGGTAACTGGTGTTCTCTATTCCCGAAACAATGCATAGGGGTGTTACGTACACGAGCAAACAGTAACGATCTACCGAAATACCGAAGCCCGTATGGAGCTAACCGGTAGTTGTTTCCCGTTGTTTGAACACATTTATACTCACCATATTCGGGGACTAAAAGCCACTTCAAAACGCCGTTTCCTTGAATGCAGATTACTCATTTTGCGTAACACCTGCATATTCTATTTGTTGGTTTCCTGATAAAGGAGATAGTTTGTTTTTACTCGGGGATTAGCCCCACCAACCATTGTGGCGTCTATTAATACAACGCATGTTGATTTTATGTTTATTATATATTTGACAGACCTGTTGGTCTAGTGGTCAGTGGTCCTGACTGCTATGCGCAAGGTTGTGTGTTCGATTCCCACCTTGGAAAAAATAATGTTAGTGTAATGAGCACGATCATTTGTTCTTTGTCTGGGTGTAATTTATCTATAATATGTATGTTTTTAGAAATATAAATGTATGTTTAACAGTTGTCTAGTACTAATAGCACAAGCTCTGCTTAGTTTGGGACTAGATGGCGTTGTGTGAAAGTTGTGGAATATTATTATTATTATTTGTTGCTTGTGATCTCTAGATTACAGTGGTACTTATAATTATACTTCGTCTAACAGGAATGGTAAGAAATACGAACATAACCTAAAAAACCACTAAAAGTGGTATTGTTTAGTAGGTAGGTTGACCTCATTAATATTATATTTTAATAAAATTAATTTAATTTAATAAACAAGACAAAAGTGTCAATAACAAAAAAGACAAAAGGATTCTTAAATGGAACCTAAACAGCAATGTGGACAAATCCCTTCTATTTCTATTCACATCTTTAATCATAATACCCAAACAAAATCACAGATTACCCTTATTTCATCAACATTTCACTTTAACGACATATTTGACGCTCGAGCCCAAAGAAAATGGCTCACTCGCTCCAAAACTGTAGTTTAACCCCATTCCATCAAAGTCCTTAAGGCTGGTTGTTATATTTATGTAAATGTTCGCTTTACACCGACTTGGAGACATTTGACTTTCCTTTTTAGCCCTAGACCCGCGCTCATACCCTAAAACGTTGTGCAAACACAAAATATTAAGTAAACAGTAAATACGTACCGTGACAGTCGTGCCTAATTAATATTACACGGTAAATCGTGTCGCCTGTTATAAATCGCCTGCATTGTAAGTCGGTTGAGCGAACACATGCAACGTTCATTTATCCAGCTTCCGGTAGTTAATGGCGGCATTAAATCGCTGTTGATTTTGGCCAATGATTTGCGTGTCGAGAGGAGGGATGGGGGAGTGACGCACGCCCGCGCGGGGGTGCGGCCGTTACGTCACGCGTGTCGTCACAAATCCAATGCTACGCGCTACGTAGGCTACGAGCTACGGCGTAGCAATCAAATATCCCATATACCCTTCAGCTGATGCCGAAGCTATTTTTACTTTATCATGAGTTGACACGAGATTCTTTCAGATGAGGCAGCATATTTTCAGGCCATAAAACAGTCCCCCTTATATTTTGCACTGCTATGGAATACTAAACCCTGAATCCAATCAAGTTAAAAGGTCGTTTCAAAACGGTAGTCCTACTGTGTATAATGCAAGCAATATCCATTACTCAACTAAATATCTATAAATGGGTGATATAAGAGTGCACCGCAATCGTAGTTGTTGCGGTTGAAGCCGTATGATTTCAATAAAAGTATAGTTAGTACCTAGATGAAAAATCAGGCCAGAGAGAGATATTTTGCATCGGTTCTTTATGTAGGAGATATTCGGAACACGATCGAGCTGCCACGTATCACGCTGAGCGATGAAATTGTCTAAAGATGTTCTGAATGTCAAATTTCTACCTTCCTTGTACCTCTCCCTACAGGTGGGGGCAAGTCATAACTTTTTAACTGTCTCAATTAGAGTTAAATTAAAAGAAAATGTGCTAATGACGCATTTTTGTATGATTATTTCTGTTTTTTTCAAATCTTATTTAAATATTATATTTTCATTTTGTAAATTGGTTTTAGACGTCAAAAAGAAAATATTTTAAGAATTAGATGACGTCGCTGATTCCTATTCGACTAGGTACTCTGAGATGAAACATCGAAACGAACTCAGAGTTCACAGTCTCTTTTAAAGTCGAGATATAATCCTGTTCCTGGTCCAGATTATGTGAAGACCACGCAGACTAGTGTCCAAAATTTGAGAGGTTTGAGGAAAGAACCACATAGATTTGAATGGACCTGTCCTGTCAGTGCACGCATATTATGTCAAGAACCCTAATTTAGTTTTATTTTTCATACGACACGTAGAATAGAATAGAATAGAATAGAATACTCTTTATTATGTACACCATATAGATTACAGACATAAATATAGAAAAGACATTGTCCACTTAGTATGGGGCTTTGGCTCGGCGTGAACAGACACTTTAAGTATAAATATAATATAGGTCTAATAGCTAATTTCAGTAGGGAAGAGAATATTGTAATAAGATTGTATCATGATGCTTGTAAGACTTGTTTTGCTTACTTGCTTTTTTTTAAATAAACACAATTTGTATTCATACATTTTATTATTATTCTGACTCATATGTTAGTAATATGTTGTCTAGAAACTGGGCAGGTGGATATATATTATTATCTTGGTACCTTACCCAGCTTGAAAACCAAATCATAGTCATCTCATGAGCGCAGCAACCCACTGTTCTTCGGTCCACTATACAATTGCAGCAATAGGTACTGCTTGATTGAATTTCGTCCCTGACTGTTATTTTCGTGTAATATATACACGCATGCGGTATCAGTGTCCATTTTCAAAGCCAAAACAATACTTGCAAACAATAATAAGAGTAAAACGAGCAAAACAATATTCGATAGAAACAAAGTCATGACATGACAAGTGACTTGAAGTGACAACTCACATTATGTCAATGTCAGTTGTCACTTCAAGTCTTTTTTTTAATAATCGATTTATATTACATTAAAAATCGAATTTAATGACCAACTACGATACTTTTGTTTTCCAATTATATGGATAAAACATGTTTGAGTGAATGTACGTGATTACAAATAACAGCTTTAATTGACTGTAGACTCTAGACTCTTATAAGAATGAGGAGGACTTAATAAAACTTAAAAAATAACAATTAGAATCGATTTACAAATTATTATTTTACAAATGGCAACACCGTAAAGGTCGAGTACTGTCAATATGTCGAAGAGTAAAACAATTTCAGTACTTTTTAAATACACTATTCGTGGGCGCAACTTGATACAAAAAGTTAGAATAAATAAGCGTCTAAAAACAAAACATGATTTTTGATTAAGTTGTTTCTTTTCGAGCATCGTGTCCACGCCAAGCCGAGAATGGACAATTTCCTTTACAAAGGGTGACACAATGGGCGGTCTTATCGCTAAGACCGATCTTTTAAAGACAACCTTTGGATGGATTGAAAAGGGAAGGAGAGACAAATATTGTAGGTAGTCTGTGGTGTACTATTTACACGATAAAATACTAATTACACGTAATGCGTCTTCCGAAGCATGATATACAGGGTGACAGGGCATCGACGCGCAAACTGAAACCATGAATTGAGCACATCATTCTAGACTCCCTAGTGTAGAAAATTTTCGTCGATTATCAAAAGAAATATCAGCTGTTTAACAGTGACAAATGCAATATGTATTGTATGTGTTGTGTGTGTGTATTTTTTTTTTTTTTTGTTTTAGAACCGACGAAAAACTTCAACGCCACGGGTTCATAATCATGTACTGAATCCATGGTTGCGCGTCGGTGTACCTACCACCCAGTATATTCCGATGTGTAAAGAATGGTGGCCCATCCACGGAAATCGCAACCGACACACTGATCTTCGTGCATTTTCAGGCATGATCCCCTGCAGCAAACATAAAAACAAACAATAAATTGTAGTAAAATTACTCAAAAATCTGTTAATACTACTACACTCATAAACGTCGTATAAAATTAACAAAGAGTATGGCATACGGTCACGCACGGCAAAATGGGGTGACCCGCACGAAATATTTACACATTCCTAACGATTTGAGTAAATAGCTATATACCGTAAACACTGATTCGGTTTAGTGCTTAATTTAACTCTGCGTTAATATTTAGGATGTTTGTACTTTAGATTTTAATAATGTTTTGAGTATATTTACATTTTGTTTGTGTGTTTGCGTGGACATGCAAACAAACGTTTATTTGTCCGTTGAGCGTTTCATTTTTTATGACACGAATAAGTATATGTCTTCATTATATATTCTTAGGATGTGAATAAACGTAAATAGTGCTATCATTTGTGCCTTTTCTATGTACTTTATCTCTAAGGTCGTCAAAACATTGGAAAACCATGGGTTAGTGACTATAATCATTGCGTGTTTTTGCAATACAGCACTAGCATTTGAGACTTTTGGAGTTTATACAGCGTGTAACGGAAGGGGGGTATCAACCCTGAAGGAGGTGAATGTGCTCATGAAACTCAACAACTTTCCCCAAAGAACATAGGTCGAAATATGAAAAAAAAATTTGGCCCTCCCTTACAAAACTGACTACCAGCTGATTGATTTACTATGGGAGGGCCAAATTTTTTTTTCATATTTCGACCTATGTTCTTTGGGGAAAGTTGTTGAGTTTCATGAGCACATTCACCTCCTTCAGGGTTGATACCCCCTTCCGTTACACGCTGTATATCTAAAATCGACAAGACCTTGCAAACCCAGAGTTATGTTTAGGTGACCAATGACGGTCATCGAGATTCATAAATATGCTGATACTGATAAAAATAAGAAAGACGAAGAAAACAGTTAGTTGTCTCAATCGATTACTTATAGGTATCACAGAACACAAGAAATTATTCATTAACTTGATACATAGATAGAATACTCTATAGTACGTACACCATATGAATTACAGCCGTGCGATTCTGTAACCATCTCACCGTGAAAGCTTGGGTGAAGTGAGCGTGGAGTGAGCTGTCGTTCGCTAGGGATTAACACTACTAAGTGCTCACTTCACTTATGATTTCACGGTGAGATTTTTACAGAATCGACCCGCAGATATAAAAGTAGAAATGAACTAGCTACCATTTCTAACATCATAAATCTGTATACTAAAAATAAATCTCAATACTAAAAGATTGACAATATTTCCAATAAACTGAGCTCAATAAGAATTTATCAGCGCCATTTTTACCGAGACCCATGCCTGCTTCGTTAACAGTACGTTGTTTACCCAATTAAAAGTTTGTACAACAAACACGACGAACAGACCTGACGACGGTATATTTATACCTAGCTTTCAGCTATCTAGAATTATCTTTTAACAGCCTCATAGAAATATTGATAGATTTAATATTTTGTCAATTTTTTATCACACAAACAAGATCCAAAACAAATGATTCGTTATAAATTGCAAATAAAATAATATTAACAAGGAACCATGTGTTATGAATCTCATTGACTAAGGGCAATTTTATTATGCAAACTGGAACCAAACCGCTTGATCTCTTTTGTAAATTAAAAGAAATATGCTTTATGTGGAACCATGTGACATGGTTCTTTGTCAAAGCATAGGCTAACGGCAATTTTATTATGCAAACTAGAACCAAACCGCATGATCTCTTTTGTTAAATAATATAAATATGCTTTATGCGGAACTATGTGACATGATTCTTTGTCAAACAATACAATCAAAAAGATTTGCAGTTTTTAACATTACCATACAGCATGGTTCTTTTTATTTTATTCAGAAACTGCTATTATATGAGTTGGTATCTTTGTCGACATAGTGTTTTGATATGAAAAAGTCATCAGACAACTATGATCTTTATAGGGCCGATAGCAGGTGCTTTTGAAATGATTTCTGTATACTTAACTCAATTTTGACCTATTTGTGGGTTGGTTCCCTTTTGCATAACTACGTCCAATTTAACTATTTGGTACAGAAAATAAATTAAGCTACGATAGTATGACTACGTAGGTACAAACGCCAGCACACCAAGTTACCCGAAACTGTCAAATTTTCCCAATCAACCTTGAACGTTATGCTTTAGCGAGAAAGTTGAAAATCTATTAGAGGAATTTGACAGATTGTAGTAGCTTGATGTGCTGGCGTCTGTGCCACTAACTTTAATAATTGTGTTTGTATATTATAGATCTTTTGAAGTTAGGTTTTGTAGGTTCTTCAATAACTGTTTATACTATAGTTGATAACAGAATCGGCTAGTGCCATATACAACAATTTTATGGTCCCATAGGGCAATTTATGCTTAAGTATGAGCAATTTTGACGTGACAGCTCTAAGCTTAGCGCAAACAGAGTCCACGTGTGGGCCCCAGTTGAATTTATGACACAGTGTGTAAAGAATCAAACAGTTGCAACGAACACGTTCCAATTCGCCATTTCTCTTCGTTTTCCAAGCGTATGATAAGCCTAATTTCGTTACTACAGTTTTGGCAGTATCTTCCGTTTCAACATTCTAGACCATTGATTCCCAAGGTGGTCCAGGTGGACCCCCAGGGGTCCACGGGAGACTCGACGGGGGTCTACGTTAGATCTAATCTTCACATTTTTTGTCGAGCTTTGGGAATATGGTAGAGATGTAGCTGCAGGGGGTCCACCGGAACCAACAAAATTTTTAAGTGGTCTATGAGAAAAAAAAGTTTGGGAACCTCTGCCTAGATGGTAGCACATTTGGCCGATATTTGACATTAGGCTCGACCCCTAATGCATGGGACAGAATACCGTCATTGGAAAAATGCGACTATACAACCTCTCATTGCTCTCTGCCAACCCTTTTCGAGAATGACACACATTTTACAACCTAAAGAAACCCGCAGCCGCATATATGAAAAGATGCATGAATGTGGAAGAAACGGGCGGTATGTGGCCGGAGCACGTGGCGTCGGGTTTACGTCATACAAATATGTAGGGGTACGTATGGGAACCTACTGTAACGTAGCGTGAATGTCGTATTAGAGGATTAGGAGATTATTTTTAAACGGATGAGTTATGAGTGATACCATCGAGATCTATATAAAAGCATTTAGCGAAAACATGATTTTTCAAAAATATTATAATCTATAAAGAGTTAAAGTATTCGTGTGTTTTCCAAAATTTCTTTATGAATGATTCTTGAACTTCAATCGTACTTATGGGTGCGGAAGGCGTTTGTCACGAATCATACAGAACAGAACATAATGCTAAACTCATGGTTGTCCCTGATATTGCTGTTCCTGATATGCAGAATTGTAAGTTGATTATGTTGCTATGTTATACAAAACCGGGAAATCTTACTGACATACAAAAATAATGATGAAGTTGAATGATGATATTTTCGCAACCGTTTCAGACAAATGTGTTATTATTTTTTTTTATTTTTTTTTTTTTTCTTATAAAATGGAATAGGTATCATCGTCAGAACTGTCAGAGATGTTTACGAATAAAAGTGGCAACTTTCTGATTTTGCAAATGTAAGCCTTGTTTTAGATTAGATGAAAGAGATTATCTTTTTGCTAGACAAGTGGCCGTGCGTTCTTAAAAGAAATAATGGTATAGCTACTTTTCCCGCGGTTTCACTTGTTTGATGGAAATAGAAAGTTCAAATTAGGGTATTTCCACAAAATTTCTGCGTCTTATCACGTTTAGGAAGAGATGTAAAAACAGAATGAATAATTAAACAAACTATAGGAAGTCTAGGTTCTAACACTTAAATAAAACGAGTTATGGGCTTTTTATAACTGTAGCCAGTCAAAAGTCACTAGAAAGCTTATACGTCGGTCTTTACAAAAGCGCAAACAACAAGTAAAATATATTATATTAAAGATGATGGTTAGTGTCGAATTACTTTTTAATAAAAAAGTACCCACGATATATCGATTATTACAGAATCTATTAAAGATTGATTTTTTGTAAATAAGTAAATGAAATAAATCAACACAAACAGTAGACTTCCCGTTATTTTTAAACATTTCAATGAATTGCCGCGTCAATAGGTGTATTTTTAAGCAATGGGGCGGTTACTTAGAAGACGGGCAGTACTAAAGGAGAAAAAAGATATTCTATTTCCTATTCGAAGTGGAGACGACAATACGACAATAAATGGAACACTAGTAATACTAATGCATAGGTACCAATCTATATGGTCTTCACATGATCTGACCAAGATTATGTCTGGACTTTAAAGGAGACTGTGACCTCTGAGTTTGTTTCGATCTTGCTTCTCAGAATAGTTATACCTATAGGAAACGCACAACACGACCACTGTTCCTAATGACGATAATATCTATCATTTTGATAAATTTCTCTTCCCAATAATCATCAAAATTGCTTGCATGATCGTGAAACCCATGTAGGCGTGTCCAGCTATAATTTTCGCGCGCAATTTCAACTCGTCAATGGCCATTAACCGACCACAGAGGCGTGTTGCGAAACCGCTGATATATCGATACATCCCTACCCTAGTGCGGATGTCATCAATAGTCATTATTGAATAGAAGAAAAGTGTATGCGAAATATTTGATATACTAATATCTATATCTAATACATCATTATCATCATCTGCCTAACCTTTTCCAAACCGTAAACCGTAACTATGTTGGGGTCGGCATCCAGTCTAACCAGATGCAGCTGAATACCAGTATTTTACATGGGGTGACTGACTACCTGACCTCCACAACCCAGTTACTGGGTAATACGATACCCCTTGGTAAGACTGGTTGTCAGACTTTCGGGCTTCTGACTACCCGTAACGACTGTCAAAGATCCAAGAATGACTGCCGGGACCAACGGCTTAACGTGCTTTCCGAGGCACGGAGGGGTCTCGGTATGTAAAGATGGTCACCCATCCACAGGCCAACCGTGGCAAGCGTAGCTTAACCTGATCGATCAACCTGTGCAGCTGTCATTATTTAGCCACAGGCCCCTCATCTATATCTAATACATATAATAAATAAAATAGTAACGAAGTCAAAACTTTACGTAAATAAATATAAAAAAAAGTAATTGCTACGAAGTGCGGGAACGAGTCTGATGCCAAAAATGTAGCTCATATAATGTTTGTCCGTTTGTAAAAACGGCTGAACGGAATTGGATGAAATTTATTTAGCGCACAGATAGTTTATAACCTGGATTAACATGGTACTTTTAGTCTCGCTAGTACGCTCCCGTGGGATATTCTCCGACATCCACGCTGGTGAAATCGCGGGCAAAAGCAGTTCTTAATTTATGAAATATTGAAGAGAATTCGTTATGTGGTGAGTTACATCAAAATAATAATTAAATATTGAAAAGAATTTGTTGTGCTGAGTTAGGTACATCAAAATAATAATAAATTGTGTTGAGTTACATTAAAATAATAATTAAATATTGTAAGAGAATTCGTTATGTGTTGAGTTACATCAAAATAATAATGAAATGCTGTGGTTGAAATAAATATTCTGCCACAAAGAATATCACTTTTTAGAAGCCGACGGAAGTATGAATTTGTGTAGTACACACACATTTCAATGGCCGATGGCTGATGGAGCAGACGAGTCCTGGAGTGGAGACAGCGTATCGGCAAGCGTAGTGTGGGATGCCCCCCAGATAGATGGACGGACGACCTAAGGAAGGTGGCTGGGGTAGACTGGATGCGGAAGGCGGAGGACAGAGTGTTGTGGCGCAGTCTGGGAGAGGCCTATGCCCAGCAGTGGACTGCGATAGGCTGATTGATTGACACACATTTCGCCCGTTATGTTTTAGGTCCATGTAATATGGGCGAGCGTATGACCATCAACGTATGACAACGATGGCCTGAAACACAGGTTAAAATTAACCTAGTTCGGGCGGTCCACTAACAAACACAAAACATCCGAACCACGATTATTTGCACCTTTAATAATATTTTAGTTCTACTATATTTTTAGGCACTGAACTGTATGAATAACCTTATTACTGTTGGCTTAATGTACCTTTTTTGTAAACGTTATTTGCAATAAATTTATTATTATATTATTAAAATTTATTATTATCAACCAGGCACAAATCCAGACTCCGGGCTGCTGCTGAGAAATTCTAGATAGAAAAACCCCAATAACACTTTGATCCACCCGGGAATAGAACCCAGGACCTCATGACCACTGGACCAACTAGATAACTGATAAAATCTGGCTTAAATACACCTTTGCCTACTCGTTTGGAGCATAAAGGCGTCCTGTTATAATTATTTATAACTAAGTACCTGACCCGGCAAAAGTTGTTTTGCCATATAAATTATTAAAAATAAAAAAAAATAAACTAAACTCTACAGTTTCTAATATAATTCAATCATGATTCGAAAGACACGTGGTGCCATCTATTATCATAATAACGTTATCGTTGCTTTCCTCGGGAATAGCACTTTTTTCGAGATGAAAGGTCCATTTCTGTACACCTGACAACGTATATGCAAAATTTCAGGATGATCGGCTCAGTGGTTTAGGCGTGAAAAGGTAACAAACAAACAAACAAACTTACTTTCGCATTTATAATAGTAGGTATTAGTCAGGATGTACTGTGTATCATATAAAGAGTATTCTATTCTGTACTAGTGTTGTACGCACACACGATAACGCGTAACGTTATCAACCCAAAACTGATTTAGTTGAAAATAACAGCGTAACCCATTACCGGTTAACGTTCCCAATTAACGTAAATAACCCCACGTAATAACATACGTTTATTAATTACGCAGGGATTTCCATGTAGTGAAGGCTAATTGAATGAACCCCGTATTAGAGGGAGACACGCGAAAGAGCGATTTTCAACTATTTCTATAAAACTGATTACTTTATTTCCTCGAGTTTATTATAAGGAACGCCCAGCGATTTCTGTTTTTAAACTCTCCTGAAGTGTCACGCAGTGGCATTTTCAAGGAGTTGTTGTTTGCTTTGAGGGGCTTGTGGCTAAAGCCGCAAGCCCCTCACAACACAACAGCCGCAAGGGTCGATCGATCAGTTTAAGCTACGCTTGCCGCGGTTGGTCCATGGATGGGTGACCATCTTCACATACCAAGACCCCATCCGTGCCTTGGAGAGCACGCTAAGCCGTTGATCCCGGCTGTCATTCTTGGATTTTTGACAGTCGTCACGGGTCGTCAGTAGCCCGAAAGTCTGATAACCAGTCTTACCAAGGGGTATCGTATTACCCAGTAACTGGGTTGTGGAGGTCAGATAGGCAGTCGCTCTATGTAAAGTACTGGTATTCAGCTGCATCCAGTTAGACTAGAAGCCGACCCCAACTTAGTTGGGAAAAGGCAGGCAGATGATGATACATCTTGACACTAACCTGCTAATTGCAAAAATCCTAAGAAAATTTAAATTCGTGAGTTGCCCTGGCGCTTCTTGTTTAATATAATAATAATAATAAAACATTTTATTTCGGACAACTATGATATCCATAAATTGTTAGTAAACATTAAAACAGTTTTGAACTTAAAATACTATAGTTAGTAACTTAAAACTAAAGACGAATAAAAATTAAAAGTTTAAGTCGTCGTACCTATTTTTAAAGATTCAGACCGTTAAAAAGAACAAACAAAATATTAAATAAAATAACTTACAATATGTTTACATATTCTCTAGGGAATTTTCGTTAGACGCGCTGTTGTGTTTGTATGTGCGTGTATGTGAATGTGTGTTTAACGATAGTAGCTTATACAACGTGTAACGTTAAATGCGCAAAACCTCAGACACCCCTACTGATTTTTAATTCAATTGACCTGTTTCAAAGAGAAAATAAGTCATTAAAAAAATTGTAAAGGTTTTATGTGCTGTTTTAGTTTTACTGGTCATTCTGATCGTTTCTTGCGTCTGCGACGACGCTTTATCGAGGGAGGAGTCGTCACCGGGCCGCTGCGCCGCGCTGACATTGGCTTGCTTGACCTATTAATAAATAGACACGGCAACGTTTTTAGTGAAGTTTTTTTTTTTAAATGTGACCTATATTAAAAAGTGGTTCAATTAATTCTGCTCGTTATTCTGATCAAACTATTTTCAGGTTTTGCACATTTAACGTTACACGTTGTATATAAATACCTTAAATGATGCACATGGAGAAGTCTCGAAAGATATTTAACCGGAGAAATTAGTATTTATAAACTTATCGTTTGAATTTATAAACTTATCGTTTGGTAAGTTTTGAAATTTATGATGGGATTGAGAATATTAAATCTTATCATAAGTTTTAAAACTTACCGAAGATTAACTAAATGTTTTTACCGATCTTTAATAAACATTTCATTTACCCATTACAGAGCAACATCCTTTAAAAACTGTCATACGAAAAATAACACAAGGGTACTGTGGTTTGTTAATCCCCGGTTCGTATACCTACAACCGAACACATACGAACGATCAGTAATTAATTATGTTTCATTAATCACCACTGAACGGTGATCTTTCATCGTAATCCCCGTTCTGTATAAGCCTTTTTAATGTGTCTTATGAATCATAAATGTAGGTCTTTTGAAATATTGCTGGGAATGGCCTGTCATGTCGGATTATAAGACTGAATGTGGGTTGTTGGCGAAGTTTTATTTATGTTACGTGTAACAAATGCATAACTTATGTGGTCATTATGCCTGCGGTTTTATAATGTGCAGGTAGTCATAAGGGTTCGACTATAATATACACTTTTCAATAATGTTTAGTAGAGCACTTTCTATACAGATAAATCGACGCGCAAACAGTCACTATGAACTCACCACATGATTCTAGGGCCACTAGCGTAAAAACATTTAGGGTAAGAAAAAAATGCTGTTCCATACATTTTGACCGTGTATTTATTATTGATAACTGATGAACATTTTCAACGGAAATTTTAAAAATTAAATTTCAATTTTTTTTATCATGTATTGAATCCATTGTATAGGGTTTCGCGTCTATGTGCATACCTGCCACAAAAGTATAGTCCCAAGTTCTAAAGTTTGTCAATCTCATATTTTGTGTCAATCTCTGTCGCAGAGCCGCCATTTTAGAAACCGATCAATTATATCTTAAAAAAATGTACGTAAAACGTACATAATTCACGTTTTACCTTAATCACTGTACATGCATTAAAAAAAAGGTAAAATAGACATTGATCGTGGCTCTGCTGCAGAGCGTACTCTCTAGCAGAGCCACAAAGAACATGTACTCGCTTAATGTCGTCGTTTCTTTGAAAAAATTACGTCTTATTTAGATACGTACTGTGTATTTAGCGTCAATGGATGTTTTTCATACCCTAATATTGAATCCATATAATTATGTATAAGTAGTATTTATTTTTAATGATAAGCTCAACTATGACAATTAACATGTTAGTATGTGCATTTAAATTTTATTTAATATTATTTTATTCTTTTCGCAAAACATAAATTTATTTATTTTTTTTATTTTTTTATTTGTAACGTGCGTTTTTTTTTTGTGGAGAATAAACATTTTTTCTTTCTTTCTTCTCTCATATAGCTAATACAGACAGTGTTCTTAAATAATATGAAATTGAAGGCCATTTACAAGTTTGCTATACAAACGAGAAAAAAAGGTCGGTACAAAATACCTATAGCATAAATTGGGAAATAAATAGTCAGTGAATCTGTACCTATTGAGGTATGTACATTACTTATCCACAATACAAAGGTAGAGCTAGTGGTGCTGTCTGAAAGACTTGGGGGTGCCCAAAATCGATACCAACGAAGCTGCGATGGGTGTAATATAAAAATCCCCTATTTTATCTTTTTCCCTTTATTCATTAGGGATAGAATTACCTTAACCGGTCATAGGAAAATCGTAACACCGAGCATGGAAAAAACAAGTTGATTTTTCAGAATGAATCGCAAATTTTGCAGTTTCTATTGTACTGTTTTTGTACATTTTTGTTGCAGTGTTCACAGACTAAATGTTTCCTAGTATTTTACTTTAGTTTTTGCGTGGCTCTTTGTTTCAAATATTCTAACCCAAAACTTTTTCCTAGTAACAATTTTCCACAAGGAATATATTTTTCATAAATGGTTCAATAATTCATGTTTCAATACGAGACGCACGATCAACTGAACCGTAGTTTTGCCTACGGTGGACAGCTGTGACAATAACACCGCTGGACGATCTCTGCATTTCCTAGAATCAACACGGACGGTAAAAACATGAGTCAGTCCTACTAAATGGCGTGAAAATGTACAATCGTTTTAACGAAGTATTTAGGATAGTAAACAATAGGTAATTTATGGATTTTCTCTTTTATTTCTTTACCTCATTTAGGGCTAGATTAAGGCTAGAGATTTTTCAATAGACAGGTAACTTTATTCTGAAGAATAATTATGACAGTTTGACATATTTGCTATACAAAACTGTATGCTGTCAGACTGCAATATTTTTTCAGATAAAAGTTATCTGTCTATCATGTAAATCCTTTACTATCATGCAGATACTAAACAAACATATGACGTCCTTTGCTGGATACTATAAACAAAAATAAAAGCAATTTATTATAACAACAAAACAGAGCCTCAACATCTACTTATTAGATATCCCATTAATCCTAAAGTGTTTTGAAGATTCAATTAGCGGGATGCATGCAACCTCCAGCAAGTAAAAGCCATTACTTTCCTTTGAACTCGCGCAAGTAAAGCGAACAGGAAACAACACATAATCGCAATAAAGTATGACACAATTTAAACGAAGCACAGGAAGTTGTACACATTTTTTTTTGTGTCCTTATCCGATCTCTGCGCGGACCTGACGTGTGGTAACACAAAATAAACGAAGAATTTGTGTCTCCAATACTGAACAGACATTTGTACGACAACGAAGCTGTTTGTAACAAAGTTTCCCTGTTTTATTGACTTGACTAACTTGTATCAGTAGTCTTGTGCCATGTGAATACTCGTATTATAGGAATATGAACCTTAACGTGCGAAGTTCGAGTTACGTTCGTATCGGGAACTACGTCTGAGAACCTTTGGTGTATCAAGAGAGATGCCTTAGATAATCACTACTGACGTTTATTTCATTGTAATCTACGTCAAGATAAGACTGTTAACTAACACCCACTTGAGTTTTTCGCGCCCTAAGTGAATAGTTATATCGATGCGGTCACGTAAAGTTTTGAAACTCGCTTTCTGTAGTTAAATACAGCTTCATAAAAGCGAGACGTGGTAACCTGCACCTCATACATGGAGGAGCACATAAAGTATACATATTACTTGAAATTTTCACCTTAACTATTTGGAGCTGGCGAGTGCATGCGAAAGTTTTCAAGCGCTCGAGTGTTCTGGCGAAATATAAGTTTGAAACGACTTCCCTAGACACGAGCACACTCTTCCTAAACGTTGAAGAGCCCCCAGTTACCGGTGTTTATACGAGAATATGATAAGATGTAAAAATAAAAAACTTTTTATTAAAAAAAAAACAACCGATTTCCAAAAAAACACCACAAAGTGAAAAATAACTTCAATTTTGGAAGTCGGTGTCAGAAAACGAAAATGCGGAACCAACGATCTTTTTGCGGAAACAACGAATTTTTATTTTTCTCTTTTTAGTAATACCTACCCCACACAAATTCATATAAACTATTTGCTATGTGGTAGGGTGTACGGTGGCATACTGAACACATCTGCGTACTGCATCTGCGTTTACAGACGTGATGTTATGTTGTGCGATTGCGTAAAAAATGCATACATATGCGATAGCAGCAATCGCGGTTGTTTTACTGGGATTTATTGAAGAGTTCCGTTGTCTGTCTCCGAAACTCATCATCAGATCTTTACGAAAATTAAATGGGACCATTTCGGAACAAACTTCTAACGAGCAAAAAAAGAATTTTGTAAATCCGTCTATATATGACGGAGTTATGCCGAACATACATAAAAAACATAACGCACCCACGGTGCAATAACGTCACTTATGCAAATGATGTAATATTGCAGGAGAAGCGTTTAAAAATTCGCCATCCTATTATAATGTTCTTCTTCCTCTTCTTGACTAAAGAAATTAACTGGTAATAAACTACAACTTTGAACTTCATATTAAACTTAAAGCGAACATCTCACAATTTTGTAATAAAATAATATAAACGTTTAAGTTTTTATACAACCCTCCCAAATTGCATAAGTGACGTTATTGCACCGTAGGTGCGATATATAAACATCCGAATTGGTAACCTCCTCCTTTTTGAAGTCGGTTAAAAAAGAAACGTGTAGTCGGGTTTTGAAAAACGTCGCAAATGAGACCAAAAGCTTTTAAAGCAATAACTTAAAATGGAAACATATATTTAGGTTTCGTGAAATTCACGGAACTCGCCTGGGGGTCGCGGCTGCGTTACTGCTCACACAGATACTGAAACTCTTGTATGCATACTTTATATTTTTCAGTGAACTACTCATTCAGTGAGACATGCGAGTACCGTTCGACCTATAGTAAAGTTTTATCTCATAACGCGTCTTCATGTTCACGTGCGAATTCTCAAGGGTCGCGTGCGGTAATTTTAATTAAGTATATTTACTCAGACGAGCGCCGAGCGCCCGGGCAATGTAATAAATGTTGGCCGTAAAGGTAACAAATGTTGGCGGGGTAGGGTCGGCGGCTCGAGTGAGCTCGTGTGAGCTCGCGCGCTGCGTAACTGCCGCCTCCTGGCACGACAGGTGATATCCACCTGCGCGACTCTTTCCTTCCTGCCTCTCAATAGCTGTAATATTTGAACGTTCTCTTTTCTCAAACACTAAAATATTTTATCTCCAAATGCCGAAAATGACAATTTTGTTGCCACATTTTGTAGTGGTTTCGGGAAACGATATATCATATCGGAAAATGATTTCCCGAATACGCTTCGTATTTTATAAATTGAATGTTAAATAAAGAGGGATTGCCTTAAAAAGGGTCGTGTTCGTGATAGCATTTCAAAAGTAAGCAATTGTCGAAAAAAATATCGATTGTGATTCAGGTCAATCTCGACAAGTCAGCGGAGATTTAAATCCTTCAAATTCTAAGTTACGAAGGCGAGCTGGGAATTTAGAAATTTTCTTGCGCCGTATTCGGGTCGGGTTTTGCTCGCTGAATTCGGGGAGCTTCCGAAAGTCTGTGAAAATTGAACGCAAATCCGATTTGTTCGGATCTAGAACCGAAATCTTCGTAAAATGTACCTATGCGCATTCTATGCCCTCGTGGCAATAGATTCGCTTTGTCAACTGAGCTCGATATAGTGTGGTGTGAATATTTTAAAATAGAATTATTCGAGAAGAAATAACTTACCTGCTCCTGGTTTACTTAAGTATAACACAGAAGTACTACAAGTACACAAATAACTCCATCGCAGCGGCATAATGAAACCGTTTCCACCTACGAGGAGCTTGGCAATTTTAATTCTACAATACATTAATTCTCCTTCCTGTAATTAAAGTTGGCGGGTAATATTAAGTCGGTAACGAGTATTAACGCCTGTACGTAATGTAGGAAGGCTACGTGGCTCGTGGCTCATATCCTTTACTAAGTTTAGCCCCATAAATTCTGAACTTGGGCACGTAGAGAGAAACTATGAAATGCTACTAAATCTGTTACTCAAGTTGCGGTCTCAGGATATGGTTGAATGAGAAAATGGTAAGTAGCTGCCGTGTCGAGAATAATGGTGACGGCGGGGTTATGTCATAATTTATACTGAATATCATTTACAAGCGAGGGTAGGTATTCCGCTTTCTCATTTTGATTTAGACGAGAGAAGCAGCTTAGTTAAACTTGGATTATTAATGAGATCTAGAAAATTACAAACTAACCAACCAAGATTTTAGACAAATCTATACATAATATTATATACTAGCTTCTTCCCGCGTGCCCGCGACTTCGTTGTTCACAATGCATACACACACATTTTTATAAAACTCCCCGTCGACTCCCCGTCGCTTACTGTTCTTTCTGACTATTTTTCTTTTTGTTTGGCTCCTATTGATCTGAGCGTGATGTTAACCTATAGCATTCCTCGAGAATTGTGCCATCAAATGTAAAAATATGTTTTCAAATCCGACTGTTAGTTCCAGAGATTAGCACGTTCAAACAAACTCTTCGACTTTATTATTGGTATAGATATGGGTTAAAGTTGCTTTTCGTGTCTCTCTGTATGACCGCGTTATTCTTCTAAACTCCGCAACGAATTTTTATCATCATATGAAAAAAAAATATTCAGGAAGGTTTATGTGTATAGGTAATACATGCATATAAACTTATGTTTGATAAAGAAATCTCGATGTTTTGTCAAGTCTTAAAAATCGTGTAAAGCAGGAGCGCTAGAATTATATAAATTTATTCCGGAAGGTGTATGTGTATAATAAATTAATATTAAATATATATATATATATAATACAGAAATCTCGATGTTTTGTCAAGTCGTAAAAACCGTGCGAAGCTGGAGCGGGTCGCTACAATTATATTAATTAAAGTCTACCTCCAGAATTCATATTATGGGAATATTGTTCCAGCTTTGCTTTTTGCAAAAATATTATAAAAATAACACCGAAGTATTAAATGTGAAAAAAATATCAAATGACTAGAAAATGTATTTCTAAAAAGTTATTTTGCACCAAAGTAATTACCACATGTTTGCTGCGAAAAACCTGTTCATATAATCGTATCAGTTATCACGGATCTAGAATCTACATGAAACTATTAAAATACAGCCATTAGCTATTTTACTATATAAAAACATAAATAGAAGGCGTTGTGGTAATCATACAGTGTACATTCCATTACTCGACATATTCTGTAAAATCTTCATACTTCATGGCAAAACCACGATGTTTTACTTCAACCATAGATTTTAGGTTAGGACGAACGACTCCCATATTCGCAAGAAACATTACAGTATTGATTACATCAAATACAAAGCTTCGGAATTGGGGCTTGTGGTTAAGTAATACAGCCGCACGGGTCGATCGATCAGGTTAAGCTACGCTTGCTGCGGTTGGTCCGTGGGTGGGTGACCATCTTTATGTATCAAAACCCCTCCGTGCCTCGGAAAGCACGTTAAGCCGTTGGTCCCGGCTGTCATTCGTGAATCTTTGACAGCCGGGCTTCTGACGACCCGTAAGGTCGTCAGAAGCCCGAAAGTCTGGCAACCAGTCATACCAAGGTTTTGTATATTATAACGGGGTTGTGGAGGGCCCGTGGCTAAATAATAACAGCCGCATAGGTCGATCGATCAGATTAAGCTACGCTTGACGTGGTTGGTCTATGGATGGGTGACCATCTTTACATACCAAGACCCCTCCGTGCCTCGGAAAGCACGTTAAGCCGTTGATCCCGGCTGTCATTCGTAGATCTTTGACAGTCGTTACGGGTAGTCAGAAGCCCGAAAGTCTGACAACCAGTCATACCAAGGTTTTGTATATTATAACTGGGTTGTGGAGGGCCCGTGGCTAAATAATAACAGCCGCATAGGTCGATCGATCAGATTAAGCTACGCTTGCCGTGGTTGGTCTATGGATGGGTGACCATCTTTACATACCAAGACCCCTCCGTGCCTCGGAAAGCACGTTAAGCCGTTGATCCCGGCTGTCCGAGTCAGAAGCCCGAAAGTCTGACAACCAGTCTTACCTAGGGGTATTACCCAGTAACGGGGTTGTGGAGGTCAGATAGGCAGTCGCTCCATGTAAAATACTGGTATTCAACTGAATCCGGTTAGACTGGAAGCCGATCGCAAAATAGTTGGGAAAAGGCTGGGCAGATGATAACAAAGCTTCTTAATTAACCATTTAAACAAAACAATTTTATCAAAATCGAAATCTTGGTAGCTTGGTAGCCATTTCTGTTTACCAAATGAGATAAGTGAAGAAAAATACACTTTACGAGTACTAGGCCAGTAACAAGAAACAAATCAACCATTTTATGATGGGAAATAAATGTGTAGTAGTACATTTTATTTGCTGTTAGTCTCCTAAATATCCAAGGTTAGTTGTAGTTTATTAGATAGTACTTAAAAATAGTAATAAATATAAAAATGGCCGACTTGCCAAAGGAGTTTATGGGCACTATCAAGTCAACCGAAACGTTGTGTCAATTGACTTCCGACTCGGATACCACGATTTTATATCTCGAGACTCATGATTGTATAGGACTTTGCCCAGACTTAGGCAAGTAAAGGCATAGGAAGACATGACACACAATCGATAAAGCAGATGGGTTTAGAAATGTCTGCCTAAAAGTCGTATCTATGATCTAAACATTTTGTTTGAGTCTGCCTGTATATGCCCGTGTGAGTTCTTCTAAATTACGCAACGGATTTCGTTGCGGTTTCCACAATCATTTAGGGAATTTATTCCGGGTGGTTTATGTGTGTAATAAATTCATATTAAACTTACATACAATAAAGAAATCTCAATATTTTGTCGAGTCGTCTAACCATGCGAAGCATATGGGTGGATCGCTGGTTTATTTATAAAAGTAAAAAAAAATAGGTAGGACTTTACCCAGATCTCCATCTGGGTAATGCCTACTGGTAGTGGTCATCCCTACGTATGTAACACAAAGGAAGAAATTAGGATTCCTAAAAAAATAGATAAGTCAACTCAGCATGTAAACTAGTTTAGAAATGTCTGTCTAAAAGAAATTAATGTCTGTCTAAATAAATTAGACCGCGCTTTTACTCGTAATAATAAATAGAAAACAACTATTACAATCTGTCAAAATATACTTAAGTTAGTAAGCTATGAAAAGTCATTACCCACTCTAATCACAGTGATTTGGTAGGTTAACGAAGGGCCCTCAAATAGGTAGGGGGTATAATCCAGGGCACGCTGGGGCCCAAAGCTGTTTATCCAACCTACTTACACGGCTTACTCCTGCAATTTTATCTTCATTAGTCTGTATGAAACAAACCTTTTAATTCTCATCTGTTTTGGATAAACTCACTTCGCCTCGCCAATGACTGGGAAAAGAAACTTGGTGCAAACTTTGGTATTTTAATAAGCGGGTAGGTGAAAATTTATATAAGTTTGATGTTGGTGAATGGTAGTTACTCTTGATGAAGTGCGACCGCATTCTGAAGCGCAGATTTATTACCTGCAGTGCGATTCTGTAACCATCTCACCGTGAAAACTTAGGTGAGCGTGGAGTGAGCTGTCAGTGTCATCTCACCTGATACTAGGGATTGACCAAGCATACATTTACAATCTGCGTCGTGTCGCGGGTTCGATTCCCGCACGGAACAAATATTTGTATGACCTACAAGTAGTTGTTCCAGGTCTGGCTGTTTGTGTATGTGGCTTTAAATGTTTGTAAACGCAACCACAATACAGAAGAAATTCCTAGTGTGGGGCAACGTTTTATAAAAATAATAATAATAATAATACTTAAGCGTTAATGAAAATTGAATGAACGTCCAGATTCTTTGAAGTTTACTTACTTTTGAGGGTTACTTATCCTTTAATACACAAATGCGGATTCCCCTAATAACTCTATCGGTGAAGGTCACAGTCGTATCTTGGTTGTTGGTACACCACTGTATCTTACATCAGGCTTATCCCAACAAGGAAAAAGCACGAACAATATATTTGATCTCAATCATGAGATGAAATAAAACGATATTTGGCAAGACTCCGGCCACGGGGGGATACACAGCTTCCATTTGATATCTTCAGATACTTAATATTCACAAGTATATACCATATACTTGTAGAGTAGCAGTCTTTTGTGTATCGATATCTTCACTGAGTTATTTTTGTTAAATATTCTTTTTTGTATTCTATTTACGGTTTGGATTTATATTAGACTAGCGACCCGCCCCGGCTTCGCACGGGTGCAATGGAGAAACTGATAATTTTAGAGCCATTATTTCTCGTAAAAAGTATAAGATAAAAATGTTTATTGTGGGTTATCCCTAAGAGATAGACATATACCATTGCGGACTTTTTTGTAGACCTTTTTAAGGTGTACAATAATGTAGTACATTATTTTGATCTATCTCGACGGGTTCAGCCAGCGTTTGCAATGTAAGCGCAAAAAAATGTGTTTATTTACGACATTACATTAGAAACCTCTAAAATTATCAGTGTTCCTCTACTATATTAGGCATGTATTATACATATGAACCTTCCTCTTGAATCACTCTATCTATTAAAAAAAATCGCATCAAAATCCGTTGCGTAGATTTAAAGATCTAAGCATATATAGGGACAGACAGACAGGGAAGCAACTTTGTTTTATACTACATAATAATAATATAATATAATATAAATAATAATAATAATAATATATGTAGTGATTAGTCATAAGATACAAGGGACGCTTAGTCTGTGGCTCACTGCATTCGTCACATTGTATTTTTACTTTTTGATGAATAAACTTTATCATTATTATTTTGAGTAGGTATATTTAGATGTTAGGAGAGGTTGACGACTCGTTTGGATTTTTTTTTTTATTAGTCTTTAGTATCCTACTTCTGGCCAAAGGCCTCCCTATTCTCTTTCCACCTCTCTCTGTCCAGAGCTGCCAAGGACCAATCTTTACGAAAGGAGGCCAGTTCAGCTCATCCCACCATCCCCACCTGGGCATGCCGGGAAGACGTTTGCCATTAAGAGGAATACTTGTTGATATTATGATAAGATAATATTTCATTATTATTATGGTAAGATAATATTTGAGGGGCCCGTGGCTAAATAACAACAGCCGCACAGGTCGATCGATCAGGTTAAGCTACGCATGCCCCGGGGTTAGTCTGTGGATGGGTGACCATCTTTACATACCGAGACCCCTCCGTGCCTCGGAAAGCACGTTAAACCGTTGGTCCCGGCTGTCATTCGTAGATCTTTGACAGTCGTTACGGGTAGTCAGAAGCCCGAAAGTCTGACAACCAGTCTTACCTAGAGGTATCGTATTACCCAGTAACTGGTTTGTGGAGGTCAGTTAGACAGTCGCTCTATGTAAAATACTGGTATTCAGCTGCATCCGGTTAGACTGGAAGACGACCCCAACATAGTTGGGAAAAGGCTAGGCAGACTACCCGTAACGACTGTCAAAGATCCATGAATGACAGCCGGGATCAACGGCTTAACGTGCTTTCCGAGGCACGGAAGGGTCTCGGTATGTAAAGCTGGTCACCCATCCACAGACCAACCTCGGCAAGCGTAGCTTAACCTGATCGATCGACCTGTGCGGCTGTTATTATTTAGCCACGGGCCCCTCCACCACTTACTACAAAACAACCCTAAATTAAACTTAACTAACTAAAGACAATATTAATCATTAACCTTTATGAATTCCATAGCAACACAAAGGTCACAGCTATTAGAATTAATCAGTTAAACGCGAGATAAAGCCAGAAATGTACCGAATGCTCGCCCTTATGTCAGGCTGAGACAACGTTATCCGCTTTTATTGGGGTAACAACCCAAAGGAGAGCTGTAGCATGTGTACACTGTCACTGCGACACCCCGGACACTAATGGCTCGTTTACACGAGCTGAGTTTCTCATCTGTCAAATGGCGAGAATTTCCATGCGAGTCTTGTAAGCGAGACTCGCCAAGCAAATATAGCAATCAAAACTGCTCGCCTACGATTATGTCACACGCAAATTTTCTTGAAGAAAATTCGGAAAGTCGAAATATCACCTACTTATCTACCTATTTTTTGTTTCTTTCAAAAGGTAAGACGAGCCTCGACTTTTGACATGCGAGTATTGTACATTTTCACTGTAAAAGCGATTTTTATTTTCTTTCAAATATTGCCTATTCGAGGCGAGAAATTATTTTCAAGTGAATGAGCCTGAATTCGCTGATACATTACGACAATACTCCCTGGAGTTGCGTAGAGTACAACAATGCGTTAGCGAACACTGCTCATTGTTCAATGGAATACACGTCGGGGAATATTTCGGCTTTTTACCCATCGATACGGAGTGTCATTTGACATATTGACGTCGTTTAACCTTTTGTAATTGCCTTGTTTGTGGGTTTTACGCGCGTGTTGGGTTTTGTTTTGGAGCGCAATTTATTTAGGAGTGTTTCTCCTGAAATAGGTAAAAATTCAAACTCAAACTCAACGATTTTATTTTAATAAATCTATTTATTTTTGAATTTTCAAAGGAGTCGGTCATTCAAAAGATGAATCTAGGTGTCTGTTTCAAAGTGAAGTAGGTTCCTATAGAGAAAGACGGGCAAAATTCTATGGACACTCTTTTAAATTATATTTGCTGCATAATATTAGTAACATCATTAATGTGTAAATATCGCCAGAGACCGCACCACCTACTTTATTCTATTCAAACTACATAAGAAGAAAGACGAGCATTCATGAGTGATGAATCTTCAGTTCATCCTGTTGAACCTGGCCATTCAGACATGCTAAAACCTTCCTAACTAACTAATATTTAGACCATAGCTTACTTACATTTCCTAGAAAACATCGTGAGGAAACCAGCATGCTTTAGAACTAAAAATTCGAAGACATGTGATGCACTGGGTTGTGTGCGCTTGCCACGCATGTAACACACATGGAACGAAGAAAAAGAGGATATTAATTTTCATAATTGCCTTTCTATATGGAATTAGTGATTGAAAGATTGCCAGTATCACCAAGTAGATTCAATAAAAAAATCATAGTCATTAAAACGATATAAGGAAGCAATGACAAGAAAGAAAGTCGAGACCACATGGCGCTATAACACATCAAAGGAGCATTTACTGCAGAATATAATGACATCTGCCTCGCGCGCTTGGACTGCCTCGTTTGTTTAGTAGTTGCAAGCGCTACTGCTGAATATGAGGTCCTGGGTTCGACTCCCAGGTAATTGTTATTGGGTTTTTCAATCAAATATTTCTCAGCAGTAGCTCGGTGTCTGGATATGTGCTCGATTAGTGGCAATAGGCTAGCCTTTTCCCAACTATGTTGGGGTCGGCTTCCATTCTAACCGGATGCAGCTGAATACCAGTATTTTACATGGAGCGATTGCCTATCTGACCTCCACAACCCAGTTACTGGGTAATACGATACCCCTTGGTAAGATTGGTTGTCAAACTTTCGGGCTTCTGACTACCCGTAATGACTGTCAAAGATCCACGAATGACAACCGGGGCCAACGGCTTAACGTGCTTTCCGAGGCACGGAGAGAACCAACGTCCAATATATCTAAAATCTAATTATCTACACAAGTGACATCGAAAGACCTAAATATCGAAGTACAGAGTATTGAATGTCCTAAATATCGATATTTATTTGTTATGAAAAAGTCATGGATAGTCTTATTTCATGGATGGTAGACTTCGTAAAAAGGCAATGAGAACTTGTGATGCAAAAGCGAGCGAAACGAGCTCGGGACTTGAGGCACCCCGACTCGGAGAGGTTAGGTTCGAAAGGGATGACGGGGGCTCAAGTGAGCGAGCAGAGCGAGCGATATTATTACTACTAGGTATTTTTAACGTAAATATAATGAACTTAAGTGTATTAAATGTTTGCCAGGGTCGCGGGTTCTTCGAAAGAGATACAGTGGTCCTTGGCACAGGCAACTGAAGGAACACGGGTGGGTTTTAGTCAGTAAAAGTCTGACACGCCCTCCCGCTCTGCCCAGAGCGGGAGAAGTTTTTTGATATTTTCCCACCCAAAAAAAAAAAACAAAAAGTTTATTAAATGTTGACATTTATAATGACTATCGGCATTTTTAATCAATCGATATTTTAATCACTCGGCATTTCAATCTTAGACATTTTAAGCTTGGGTACAACAATTTTCGATATTTCGATACAATCGACATTTAAATTTTCAATGTATTGAACATTGACATTTTACCCGTAGGTATTTTCATTTTCGACCTTCAAATATGTACATATGTAAGTATAGGTATGCTATGAATATGGTGGTATAATAATAATATAATTTATGATATATATTAATAACATTATAATAACACATAATCTATGATCGACTCTGATTAGCACAATTTACCAACTTAACAGATACAGCAGGTAACTAGAGATTAGAGATAATCTGTTTGGTATTCGATTTGTTGCGAAGGGCCTGAAGCAACATATCGAATTGGGGCTTAAATTAGGCTAAGCTGCGCTGTTGTGGTTTCCGGAACGAGCGAAGGTGCGATAAGTAAAGTAAATCAGTACCATCCATTAAGGATGGGAGTGATTTCTGAAAATTGTACCATAATGATCCACAATCGATAGATAACATTACTGCAGATCAACTTCTATATATATAAATAGTATAAACAATGTCGGATCGCGTCTGTCTGTGTGACCGCTTAGTTTATGTGTATAAAACTTATTATTTAGCGTTGATAAATCACAAAAATTTCGATGTATTGACATGTCATCACATTAGATCGCACCCGTGCATATCTATTACAAATAAACATTGAAGTGTCTGTTAGTAGGTAATATCAAAATAACAGCTTTTTACTAAATGCATTTAAAATCTATTACATCTATTATTATTATTACAAATAAATACAATTGAAGAGTGTATGTGTAATGTTAAAATAACAGCGTTTTTAATAAGTATATATGAAAGTATATACGGAACTTAAAACAAAAGAATCTACTTTTAAAATTGCTATCTGTCTGTGTATTTGTTCAGGCTAATATTCGAAATAGCTGGACCGATTTTGACGGAATTTTTACTGGCATACCTGCCAAAACTTAGGGTACTTTTATTTTAGACAAAGAAAGAAAATCGAAGGCATTAATGTCACGCGAACGAAGTTGCGGACACCGCTAATTATACCTAGAATAAAATATCGTATGTTTTCAAACTCATAAGTCACTATTGATATCGGTAAAAGCTGCGGTCAAGGCAATTGGCAAATGGTATGTCTTGGCTCCAACTGCATCCTATTTGGGAAATGCTAATAGGCATAACCGTATTTAACCTATTTGGGTTACCTTGAGTCAGTGGCGGACTAAGCTTGTCCGGGGCCCGGGGCGGTAATACGAGAAAAAATGGCCACTTGTATTTCTAGTAACATTTTGCAAAAAATGAATAACACTTAAAAAAATGGAAGTATATCGTGCGTAATAATTATGCTCTACCTATATCATGGGCCTCGCAAGCAGCAGTGTATTTCAGGGAGGTGCATATTCATCTCCTCATTATGCTGTTCATGAAAAGCAAGCAAGGATGTGAGAGCGAGCGACAAGAGCTCGTAAATCGAAATGTTTCACATTTATATTTACACCTTGTTTGGGATTGATTAAAAAGTACTTCTTCAGATTTGGGCCCCCCCTGGACCAGGGGCCCGGGGCGGGCCGCCCCTGCCGCCCCCCTCTTAGTTCGCCAGTCCCTTGAGTACTAAAATAACTCTGTATGGGCTGGCAGGGACATCCACGCGCAACCAGTTTGATACCGCGCATTTAGTACTTTTTTTATCGCTGAATGGGCCCTCTTTTGACTTTGATCACGCCTGATGGAAAGCGATCGATGAGGTCTATGATGGAACGAGCGTGCTCAGAAGATGCGTAAGGTACTGGAACTCTCACCATTGTGTGGATCGCCCGGAGGACACGGTGGAGCATACGGTGGAGGTCTGCCCGGCTTGGGCGGAGCACCACCGCGTCCTCACAGCGGTGAACGGCGGCGGCGATCTATCGCGTCTGGCCCTGTTCCAGGCCATGGTACGAAGCGAGAGTGCATGGGAAGCCGTCACCTCTTTCTGCGAAGCAGTAATTCTTGCGAAGGAGGGGGCGGAACGCGTGAGGGAGAGGCAATCTTTCCACCCTCACGCCCCTAGTCGCCGCAGGAGAAGCCATGGGCGTCGGGAGTCAAGAACCGACTCCCGGCCACCGTAGGCACGGGCTTGCAGATGGCGAGCATTGGGCAGTCCGCCGTCCGGTAAGGACCAGGCCCGGGTCGACGGCGCGTTGTATTCCACGCGCGCTTCAAAGAGATGTCAGCAGTAACTGACGAGGCCCAATAGGGCTGATGCTTGCCAGGGTCGCGGATTGTTCGAAAGAGTTACCGTGACCCTTGGCACAGGCAACTGAAGGAACACGGGTGGGTTGTAGTCAGTAAAAGTCTGACCCACCCTCCCGCTCCGCCAAGAGCGGAAAAAGGGAAAAAAAAAGGGCACTGGAACTCCCACGCATCGACGAAACACATCAGACTCTTTGACGCCGGCCGGACTCCGCTGACATGATTCTGAACTCCCTGCGTTGAAACATTTCATCCTACAAAATTTTTTGTAGGACCAATCATGTGCTGAAATCATGGTTATTTACAGTTTGCTAGACGATAGTCCCGCCACCCAGTATGAATACAGTTCTATTTTATTACGAAATATTTTTTTTATCTCCCACAACTCAAAATAAAAAACACTACAAAGTGAAATATTACCTTATTTTTGGAAGTCGGAGTCTTTGGTTTTGTATTGTCGTTTTTGAAGTCAATTCTACAGGTTAAAAATAATTCTGCTACATCCACAGTCGTGTTTACTCGATTAGAATGAGTAGCATAAAAAATACTATTTAGATTTTACTTTTTACTCAACGTGAACATTAATACGTGTTTTTATTATCTTACAAGATCAAAACGAGGTGTTAATTGATTTATTTACACTTTCGAAGACTAATAATATTCAAAGTGCATATTTTAGGCATGTGATACATTTCTATATTTAGCTTGAATCTGATTTAATAAGACGCGTCTGTTGATGTCATTTAGGAAACGCTCTAATATTTAGCAGTGCCAAAATGAAATGCGCATTTCTTGACATGTCCAATTTGTTGCTGAAGTGTGCTAAGGTTTGTAATTCAAGGTTTCTCCTATTAATAACATACCTTTTCTTGTAATTTTCTAGATTTACATATTGTTTCGATTAATTGGTTGAACTGTGGTAAATAATATGGGTCTCTGATTTATTTTTCGGTCTTACCTACCTTGATCTAACAACCGAAATGAAGATTTACGACGAAATTCTGTGCCTGAAATATACCAAATACTTTTCCAATAGAAAAAAGTACTCGGGATATACTTATCGCCGTAACATGGCAAGGGTCGTTTTCCCTTTCTTTAACTTTTTTGTAAATAGACAACCATATATATATAATAACCATAGAATAATGACAAGTAATAAAAGTGACCATTTTGCCACTAAGTGTACATGCGCGAACTCACTCCCTCTACGCCAGAAACTTGCAAAGTTACGTGTCCCACTGTACCAATTTTATTGCAATGAAACATATTATGACATATGTTTTGTTTTTTCTAAAACGGTCATTTCAGAAATTCTTCAAAGAAATCCTGAAAGTTTTACCATACAAGACAGCGGAAGGCAACGCTCAACTCAGATATAAAACCGATATGTCCGTACATACCTGCATAAGTACCTACTTCGTATCGGATACATCAATGCAATCGAACGTCTGTCTTTGAAAATACAGTCTTTGTTCTAAGTAAAGTAGTGTAACTGTCTGACCATTGTGATGAGGATTCCTACCGATTGTTACAACTTTTCCACTTACTCTCCTGAAAGAACCTTACATTCTACTTTTACAAAACCACGATTGTTATAATAAGACTATCTTTTCTTATCTGGCTAGAACGGAGTAGAAACCGTTTTTGTGAGCTTAAAAGTGATTTTAACAATATAAGTACCTATGCTACATAATTAATTTGACTGCACCTAACAGCCTTATCACACTGGCGATTTGCAAGCGAGTCCAAAGCGAGGCGAGTACGCAGCGAATCCGTGGCGGGCTCACTGCTCGCTCGCCTCGCTTTGGGCTCGCTTGGGAATCGCCAGTGTGATAACGCCCTAATCATTTCTATTTTTGGCAGAATAAGCATTGCCATACAACGTGGAAACGCTGCCAGCGTTTTCGGCAGTTTTCCTGTTGACAGCGATGCGGACGAATTATTTGATGCCATATGATTATTTCCCCTCCCTTTTTTATACACTTGTACATATTTTAAGACTTTTAGCTACTAACTAACTTTTAGCACTCTCTCACAACACTCTCATTACACTTACACTACACACTATACTTAAAATAAACACCCCTTAATTTTTTCTATAACATGCACACAACTATTTCTGTATGTAAGTTGAATTTACCTATTACCTATGAACTTATCTGTTTATCTGAATAAACTACAGCTAATACAAACCACGTGACGAAAGAGACTGGATTTCACGACACAGGGTATCCTAGTGTGGCGTCCAGTGTTACTCGTAACCAGAATGTAAAGTTTTTTTAGATTAAATAAATTATTATTAGCTTTTAAATGATGCAAATATTATCTTGGAAATTATTTCTGAATTTCAAAAAGAAATACTACGAGCATATCTAGTATTAGTAGTCTATAATTAAAATAACAAAACATAGGTTACTATCTTCTATTTGTTCTCTGAAGTACGTATTCCAACCAACTTCATTAAACAAGCTTCTATTCCTAAAACAACTGAATTGTAACATACAACAGTGTCTACAGCACCCTAATTGCGTATCAATCTCAATAAGAATAATAATTTTGAAGGATAACGCATATCCATTGGTTCATATGTTGGAAATATTTGTTTGCTCAACAACCTAAATAACGCCATGAATATTGTTGAACTGTCAAAATGAAAGCCATTGCTACTTATAGTGTGTTACGCAATGACCCCGCTGGTATCACTTACTTTGAAGCTGACCGTATGCGAGGTATTTCAGGTGCCATAACAGGCATTACTGCTCATTTCCCGCCTCTGATTGATATCTAGTGGTGTGCCAGGCCTCTAACTTACAATCAGAACATTACGTGTTGCTCAACACTACAATTTGAAACCAGTGATTGATAACATTTCGCATTATATAGCGTTTGTATCACGAAATACTATTACTTAACAAATAAAGGCGCTGCACGCAAGCAAAAGTATTAGAATGTTTAATCTTTATAATCTACACAGCTCATAAATTACAAGAGATATATATAATGTAGATTAAAATCGTGGGTCAACTTTTGTAATGAAATTGGAAGGCGAAGTAAAAGTTCGCTCAATGTCTGTCTAGTTGTCAGGGAGTACATACGCGCCTTTTAAAATGGACGGTTAATTTTTTCTCGTGGCACTGGCGGAAAACGAGCTTTTCTGTTTTTTCTCCTGCTGATATTTTGTTGCATTTGGTGAGAATGGAACCTGGGATGTTTAATGATTATTTTGCGTTATAATACTCATTTTCGCGCTTACACACTTTCTCGTTCATCTTTTTCGTTTTTTAATTTTTTTCTTTACCTTTCTTTTTTTTTCTCTTTTAAGTTCAAAAATATGGTATTGAATCTTTAAAATAGCCAATAGCCATCTAATCCCAATTATTCCAAAAATACGTAAGAGTATATCTTACTTTTTCTATTTACTCGTAACTAACGCACACAATAAACTATCAGCAGTGCTATTATGTAAAAATCTCACCGTGAGCACTTAGGTGAAGTGAGCGGGAAGTGAGCTGTCATTAGGGATTAACACTATTGACACTGCTCATTTCAAGCTCACTTCACTTATGATTTCACGGTGAGATTTTTACAGAATCAACTGGCTGTAAAACATTATTTCCCGGACATTGGTATGGGTTGTCACGTTTAACTAGTTTTTAATTTATTCTGTCACATTTAAATTGTAATGTGTACAACTGTTTTATGTCTCAATAAAGTTAAATAAAATAAAATAACGTTGGAAATCTTGTTTCAATCCAGGGTTTTGTTAGTAGTTAAGCAGTAGAGCTCGTGAACATGAAAATTGACCTACAAAAGAAAAAATTCCTACATTGCGATTAACTTGCTACGGTAATAACTTATAGCTTTGCTCACAGAGTGACTGCTTAAGAGCCGCTCTTGCAAAGCATCACGAAAATAGAATATTTCGTTTTTGAACCGTGTCGCACCCGTCCGCTAGTAAGGAGATTAATTACTACTCAAGAAAGACAAATAAAAAATTAGCATTCCATCATTCCTTTCAAAGTTATTTCTGTTACTTAAAACGGGAAATAATGGAATCCCTACAGATATTTTTCGTCCGTCCGAACATTAGTTTTTTTTTTATATTCTATTGGATTCCTTCAACACACACACCAGTCATTGCAATAGGTCCCCCCCCCCCCCCCCCCCTATAAAAACTTAAACATGACTGATAAAATAAGGGTGTTGTATTTCACCTCTACCAACCCTTTCTGGGAATACAAGCGAAGCGAAGCCAATATCAAACATAATTATATAGCTTTGAGCAAACTGACCACGTTAACTCAAACACTGATAAATTACGTGCGACTACTGCAGTGCGATTCTGTAACCATCTCACCGTGAAAACTTAGGTGACGTGAGCGTGGAGTGAGCTGTCAGTGTCAAACCACCTGATACTAGGGATTGACCAATCACATACATTTACAATCATAATCGAAATTTTAATAATATTTTTTATGCTAATTCTAATGATCATGTTATATAATTTCAAAGTTAGTATTTAAGTTGTCAAAACATTACTATTTTGTGGGGTATTAAGCTAGAAAAAAAAAGAATAGTCCTTATAAATAAGGACTAGTCTAGGAAAAAAAAAAATGATATCCTAAGTGTTTGTTTTGCTATTTTATTTTAAAACCCCACAAAATAGTAATGTTTTGACAAATAAAATACTAGTTTTGAAATTGTATAAAATAGTCAATAGAATTAGCATAAAAATATTATTGAAATCTCGATTATGATTGTAAATGTTTGCTTAGTCAATCCCTAGCATCAGTGGGATGACACTGACAGCTCACTCCACGCAAGTTTTCACTGTGAGATTTTAACAGAATCGACATGCTGGCTAGCCGTTTTATTTGCTTTCGAAGTAGCGTTCAGTTACTAACTAGCAATAATTACGTTGGGTTAAGTACCTAGTTAGTATACCTATAGTTATCTACTTAGTACTATTAGTAGTATGTCATTGTATATTATCAACACCATGGTGACGATGATGATGTTATATTTGTATGTCATCGGACTTTACACTTTTTATTAGGTTTTTTATTTGTTTTTATCTGATGTATGTACCTGGTGTATTGTGCGTATTTAGTCTGTGCTAAATAAATGTATTTTCTTTCTTTCTTTCTATATTAGTGGTATTTTGTGAGATGAAAAGTTTTTTGCAGATATATACTTAAGGCATTTAATTATTGACCTATATTAAAGCTACGGTTTCCTAGAGGAGCGTTTCCATCATATTTATAACGGCCGTCATGTAAATTTATCATTTTAAATAGTAGTAGGTACTTGACATTAAGGTCTCAAAAAACGCTCTGTATTTGGACAGCCGTTGTTGTGTGGCAGTTCACCGCTTTTGTGGTGTATCTATTTAATAGATACATATGTAACACTGACTACGCTGGACTTCATACTATCGATAACAAAATGAAGATTTTCGCCATTTTGGCGCTGACAGCAACGTGAGCGTCCGTGGAACTAATATTTTTGATAGCGAGTTTTACAAGTTGCGCATACTCTCGTGATAAAAATGTTCTAAATATCTCGTAGTAAACACAAAATACACAAAAAAGTCTTATTCCACGATTTAGACCTAAATCATCAGAGATGTGCCAAAACAAAACGACGGCAAATGGCCGTCGTTTTGTTTGGTTCAGTTCCTGAGACGTTCGAGCAGAGCGCTTTCAATCGGCATAAAAAACAACTAATAAGTAGTATATTAGTTAATTCAGCGTACTTGTATAGTGAGGTGATATGCAAACACTGGCGCCGATTCTGTTGTTGACAAACTAAACTAAATTTAAGTTCAGTGCATCTTTTTCTTTCTATTTCATTAAGAAACGGACGGAAGATAAATATTAGTTTACTCCTACGTTTTTATCCTGTATTTTTGTATTAAAATAATATGACAAAAAAATACCTATGCAGACAAAGTCGCGACAACAGCTTAGTATCGTAATAAATCAGACCGTAACAGAGTAGCTATTTTTAGGACCAAAACAATAGGTCCATTAAAAATTAAAATGTTTCCAAAATGGTGGACAAGTCGCACTAAGAAATCTATTTAAAGGACTTATGTGATTGTGTCAACAGGAATACGGTTTCCTTTGTATGATTTTATGGTTAGTTAAGTTTTCTGGGCTAGTGACGCTGCTCGCTAAATTATCGGGAAACGGATTACCTAGTGAACTGGGAAATGCTTGGTTTGTGGGTAGTGTCGCGGGTGGGTTACATATGAAGTTCTATGGCGAAGCAATGATGTCGCAATCAGGAATAATTGACCGCTGTTTTAACATTTATTAATCTTTCAAGTGAGAGCAGTGGTGGCCCAGTGGAAACAGTCGCGACTTACGAGTCTTGAACTGGTCGTAGGTTCGAACCCAGACAGGAAACCTGAAATCGCGAAAAAAAAAATCACCTGTTCCCTACATTTTGACGACTCGTACGAACATAAATGTAGGGAACAGCTGATTTTTTTTTCGCGATTTCTGTTTTGGTCCCATAGTGAAAGTTGTTCAGTTTGATGGTCTAAAGCACCTCTTAAAGTTTGTAAGGTTAATTTTTTAACTCCTTATATGATTATTTGTTTAGCACTGCTCTCAAAACGGCAAAGGAAAACATCGTGAGGAAACCGGCCTATCCTAGAACCAAAAATGCAAAGACATGTGAAACCTTCCAACCCGCACTGGGTCGCGATAGATTACGGCCCACTCCCTCTCACAGAGAGGAGGCGTGTCCCAGTAGTGGGAACATTACAGGATGATTATGCTCTTTCAAGTATCTGTAACATCGTACAATTTCCAACGTAAGTAGAATATTTACCCCCAGCTAGATGGACGGATGATCTAAAGAAGGTAGCTGGGGTAGACTGGATGCGGAAGACGGAGGACAGGGTGTTGTGGCGCAGTCTGGGAGAGGCCTATGTCCAGCAGTGGACTGCGATAGGCTGAGTTGATTGATTGATTACCTTTATCAGCGTTGCAGAAATCATAAACGGTGAATATGGCTATAGTAATATAGTTATGTACAGACGCCAGCACATCAAGCTACTACAATCTGTCAGATTTCTTTAGTAGATTTTCAACTTTAGAGCTAAAGTATAAGGTTCAAAGTTGATTGGGAAAATCTGACAGTTTCTGGTTGCTTGATGTGCTGGCGTCTGTACTTGTTTAGCAGGATCAATCATTCCTTTTCATTCCGTCAGGTTCTGACGCTACGCGTATTAAGGTCGTACAAGTTTTAACGTAAATATCAATGATTTTAGAATATTATTGATTCTCTGTTGTTCCGCAGTGATCAGCAACCAACAGTGAAAAAACACCTATTTTCTAAATGGTTTTTCAATTAAGTATTAAAATTATGAGCCATGCCCATTTTGCTTAGACTAGAAGCCGACAACAGCATGTCGATTCTGTAAAAATCTCACCGTGAAAACTTGCGTGGAGTGAGCTGTCAGTGTCATCCCCCTGATGCTAGGGATTGGCTAAGCAAACATTTACAATCATAATCGAGATAATAATATTTTTTATTTTAATTCTGTTGATCATTTTATATAATTTCAACTAGTATTTTAGTTGTCAAATCATCACTATTTTGTGGGGGTTTAAAATAAAATACAAAAACTTAGTCAGAATATCAATTTTGTTTTATTTTTTTTTTTCTTTTTTTTTTTGTAGACTATAGTGTCCTTATATGCCAAGTCCTTATAAGGACTAGTCTTTTTTTTTCCTAGATTAAAACCCCACAAAATAGTAATGTTTTGACAAATAAAATACTAGCTTTGAATTATAAAAAAATATCAATATAATTAGCGTAACAAATATTATTAAAATCTCGGTTATGATTGTAAATGTATGCTTGGTCAATCCCTAGCATCAGTGCGATGACACTGACAGCTCACTCCACGCAAGTTTTCACGGTGAGATTTTTACAGAATCGACTGGCTGCACGGAACGTTCTTAGTAACGGCCTGGAGATCTGGATTTATGCCCGGTCTATGGCTGTAGTTTTGCTTGGCACTTAACATTACTAAATGTGTCTGTGTATTAGGTGTACACCTTTGCTTACGCCGCTGGGGAATGCATGTATTATAAAGTCGCCGCAAAAGAGATGAAGGCACAAAGCTCAAAGCACTTACCGTTATCGCACACAATAAACAAAGCAGTAATAGGAACAGTAATGAGTATTAATAATCCAGCAGTTCACTTCATATAGTAAATCGAATCAGATTTCCATATTCGATTCAATCGAATGCATTGACAGATGCAACTCGATTCAAAAAGCCGCGGTACAGACGCCAGCACATCAAGCTACTACAATCTGTCTCAACTTTATCGCTAAAGCATTAGGTTCAAAGTTGATTCGGAAAATTTGTCAGTTTCGGGCAGCTTGATGTGCTGGCGTCTGTACATTCGAAGAATGACTTCATTATTTACGATTGCTGAATGACGACTTTCTGTTGCGATTTTGCGATAGATACATGAAAATTGTTTATTGAATACCTAGCTTTTAATTAAATGAAAAGGTATGATTTCTCTAGAATTCATAATTTTATTGGGTGTACCGGAAACTTCTGTCGGTTTTGGTAGTACATAGAAATTTTTCGAATTTTTCTCTATACCAATACGTTAAAAGTATTGAATAGGTAATATTGCGTCATAATTTCTGGGTTACGGACTATAAATACACGTATTGCGCAATAATTTGTCATTCACTTCTGAGTAGCCGCAGTGTCAAAATGAGTGCTAACGATAAAGTTCATTTGAGGCATTGTATACTTTATGAGTTCCAGAAGGGAAATAACGCTGCTACAGCCTGTAGAAATTTGTGTAGTGTTTTTGGACTCGAGTTTGTATCTGAACGTGTAGTAGAAAATCAGGGACAAAATGTAATTGATTAAAATATAAATAATAGCTTTAAGAACTAACCACGAGTTTTATTTACAAAAACTGACAGAACTTTCCGGTACACCCAGTAGTAAAAACCAGTCAAGTATGAGTCGGACACTAAGGATTCCGTACCATAAGGCAAAAAAAAACGGCGAAAAAAACACGTTTCTTGTATGGAGACCCCTTTTTATTTTTATTACTTGTTGTTATAGCGGCAATAGAAATACACACTGTGAAAATTTCAACTGCTCTATCTTACGATTCATGACATACAGCCCGCAGACAGACAGACGGACAGCGGAGGCTTAGTTCCGTTGGCACCTTTTGGGTACGAAACCCTAAATCGCGATTTTCGTGGAAAGTAATTTTCATTTTAATATTTTTACACCGTTTCCAACTGTCGTAAAGTAAGTTGAAAAGTCAAACATTTTCAACTTCCTTCTTACATTAACAAAGTTGCAAAACACACATAAGTGCACAGGTGATAAATTCATGGCACATAGATAATTTAGGTGCTAATAAATGTGTGTCGAATACCCGAAGCGGACGAGACCATCAAATATGTGGGTAGTACGAGTAATAACCAATAATAATGCTTCGACCATCCGAATCCATTAAGAGATCGGTGTTAAGGGGAATGTTCTCTTGTTATCTACTTCTGCAAATTGAAATGCAAAATCATTTATTTGCTAATATGGGTAGAAACATAAAATTGTTAAAAAGAAAATAGAGCATAGTTCAACCATATTACGCCTTGAGGCATGCAAATCTCAAGCTTTCATTGTATCACAACGTTGCTCACAGCTTCCTCTCTATAATTTCAATTTTTTTGACATTTTGGCTTCGTACTTCATGTTTTTAAATGTTTTATACAACCTGTGACGTTAAATGCGCAAAACCTCAGACACCCCAACTGCTTTTTAATTCAATTGACTTATTTCAGAGAGAAAATAAGTCATTAAAAAAACTGTAAAGGTTTTATGTGCTTTTTTAGTTTTACTGGCCATTCTGATCGTTTCTTGCGTCTGCGACGACACTTTATTGAGGGAGGAGTCGTCACCGGGCCGCTACGCCGCACTGGCATTGGATTGCTTGACCCATTAATAAATAGACACGACAACGTTTTTAACGAAGATTTTTTGAAAAATGTGACGTATATTAAAAAGTGGTTCAATTAATTCTGCTCGTTATTCTGATCAAACTATTTTCAGGTTGTGCGCATTTAACGTTACACGTTGTATACTGTGTTTTTTTTTCTGTTTGTGTTTTATTATTTAGTCTGTGTTCTTCTTGCGAGTCCCAATAAATTGCTTTTCTTTCTTCCTTTCTTTGTTTTAATTTAAATATTCCTGTGAATTGTCGTTGTTTTTTAAGAAAGAAATTTTGACATGTGATTATCCCATTTATTTAACTACGACTTGTTTTTATTTATTTGTTTCTGTTTGATATTATTTGACGTATGTTTAAACTACTTTATGACTTTTGTTTATTTGTAATTATTTTTTTTTAATACCTATGTATCATGCCATTTTTTTTAATTTCTCAGTAACATCCTGGACTCTAGATTTGTGTCTGGTTGATGACAATAGTCTCGCCCTTAAATGCACCACATGATGTGTCTCTTATTAGACATCATTATAAGAATCTCTTGCCAATTAATAAGTTCTGAACTAATTTATTGTTAAAACATCGAAAATGTTATGATTTACTAAACAAGCATTTATTTCACGAAAAGCGCCTTAAGCGCTGGTATTAGGAGCAAAGTGTATAGGATTAGTTCGGATGCAGGTCGCAGGTGGCACTTCGATGGCTGATGGCCTCTCGGCCTTCCCCGGACAACCTTCCAGGCGGTATTGGGGACATAAACCCGATATTTGGACTTTAATGATTAGGTACGACGTTTAGAAGTAATGTTGGTTATGTATAAAACAATGACGCAGACGAACTTAAAATTCGGGGAGGTATTCAAGTTTGTAGAGTTGGCGTTGGGTTATTTGTAGAGTTGACGTTGGTTAATAACTTTTTGGCGGAAAAAAAATTCAATACCCGAGAGGCAGTACAAAATGCCTTTGAAGAATTTGTTGCCTCCCGTCCAGCTGATTTCTTTAAGAAGGGCATCAATAAACTGCCACTGCGTTGGCAATTTCATAGGTGAGCCCTAGTATTATTCCCATAGTAGATAGTCAGATCATAGAACAGCTTTTTTCTTTTTCGCTAATAGGTATAGACTAAACAGGGTGGTAGGGACATCGAAAGAAAGAAAAGAAAGGAAAATTGTTTATTATGCACAAACAAAACGCACCTAACCAATAGAAAAGACATAAAATATACACATTCAATGTAGTCAAAAGCCTTGTACTCAAGCATATAAAATGTTGACAATTTTGTCCATTGCTTGATGTCAGGGCCAGGGACCAAAGACAACATACATTAATTGGCATTGACAATACAAAATAATCCGTGATGCGCCCGAGGTACTGTCAGATGACAACAAAACAACAACAATCAAAACAAAAACAAAATGCCAATTGCTGAGTGGAAAAATGACTACTTTTGTAACAAACAAACAACAATAATAAGAACAATTAAGCCGTGCGTCGCATCTGTGCAAGAACAGCAGGTTCATTGCGTAACACACTATCAGTTTTATCAATGGCTTTCAATTTGACAGTTCAGCTAAATTCATTGCGTTATTTACGTTGTTGAGCAGACACATTTTTCGAACATATGGAGGAATGGATTAGTAATATGCTTCAAAATGACTCAAATTGAGAGTAATAGTGTGTTACGCAATTAGGGTGCTTCTCGATCAAAATGTATGGAACAGCAATTTTTTTTTTTAATAACTGACTGAAAATTTCGCCGCAGGAGTTTCAGATTCTTGTACTGAATCCATGGTAAAGGGTTGCACGTCGATGTTCCAGTCATATTATATGATACGGAGGGAAAGCGATGGAAAGAGGGCAGAAATAAATCGAATTATTTGCGATTATACAGCGTGTATCAGAAAGGTATGGTCATATTTAGGGGTGTGGTGTCAAATCCGAAATCTCGAAAAAAATATCAACTGTCCCATACAAAACTTAAATACCTACTCGACACAAATGTATGGGACGGCTGATTATTTATAATGAGAACATAACTTATAGGCCCAGCCTTGGACTGCAATTGCTGCTACTTGGCTTTAAGTATATACTAAGTACTTAATACCATTAGGTCCGAAAAGCACGAAAACTGTTTTTACGTATCAGTAAAACTTCCATACCACTAAGTGAAGTTTCAAATTCACGAGAATATTATAAAGGGAGGTATGCACATTAAGTAAGTAAAGTATTTACACAGTGTTATACGACATAGCACACAGCGCTTTAATCCGATTACAGTAGTTAATAGTGTTTTAACATGCTTACTACCTGCAATAAGGAGGTTGACAGTATTTCCTACTAAAGGTATATAAACATTAATACATATACAAACGCGACTGCCTATTTGACCTCCACAACCCAGTTACTGGGTAATACGATACCTCTTGGTAAGACTGGTTGTCAGACTTTCGGGCTTCTGACTACCCGTAACGACTGTCAAAGATCCACGAATGACAGCCGGGACCAACGGCTTAACGTGCTTTCCGAGGCACGGAAGGGTCAACGTATGTAAAGATAGTCACCCATCCGCAGACCAACCGCGGCTAGCGTAGATTAACCTGATCGATCGACCTGTGCTACTGTTATTATTTAGCCACGGACCACAAAACATAATACATTTACCATAAACCAACTTTTAAGATTTCGTTCTAACCTCCGCTGAATTTTGTACTAGACACTGCAGTTTTTTTACCTAACAAGCGCTTTCCTTCGCTTCGCGTAGAGTTGTAACAGAAAATGGAATATTTCAAATGGTTGAATTGAAACATTTTAAACAGGACTAAACTAATATTTATCTTCTGTCCTTTTTTTAATGAAATAGAAAGAAAAGAATGCACTGAACTTAAATTTATTTTAGTTTGTGAACATCATAATCGGCACCAGTATCGCCTACTAAAGTCAATAAATACTTACAGTAAAGACCCACAATAATGGATACATTAACAAAATAACAACCCAGCACCAAATTTTGTTGGACCCCTACCCAACTGGCACCATTAAGAATGAACCATCTTTCCATATATATCTGTATATCTGTCGCACGACGTCATCTCAATAACACTCAATGAGATTGCCTTACAGCTTGGTCGGTACCACGCCGTAAGCCTGACGTCAAAACACATTTTTTTGAGTATTTCTAGAACTGTCAAGTTTGATCCCAAGCTTGGATCCAGTACACGGGTAGTACCTAGAAATTTTCAATGAGAATTCTCTACGTATTGTCTATTTAAGCAGGAGAATGTCTTTCAAATTCGTTTGCATTTTCGAATTCATCTGATAAATGTTGACTATTCAGAGACTGTGAAACAAGCACTTAAGATCTAAGATTTATCCTAGACGAAAACTAATGATGATGCTTCAACAAGCGAGCACATTTAGTTATGTCACCTGGAACCAGCCAAACACGATTTCCTACTACGATAAGGCCATTGAACGATACAAACAGTAATAATTACAACAGCTTACACTATGTTTAGATTAATACGAACAACCTCTAGTAAGGGCACGGCTAGTGTCGCAGAGATTTGGAGCACAGCCAATATTATAATAGTTTATAGTATCTATATATCTCTATCTCTTAGTATATGATCTGATTCTATTATAGATAACGAGGAAATTAATTATATTTTAAATTTTGTAGACAAAACATTTTATTGAAATAATGTTTGAGGACTGGAGGACACTTGGTGTGAAAGGCTCTTAAACAGACCATGCGTATTTTTAGTGCATTGGCTGATTTTGAATTAGAAAAAACATTAGGACTGTGCTTCCCATTTTCGTATTTAATTTTAAACTTTTTGCTGTGTCTGGGACAGACGATGCGGAAGGCGGACGACAATGTGTTGTAGCGCTACCTGGAAGAGCCCTAAGTCTAGCAGTGGACAGCTGAGTTGACTTTTTGCTGTGCTCTATAGGATCCATAATTGTGACCATTGTAAGCAAATAAAGATCTGCCGTGCGATTCTGTAACCATCTCACCGTGAAAGCTTGGATGAAGTGAGCGTGGAGTGAGCTGTCATTCGCTAGACACTATTAAGTGCTCACTTCACTTATGATTTCACGGCGAGATTTGTACAGAATCGACCGGCCGAATATGAAAGTCTAAGATAAAGCCTAGCCTAGATCTACCGTGCAAATTAATGTTCTATATTATTATTTAACAACTAGCATGGATTAGATAAGTACCCAAAAAATCATGTTCGGCCAATTTTTGGATGCACTTACTATTTCCTCACCAGTTCACTCAAAAAGTATTCTAGTTAAGATGGAAAAGTTAGATATAGACTAGACAAAGCATTTCTTACTACAAAAAACTCAGCCCCAAATTAAAAAATATGTTTTGCAACAGCCAGAAAATATTCCGTAAGTATATGCAAATATGAATATGGTTGCCAATAAGCGCTGTTTATAGTAAACAGAGTTGTGACCTACTTCTTGTTTTAATTTATGGGTTATAGTTATACAGATGAGAATCCTGCGCCGCATAAATAATGTTCAGTTACGGTGTTATGATAAATTGCTCCGGCTCTAATTCATCAAAATTTTTGCCTCGCAAAGTCATTGAACGAAGGCAATAAAAACTGATGGAGTTTGGCCGTAGATTGCCAGGAAGCAACGTTTGCTAAAATGCCTCTAAAATTGGTTGGTGTGTTCGAAAGTAGCACGATATCGCAAAAGTTGAAGCGAACTCCCGAATTTTAAAACCCAAAAATTGGATTGACGAAAACGAGAACATAATCGCAGCCAAAACCTGTAGAATCACAGTTTGTACGAAGACATTTTAATACCAACTTCTCCATTCTTGTGGAAATGGAAAAAGTAAACTGTTGAAGCAAAAAATAACTTACCTTTATATCATAATCGGTGAACACAGAAGCGCTTCGAGGATAAAAAAAACTCACTATCTTCCAACTTCAATACGAGTTCACAAGAAAATTCTGCACAGAAGTTTATGTTCACTACACTACACGGTCTATTTGTTCATGAATGTACTAACAGATATAACTGAGGCACTTTAAATATGACTGATGGAAAACTAAGCACTAACACTACTGATCGTCTCACCTACACCAATGTTCGTGGCACTGACGCACCTGCAACAAAAAGTAATGATTAGTTCATTAGAATTACATATGTTATAGAGGATTTGAAAGTGAGTGATGTATGTGCTGATGTTTATGAGCTACCACCCGTGGCTTCACCTACGTGGTATGTCCGTAAAAAGTCCAGAGTTCAAAGTATCACCATACCAATTTTCGTCAAAATCGGTTCAGCCGTCTCGTTTTAGTTTAGCCATGCAGACAAACATTTCCAAAATAATCTTTTTATACAAGTGCAGCCGGTCGATTCTGTAATGTAAATCTCACCGTGAAATCATAAGTGAAGTGATCTTGAAGTGAGCAGTGTCAATAGTGTTAATCCCTAATGACAGCGCACTCCACGCTCACTTCACCCAAGTTTTCACGGTAAGATGGTTACAGAATCGCACGGCCGTATATACTTTCATTTGCATTTAGTAAAAAGCTGTAATTTTGATATCACAAACAGACTCTTTAATATTATTTATTTTTTTGGATATATGTATATAGAGATGGCTGGCCAATTCTATTCAGAACTCATAACGGTTTTATGCCAGTGAAATTAATGTGTCGATTTTGGGGCCTAAATCTAAGATTACTTTCCAAACGTACGTCTATTCTCCAGAAACATTAATATATTTATTTTTAGACAGTAAAAATGATAAAGGGCAGATTTCAGTCACGCAACGTTTGCCATTCGAACAACCTAATCATGTAACTTCTACTGAAATCCAGATCAATTTTGTTTGACATTTCTTACGTTCTGAGAATGGTATGGGGTTTCGATTATCATAAAAATGACGCGATTACGCAGCAAGCCATGATATTATGAAGAAGTGATCAATACAAAACACCTATCGATATACAATTGGGGTGTATATATATCATTGTTTACCGCTCAAGTCTGCCGGCTCTGCGGACGTGACTAAGCCAGTTTCCAACGGGAACATATCTCGTCTCTGCAATCACATCGCCCGACGCTTCCTCGGACCGTATTATCATTCGTACAAAAGCCCTCTCTACGTAATAGCCGACCATCAACATCTAGAGGAATTTTTGCAAAAATTTCGCCATCAATCTTCCCCGTGCAAAATGCCGGCAGGACTAGACACTTGATTTATCTATTTGAATATTAGCTCGCCATCGTTGGGGGCTCTGCGATAATACGCATTCCAGTCGCAAACTATTTTCATAACACGTTACGTATTGTTTTTATTATTGGCGGTCATTAGTAAAAATTCAGGTCACAGCAGCGACAAACGTATGTGGAGTGAGCTTGTGATAAATTGGATTCGGAAAATGATGGGGGATTTTTCGTGAAAAAAAGCGTTCGCTGTGACTAACGAGATAAAATGTATGTTAACTATGTAGGCGTAGGTAACAGATCGGTGTTTAAATTAGCGTTGTGATCGAGTAGCGCCGAGGCCCGAGTGGAGCCGAGTGGTGCCGACGAGTCTAGTGGTGATGCAGTGCCGTCCGTAATAGGGACGAATGGGAAAATGATACAGCAACATTGCTTTGATGGGATATAGATTGATTTTCTTGACTGTATATGCATCACAAATTCGAATCGGTATGAACTAGATAGGTAGGTAAGTAATACGGGCTGGTGCCCGCAACTCCACGTCAAAGCGTGTATATTTTATAGTATATACATAAGTATCTACATAATATTTGAATGAACTTGCTATTTTTTTTTTAATTTATTTATTTATTGGTTTACCAACGATTGTTTACATTAGTTAAGGGTATAAAAACAAGCAAAAACAGATAAACTATAGTGTTACAATCACTTATAGGTAAACTCCGCATGCAAAACGAAAGTTGTACGTACGATAGAGAAGAAGATGAAAAAAAAATCTACTAATATAAAAAAATCTGCTTATATTGTTTACTTACTCTATACAGATTAGCTCTACCTACTGTTGGTAAAATCAGCCTTAATTAAATTAAATACCACTTTATTAATATTTTAAGAATAGTTTATTCAACATCATTGTGGAATGAATAAATTGTCACGCAGCAATATCAAAAAATATTGAAGAAACCTATTTTAGGAAGCCGAAAACCAGTAACCGCTATAATTTCACCCATTTCCGACCACCCATTCAGCGGAGCGGACACTCTTACATCACTGCCTCATAGTTCCTTTAATTTAACACAGATTTTAATTAAATTCTGCAGGAATTCAATACGTATGCCTAAAGGCGAAAGAGAAATTAAAAAAGAAAAGCATGGACTAAGCTACGCATAGTCCTAAATGGTTTTCGAATTTCTTTCGAACGATCAATGGGTGTATTTTAATTAAAGTATATTTTATATCTACATGCCTACATGTTTTACTTTATTGTGTCTTATTTAAAAACAGAGAGTTATGAAACCTGTCATTGAGATTTGGTAATTATCCATTTGGTAGCGTCATCAGTATTTAGATCCCCGGTCTATTCTGTAATATTCTTTCCGTGAAAACATAGGTACTAATAAGTCTAAAATATTATAAACTCAAACTCAAAGCATTTATTTCAATGAAACCATTTCCAGGCCTTTTGAATTGTCAAAAAGTCGGTCAGTCAGTCAGAAAGTTGAAGCTAGTTGCCCATTCGAAAACGTAGATCTCTATGGAGAAGAACGGGCAAGAAACTCCAAGAACACTCTTTTAAAACAAGTCATACAAAATCCTGGGTACAATTCGTGTAAAAAAAAAAGGATCTCAAGGATTTGTGCAAGACTTATATTGTCATCAAGGAAGATATAACAACCAAATGAATTGCACAAAGAGTTCTCAATGATCTTGAAGAATGTAAGTAAGACTAATGAGATTAGTTACGCCAAGGACAAGGCCATACCTAATCAGAATAGTCAGTCAAATCATTCAAATATATATATATATATCATTCAAATATAATATATAATTCAAATAGGTACATAAAAAGCACTTTTGAACGTGAAAGTTTACAAAAAAATAGAATTGATTCTAGTCGCTCCTTCGAAAATGTAGTATCGTGTGGAGAAAAATGGGCAAAAAGCTTCACCGTTACTCTTTTAAAATGTTTTACAATGTTTTGTATACATTATCTACATAAAGTGAAAACGATGCACCTTGAATAAAAGCAATACACCAAAAAAGAAATAAAGGATTAAAAATAAAGCAATGACAGGTAAATTAATTATGTAATAGATACATGGTGCACATATTTTTTTATATTCCAATGACGAGCGATATAAAACGTATAAGGTTTCATGAAACCTGAACGCGTCGGCCATAAGTAGCTTACACTATTAACATTGCTAATAGGCACATATTCTGCCTCTTGAACATTTAAACCACTTGATAATGAATGGGAACTAATTCGTTTTATTTCCGCTTAATTTTGATTAAAATATTAATAGGTGTGCACAACATTTAATTATGTGTATTGAATAGCAGCGTGTTTAACACTGTAACAATAATGTATTTATTTACACTAGTTAATGGCCATTTGCGTGGGCACAGACGATTAACAATGTTTTTGTGTCCAGTACGACTATTTTAGTCCAAATTCCGATAGTTTCTGTTCGCATTTAATTATATGACACTGTTCAGGAAGCATGTGTAAGCCATTTATTGTTGTGTCTGGCACGACGCATAGACATCGTCACAATGTCGTTTAATGAAAATTATTCGTCCAAAGAATCCGTATACGTTTCAACGGTGGAAATGTCAGGTCGCATTCTGTATTACTTGTTCGCTATCCACGTTAGAACGATATTTTACACATTACATGCCCAATCAGAAGCAAAAATGCATTAACCGCGCTACGTAATAAATACAAAGTGAATTCTAAAGGAATTTAAACAAAAGTGAATGTTTTAAAAGTTGGTTGAAGCCGGCAAGTGCCACAATAAAGTAACATAACAATGTCAAAAGGCTAAGTGTGCGGTGAGCGCGGTGAGATGAATCTCACGTGTCTCAGCGTTGGTCATACCGGGCATGGTGGGCAAACTGTGCCACAGTGGGCACATAATTGATTGGGGTCGAGGCGACACAACTGGTCCGAGAGGCAGTTTCCTAACTAGCTTTGTAGCAGCAAGCCCCGGGAGCAATTAGGTGGAAGGGGGAAATTGCATCTCTTGGGGATAGCTCACAAATTGCCCCAAACGTCAGCAACTCCCCGACTGAAATGACAATTTGCCTTTGACTATTAGTTTTCCGGAATTCGCAAGTGGGCATTTCTGAGTGTTAGGGCTTATGAGCTACGGCCGAAGTCAGGAACTTATATGTGTACTTATACGGCGAACTTGTAAGTTCGGAGAGAACTCAGTGGGGCTTTCATATATGCATTTGCAGAATATATATTGCAACAGTGCTACAAATTAGTTTTCTAATAAACGTACAATAACGGAATAGTTGATAACTGTTTGCTGTTTTATGATTTATGGTACAGTAAACATATTTAATTTTGCTGTGAATATTTATGAAGCTTTATGCACAATGCGGATGAAATCATGTTTATATTGAAGTGAATCTACTAGAAACAAATAATTTGAACCAAGTCTCTTCTCTTTTACTTTTACTGCGCTCTCTGCAGGTTTAAAAGCAACCAAACAAACAGCAGTTCATTTCGAATGAGTTAATTGAGTTCACGTAACGAGCACTCGACCAGCCCCTTTAATCAAGAGAACAACAGGAAAATAAAGTAACATCATAAGGGATTTGTGAAATCCCGAATCCTTCCTTAATCTTGTTTATTATTCAGTAAGTACCTATGCAAGATGGAGACGATAATAAAGTATTATTAAACTGCGTAAATCGAATGCTGTTCTCAGTCTGCATACGAAAATTCAATCAAATATATCCAATCGTTTATTATATATTTTATTGTATTCTATTCGGGAAACTTACAGCTAATATAAACAGTTTTCTTAAACAATATGCATTGGAAGGCCATTTACAAGTTTCTACTGAGTCACCATAACTAACCAAATATTGGCATTATATATGTTTTCTATTAGTAGGTATACATATTTTAATTACGAAAACAAAATATACTCGTATTTTTTGTACACCTATCACGTTGTCGTTTTAACCCAAATGTTGACTGGTCTGCCTATGGGTCATTGGTTTATATGAAGTACAAATAAATAAATCTGGTATAAAATATTTGCATTTGTTTAATAAGTAGAGGTGGCACTCAAGCAAAGTGGACGGAAGGCTGTAGATACCCGCAACATGGCACATTGTCACACCGCGTGCCAAATATTCACCGTGACAGAGTTGATACTCGATCTTCAGTCAAATCTTCAAATATCTCAGATATTTATGTATATTGGGTATCTGATATAATTTTGGTATAGTTCGTATAAGTCGCATATTATTATAATATGCGAGCCTAATGACTATCAACCGGCCATATGTGGGTGTATAAACCTCTGCCTAACTCAACGTGGAATACTGATGTGATATTTTGATAAGTATCAAGTTATACCTCATTTTACAATTATTTATGTTCCTCTCTATTAATATCAATTTCTAAATAAATCTTACTGGCCGTAGCCGGTAAAGCAATAAAAATAAAAAGAAAATTTGAAGGAAAATAATATGAAAATCCTAAAGACGATTGTCGAAATGTCGAGTCTGTTATCTCCATGTTTGTCATCAAGCAAGCTATCATAATTTTGGGCGTGAAGACCGAGTGTGTCACGCCGAAAAATATTCATGAAAGAAAATCAACTGAAATGAAAACGAACGTTCAGAGAAAATATTAAAATTGCGCTGAGGTGGCCATTTTAGGAGACTTATTCTTCCGTTATTAAAATCATTTTGCGAAAATGTGTGAAGTATTAAGATTTTTAATGATACGAAGAATTGGCAAATGATATTTTCAGTTTCAGCGGAAAATACGTTCATATTAAAACTATCATTGCGAGACCTAACTGTTCTAATTAGTTATCTAAGGTTGGCTACGTGTTGGTCCCCGGCACGTTCATTTATCAAATGAACAAACGATGGACAGTGCTCATCTTCTCGAGAACGTACATTTTCAGTACACTACAGACATTTAAATGTTCAGACATTATATCTCTGATATTTCTAAAATATTTTGTTACTGAAAGATGTGTGCCGCGGTCGACATTTGGCATCAGGCCAGTGGCTTTTGCTGTTTTCTCCCTCATGACATCTTCTATAAGATAAAACGAAGCGCAGTCTTTGCGTCTCGAAAACCATCATAATAATTCCCTTTTTTTTCCCCAAATAACAAAGAAAATTTTAATTTGCACCACGTTTTCTTATTCTCCTTAGCTTCACATTATATTTCGGCTTCCATTAGAGAGCTTACGCATGCCTGTTTCTATTTCGTTATAGCCTTAAGGAAGTCGCAGAAAATATTTAGCAAGTTTTACTTACCCTAGCAATTTATTTTTATTACCATCAAACGTGATTTTCAAAATGTAACCGAATTTTGAATATAATTTAAGGCATTATGCGCGCGCCAGAGAAGGTTTTTACGCGGATTAGGATACGGCAGACAATAAAGCAAAAAAACTACGAAGTGATGAATGAAAAATGCACGAGTGTGATGT